>JBBBDQ010000851.1:8037500-8637500 GCA_037127315.1 Ascarosepion bandense
AAGTCAAACTTGGGATATAATAAATTCAAAAAAATTTCACACAGGTTTTATTTTTAACAAAATGATCACCTTTCCAAACTCTTTGTCCTTGCTTTGGCATGCTGGAGGAAACTAGATGATTGAAGGTTGAAAGAAAGTCTTAACCTGAACAGTCTTCTTTCAAAACCCAACCAACCGACACAATATACAAATATTTATTTTTTCATACTGATTTTTTGTTTTCTTTTTATTCCTGTGCCACCAACCAGATCTTCCGGACTGTAAGTAAAGTCAGGAGGATAGCAGTGAGTGGTCTGAAACTTCTTTTTTGTTTTTATTATTGCCACCTCAGAAAAAAATATCACAAAGGATGTTTACTTCATTATTTTCTGTTTTTTTTTTTGTTTGTTTTTTTGTTTGTTTTTTTTTTCCAACTTTCTTTTTCTCCCCAACCCAAAGCTGTTTTTCTGCTCAGCCCCAGATGAATCTTCTTATTAAATTTCATGTTTTTAAAAAAATTAGTTGTTTTTTGTTTTTTTTTTTTTTTTTGTTTTGTTTTGTTGATGAATCTCATGGTTACAGTCTTACAGATGAGTAACTTTTCTCTTCGATGACATATGTCACAGGAATGGTTGGGTAGGAGAGGGAGCTAATTTGTTTACACATTTCACCACCATCCATTCGTGCAAACACACACAATTATGTACACATTTGTACGCACACTCTTTCTCCCTCTCTCTCACATACACACACACGCTCTTTCAGTTTGTGTGTGTGTAAAAAAAAAAATTAAACTTTTAAGCCAGAAAATGTTTTTAGATTATAAGAATATTTTAAAATTATAACAATAATTTCCTCATACAATTCCTACTAATTAAACCATAGCTGAGGGAAGAAGAGGTGGATTCATATCTTTTCCAAGGGCATTTGTGTATAAGTAACAAACCTGACTGGAATTAGAACTTGGCTCTCTGATCTCCAATTTTGAGCTGTTATCCATGATACCAGGTTACGGCCATATCATGTTGAATACACCAGTTCTCGCTTGTTCACTGAAGTTAAGCAACGTTGATGGGTGACCACTTGGGAACGCTGTAAGCGTTTAGTGACGGATGTGCATTGTGGTGCAGTGGATGTCTGTTCAGAAAGAGAAATCGGTGAGCCGAGTTCGAATTCCAGTTGAACATCCTGCATTCACTTATGCACTGGTACCCTTGGATAGGTATTAATTCGTCCATTCCCTCCAGTTATGGGTTAAATAACAGGGCAGGACAGGACTTGGTGACCCTGCCCTTAAACAAATCCCAATGAAACTTTCTCCATCTGGGAGAAAGCCAGCTCAACCTCGACCAGGGTGAATGCGGCTTGGACAAGCATTGTAAAAATCTGCAATGTAGTGTATATTGGAGAGGAGGATTTTTTTTTTTAAGTTAGTAATACTTGTTCATAGTATTTGTATTTCAGTTTAAAAATGACTCTAATTAAATAATGTTTGCTAATTATATAACATAAAAATTCATTTCTCTGCAAAAATTAGACTACTTTATGACTATATACATAAAAGCTTTTCCTCGGCTCCCCCCTTTCTTTCTCTTTCCTCGGCTCCCCCCTTTCTTTCTCTTTCCTCGGCTCCCCCCTTTCTTTCTCTTTCCTCGGCTCCCCCCTTTCTTTCTCTTTCCTCGGCTGCCCCCTTTCTTTCTCTTTCCTCGGCTGCCCCCTTTCTTTCTCTTTCCTCGGCTGCCCCCTTTCTTTCTCTTTCCTCGGCTGCCCCCTTTCTTTCTCTTTCCTCGGCTGCCCCCTTTCTTTCTCTTTCCTCGGCTCCCCCCTTTCTTTCTCTTTCCTCGGCTCCCCCCTTTCTTTCTCTTTCCTCGGCTCCCCCCTTTCTTTCTCTTTCCTCGGCTCCCCCCTTTCTTTCTCTTTCCTCGGCTCCCCCCTTTCTTTCTCTTTCCTCGGCTCCCCCCTTTCTTTCTCTTTCCTCGGCTCCCCCCTTTCTTTCTCTTTCCTCGGCTCCCCCCCTTTCTTTCTCTTTCCTCGGCTCCCCCCTTTCTTTCTCTTTCCTCGGCTCCCCCCTTTCTTTCTCTTTACTCGGCTCCCCCTTTCTTTCTCTTTACTCGGCTCCCCCTTTCTTTCTCTTTACTCGGCTCCCCCCTTTCTTTCCTCCCGCAATTCCTCTTTTTCTTGTCAAAATGAAAATTTATTACAAATCTAATGTCATATAACATAACTTCATATTATAAGGTTTTAAGTTGTGGACAGTTGTAAAATCAAGTAGAAGAAAATGCTCAGAATATGCTTTCATGAATTTGTATGATTATCTTAGTTGTTAAATATACTGGTCCAAATTTAGAGACATGTGATAATGATAATTCATCTTAAAAATTCCAAGTTTCCTGCAATTCAGCTGTAGCACAAAGTGTTTTTCTATTGACAATATTAACATCTCCTGCCCAATTTTTTTTTTTTAAATCTGTGTTGATCAAGAATGAAACATTAAATTTTGATGTTTTATTTAATGTTGGACATGTAGGGATTATCCCCATCTTGTCTGCCAAAATGCCCACTAGGTGACGCTGTTCAGGACTATAAAAGTATGAAACAGCAAGCTCTTTTTTTCTCTTCACGACGTAGCCATAATATTGGGATTTGGTTATTTGTTTCCACCAGGAGAAATTTTGTTTTCCCAGCAAATTGTTTAGTTAATTTTAAACAAGTCACGTGAATGCACACACACACAGCAAAACATAAGTATTTTTTTATTTTTCAACTGTGTTCACACAAGTATATTTTCCTTCTTGAATTATGTATTGCTTTATTTTAAAAAATCTATATATATAAAAGGCAAAATGTTTGTGTGTGTCTGTCTGTCCTTTATACAAATCCACAATTTTTATCCAATTCTCACCAAACTTCACACAAATATTCTTTAGGCTTCCGGTCAGGTCATGGGCTACTTATTTTTTCCAAAGTCCACCACGATATTGTAAGTCGATACTCCGATATCCTATCGGGTCTGATCAAAATCAGGTTTTCAGCCCTTTTATTTTAGTTTTTGCTTTGGGTTTTGCTTTAAGTAGGTATAATTGTAGTTCTTAGTCTCAGCCCTGATATCATTTACTCAGAGGACTTATTTAGCCTTCAAAATTCAGTTTGTGAAGGAAAACTTATTTGATATTGATACTGGAAATCATAATTTGACTTACATCCATTCATTTTTCTTTCAATCTACAGCTTCGCTTTGACCAGAAAAAAAACTATTGCTTTTTTTAGTCTTTCGTGCCAACATCCAAAGAGGACCATGGATTAGTTTTAAAGCTTTCATTACACCTGAGCAATACCAGGCTATACTGCTAGTATATATGTAAGTCTTCTGTGTATTGAAATCATTCCTTTTTGAAAATGTTGAATTCATTTGCTGTAAAAGTTTTCACCTTCCCAAGTAGTACCTTCTCCTGCTAGAAATTGGGAACCAACAACACCCTTGTCCATTTTAAATCAGTAACCCCCTCCCCAGCTTCACTACAAAGATATTAAACTGTAAATTAATCAGTTTTTATACAGGTTTTACTTAGAGAAGTTTAAGTAATTGTTACATTTCTTTTTGTTTGGTAGTGGACTACATTTAGGTGTCTAATACACTCATAGACTCTGCAGGGTGGGGGGCACAGCTCTCAACATGTTTGGCATGGCTGCTATGGTTGCCAAGGCAAATAAATTTTATAAGATGGAGTTACTAGACTTATGCTCAACAAGTTTCGTATTCAGAGTTGACTTTCTCCTAAACCGAATAACAAACAAGAATGAAACGCCCAGTCTTCTCTACTGTTTAACTTATAGCTGGGGGAGAAGCGATGGATTCATACCTTTCTCAAGTGTATTTGTGCAGAAATGAATAGAATGAACTGAACTAGAATTCAAATTCACTAATTTCCCATTCTGTTGTCTAATCCAAAAACAGGGTCTAAATTAGTGGTGTTGGAATTTTTTTTTCAGCATGCAATAAATGGAGTAATAAAAGTGGGGTTGTAAAATTATTTAAAGGGTCAAAAGTGAAAAATTAAGCTCTGGAGTGGGAGGGAGTTCTAAAAATCCCCCCCCCCCGCCCCTTAAGATTACAGCAACAATAATAAATAATGACCACCATTTGTCAGTAAGGATCCTATTCTTAGATGAGATATTGTTTTGTGATTATTATTTTGGGTAGACAGCATCCTCGTCTTTCCTCTCAGCCAATACAATGTCTGTCTTCTCTTTTAAGTGTATATCACATCTAATTAACTTCAAGGTGTTTTAAACACAGCAAATATTGTTCTTGGGACATGTGATAAGGAAGAAAGAATTTGATACTCACAGGTCAGAGAGAAAAAGAGACAGAGGAAAGCAGCGGATAACATATTTGAAGGGCCTGAGCAGGTGGATGGCAAAACAGTTTGGGTGGAGTAACAGGAGAAAGGTTGCTAAGAGCTACCAGTGAGAGGGAAACGTGGAAGGCCATAATTGCCTGCATCCTGAAGGGGCATGACACATAGAAGAAGAAATATTGTTCATTGGGTTTATATTGTGGGTTACCCCACTTGGCTTCCCCCAAAATGTCTGTAGACAGTGTTATTTAAGTCAGTTATAACCTTTCTCTTTTTACTCTTGCTTCCACATGTAGGTAAGGTGTCCCTCTCTTGGGTACATTCATTTCCTTGGTCCACTGACTATTGATCTCTTGCCCACAAGTGCATACACACATGTATCACTCACACATGCACACATTCTCATAGCTAATTTTAATGTCTTTTTCTTTTTATTTCTACGTGTAATTTCTTTTAATACATACATCATATCGCCCTAAGCAAGGCAGTCTACTGCCACTGGTGCGCAGGGGTTACATAGGAGGAAAGTTATGAGAAAGAGTGACAGGGTACAGGTGGTGTCAGGAAGTGGATAAGAGAAGGACGAGAATACTGATGAGTGGAGTAGACGGAGAAAGGAGTGTGAGAGAGAGAGGATGCAAGTTAGTGAGATAGATGACTATTGACTTTACATTTAAACTCCTGGAGATTGGTTATTCTAAATTCTGTTTTTGTGTCTTTATTTTTACCCAGACACACATGAGTCTACCAAAAATGATTTGCGGGACAAAGGTGAGGTCTAAAACAATATCCATATCCTAGACTCTACAACCCTTGTCATATTAAAGTTTGTTATTAGGCTTTCTGCAGAGTCTGCTAGTTTTTCTCTGCCAAAATTTCCCAAATATATCCAAGTCATAATGGTGTTTTATTTTCTTCTGTTCTGCTTATAATCTCAAAGGATCTGCACTGAGTCACCTATGCCCAGAGGTTAGCTGATATTCTTGCAAAATGGCATACCCATTTGCTATTTAAGTTCTTAGTTTTTCAGATCTCTCACTCTAATATATTATGCTGTCTTTCAGTCTATCCTCTGAGCATTGCATGTCTCGTGATTTAGTTTCATGTTGAAGATCCTCATGCATCTTATATGTTCGTTAATTCTCTCAGGTGTCTTTTATGCCAATTGATGAAGATGGATCCAAACAGCTTAAATTTACAATTCAATTCTACACAATTTTTTTTATTCCTCTGTGTTCCATGTCACATTGGTGATCAAGACTCTCCACAATTTCCTTGTCTTTGTAGCTAATAAATTTTGTTTTCTTATCTCTCTTAAAACCTGTTATGCCAGCCATTTACACAAGTTTGTTACATAGGCTATGCACTGGTTTTTCTGTCTCTCTTGCCTTCAGAATGTCTTGTAAGTGTTGAATTTTCAAAGTTTTCCTTCCTTATGCATCTCAGAAATTCCAGCTGCTTCTTTCTGATGTTAAATATAAGTTCTTTTTGTTTTCATTTTCTAATTTTTTTTCATTTCTTACATGTTCAGTTCATGGTATTCTCAGTATCCTTCTGTAGTCATAGTTCTGTTGCCTCTAGTCATTTTTATATCTGTGATGTGATAATCCAGCATTCACTGCTATACTTGAAAACTAACATTACGTAACAATTCAGTACTCTTTTCTTTGTTTCTCATAAATTTTTCTGCTTCTTAATACTTTGCTTAGTTTCAAAAAAGCATTTTTCACTACTTCAATATTCATTTGAATTTTGGTGTCACAATTAAAACACTTACCAGATATCTAAATTGTTCTAATTGCTTTATGTCAGTATCTCCAATTTGCAACCAAAGTATATTAATATTTTAACAAGTTATTTAAAAAAGAATTATCAGTTGTAAAACATCAATATCAAGTGTTTAAATATCAATTGTAGAAACGTAAAACTTCCTTTAAGACTATTTATTCCCAAGCAAATTTTGTGTATTTCAGTATTGATATTTTCCAGTAAATATTTACAATTGCATTTGAAATTTTTATTTGAAAATGCAGGTTTCTTATTTTTGCTTTTTTTTTTTTTTTTAACAAAAAAACTATTGATTAAAATTTTTTCTAACTACATTTTACAAAGCAGTATAACACACAAGGCTTTTTATAAAAATCAATGGTTGATTTTATTTATTTAATATAATCTCATCTTTGTTTTACAGGAGAATTTCTTGATAATATGATATTATCAAAAGGATTGCAAAAATTTATTGTTGGTATGTAGCCATGCTAATATTCAGCCAGGCGCATTAGGTCTTGCTCGCTCTCTTTCTCTTTCTTCTTCACCCACTTTTAATTCTTTCTTTTCCTGCTCACCACTTACCACTCTCTGCGTCACTTTAATAGATGACGCGATATCTTGGAGTGGGGATGAAGATGAGTGCAAAACAAAATGCACACTCAAGGATGGAGGGAAGTTGGATGACGTTAAAGGCGAGGGAAGTGTATATTTTAGCAAACATAAAAAATATAACCAGTTGCGTTGTTTTAACAAGTCATTGCTGACACCGACACTACCTGAGTCATGTGAATGTGTGCAATTGCATGGACAGTGGTCTTGGTACTTACAGTGGATGTGCAAGTCGGGGTGGTTTTGGTGGGCGGGGCGGGGGGGGGGGTACTGTCTCATCCCTACTCAAGATCTTCTTCAGCTTTCTGCATAGAATGATAGTATTTCTGCTACTCAGCTACTGCCAAGATATATTTCTGTTGCTAAACTGACAATTATGGTCTTGTGAGTGACAGAAGTTTAAAGAATTTGAACGTTTCAAATATCTGACTACATCCGTTTCTCCTTCCTGGTGTGAAAGTTTCCATTGAAAATAATAAAGACGATGATTTGATGAAAGATAAACTGCTAATCTATCAGTTCATTTTCGATGTAGTCTTTATTATTGTGTGTGTTACCATTATTAATTCTGGCTTATATCATATGTATTCATGAGGGCTGATAGTAATAATAAAACAGTTGGATTGGATAGTTTTAATTTGTGCCTGACAATTGCTATATACATGAAACTTTGAGTAGCAGTAAGGAATAAAGATATAATTATTCTTACTATATACACGCACGCACATAATTTCAGATGGATTATATTAGTAAAAAGGATAATGAATAAAGACAAAAGGAAAACTTATCTTAACCAACACATTTTCGTTCTTTGTGGGACTTGCAAGGATTTTATTTCATAACAAGTATTAATGTGACTGGCCTGTGAACTTCTGTGGCTGGTATAGTATGTGGCCTGCGAACATCTGTGACTGGTATAGTATGTGGCCTACCTTAAGTGTGTTATAAGGAAGTATTGTAACTGTCTGGTAAGAGTATTGATAAAAATTAATTTCAATAAATAGCCGTTTCTTTTTTTTTTCTTTTTTGCCGCATCTTTTCGGGGTGTCGGAGATCATGCTTCTCCAGATTTCTTTCTTTTTATTATATGTGAATACTAAACTGTCATGACTTTAATGTGAAATATAGTTGGGTAGTTTCTTGTTGCCTTATCCATGGGTTATGTTCAAAGTAGTTCTTCTGTGGCTAGAGAATTCCCTTGATCCTGCTAATAACTCATACCTGAGAAGAGAAGTAATGAATTCCTGCCTACCCCAAGGGTATTAGTGTGAAAACAAATGCAAAAGACAAGGCCAAATTTGAACTTAATCATCAAATTTCTTTTTCTATACTGATAAACATTTCATTATCTACATGATGACTTGCATCGAAGTGGCGCCTGCATTTTGAACCAGTGAATATATGAAAAATTGTTACAGAATAAAAGCAAGAAGGCACTACTAGAAATTATGACTCTTAAGTTAGTAATTCACATATCAAGATAAAATGTTATGTTAGCTACATGGATAAAAGTTATTCAGAATGTCTAGTGCAGTGTTTCTCAAACTTTTTAAGCAACTAGGAGCAAATGAAAATATCATGGCACACTTAGCAAAGTTTTCAAAGGATATACATTTAAATGTTATGAAATAAAACCATAAATTTTGAATTAAACAATGATGAATACAATTATATAAAAAAAAGGTTAATAGATTTATTCAAATAAAGGAAAATTTTAAAAAGTTAAATTAAGATAATACTTTTTAAAAAAATGAATATTAAAAGAAAGTATTTAAAATAACATAATCAAAAAATAGTGAAAAGAATTATTTGAAAAAAATAATTTAATACTTATTAATTTATGCTAATGCTGTACTTTACTGCTTCTACGCAGACACACAAGTACACACAGGGTGCAATGGATAAAAAATCAGTCAGTTAAGTGCCATACGTGAAATACACTTGGGCAATCGTGTCTCAAAAGAGACATGACTGACTGGGCAGAAGATTATCCTGCAGTAGACTGGTTGCCAGCCAAGGCTATAGAACCCAATCTGTCCTGTTATTTAACCCATAACTGGAAGGAAGAGACAGATTAATACCTTTCCCAAGGGTATTTGTGCATAAGTGAATGCAATGAATTCAACTGGAATTCGAACTCGGCTCCCTGGTTTCTTGTTCCGAGCCAATATCAACTGCACCACAACACACAAAAATACATTTACCAAAACTACACAAAAATATCTGACATATTAAAGAGTAAATTTATTCAGTAAAATCGCCATTGACTTCAATCATGGCTTCAAGATGATTTCAGAATCTTTCACAACTCTTCAGGACAGTTTCTTATCCAAGTTGGTGAATGCTGCCATAATCCTTGCCTTCAGTTCGTCTTTGCTTTTACAAGGAGTTTTGTTGGTTTCTCGCTCAACTGCACCCCACACGTAATAATCGAAGGAGTTGCAGTCTGGGGATTTCGGTGTCCAGATGTAAGGGGTAATCTGGTTGCAGAAATTGTCTGACAGCCATGACTGGGGTGTCCTGCTTGTGTGGCATGGTGCAGAGTCCTGTTGACTTTCAGCAGCTACCCTCTTGATCCAGGGCAGCACTGCCTCCTCAAAGCACTTGATATAGGCCTTCATACTGATTCTGAAACTTTGTGGGAAGATGAATGGAGGCGTAATGATGCCATCACTGGTAATCATTTCAAAAAACCATGATGTTGACTGGATATATCATCCAACTCTTTTCAGATCCTTTGCACTATCTTCAGATTGACACCCGATTGTTTGCCAATGTTCATATTAGAGCTTCCAGCTGTTTCCAAATTTCTGACAGTGAATTGTCATGGTGCTCTTTTTCTCACAGATGGTGCCAAACTGACCCTACTATACTGTGCAGTCAGCAAAATAAAAAAAACGTGCATGCACAAAATTAAAAATATAAAAGGGCAACAATTTACACATCATATGACAATATTTTGTATCACACTAGTGTACTACTGCACAGCAGGCAATAATCACTTGTCTCTCTAGTATATTATCCATCAATTATCAATAATTTTATTTGTGACTAAAGACGTTTAAAACAAATCCTTTCATAACTCCAACTAATTGCCTAGTATATTAGGGATGTCAAAATCAAGCTGATACAAACCTTTAAATATTTGCATAATGAAATGATAGACGCAGGAATTTTTTTTTGTAAATCTCCCAAAACTAAAAGCAAGATATATAACAGCTGAAGATTTAAAAATAAAAATAATACCAGCAGATTCATCAAATATATTTCTTCATGAAGTTAAATAAAATTAGGTAATTCCACTAATTGGCTGAAAAAAACAAAAAAAAAAACAGTATAGCATGATGTTAAAAGGCCCTTAACTTAATAAAAACAAAGTTTTATTGTCAAAATGTTTTTATTAAGAGGGAAGATCAAATTATTTTTTAATTATTTTAAAAAAAATTTAAACTTTTCTAACATGTCTGAAATTTCATTACATTTTTTTTTTTTCTCTCTGTGAAAAAACATTAATTTGTAAATTTTTCAAAAATAAAATAATGGCCAGATTTTATTGAAAACTTCCAGGACTTATTCACAAATAGATGAAATGAAATAATTATTTTTATAAAATCTTGATAAAAATGTTTTTTTTTCTTTAAATCTGTTACCCCCACTCCAGTTAAGTTCCTGAAATTTGTAGAAATTGACTACTGTCTACAAACTTTGTTTTATTAGTTAAATGCAGGACTTCGTGTTTCAAGGGTTGTTCCCATTACGAAACGTTTCATAAATTTATGTCAATTCTAGTCAACTTTATTTAGCTTTTTAATACATCTAGCTGACATCAATCATATAACGCCTCAGAAAAATATGACCTCTGTGATTAAGAAATACTTTTATTCTAAATTTCATGCTATAAGCAAGTAATGTTTCAAATCAGATTAATTCTACTTTAAATTTGATATTTTGCAAAAATAACATTGTCACAAATGTATATTTTATTTTTTGCAAGATCTTGCAAAAATGGACAAAAAAAATAACTTTTGAAAACTCTCAAAAAGTTGGGATTCCAATCAATATAATTTCTATTTGAAATACACCAGAGTATTTTGCTTACTGGAATTAGTAAATTTAATCCTTTAGCTCTCAACGCTAAAATGAAAGCTTCAAGAAAGTTGGTTTTTTTTTTTGGTTTTTTTTTTTTGGTTTTTTTGGGGTTTTTTTTTAATCACTTTAAAACTTAGGTACCTCCACTCATTTTTGATACCTAAATAAAATATATTCAGATATCAATCTTTCATCATGATTCGGATATGAATTTGTATTTATCAGAAAATGAGTCTATCTTCCATAAACTTCATTTGCTTCTACTTTTTATGAGAATGTTTTTCCTTAAATAATTTTAAAAAGTAAACAATGTTCCAGATTTATTTCTCATTTTGATCAACTGTTTTTACTCACCTTATTCTGCAACACTGAAGATTAATTTTATTTTATTCATGTCTTTAAAAACTAAAAAGAAAATCATTCTTTTCGTTTCACCCTGACAAGAAAGAAAAAGCAAAAACACAAATTGAATTACTGCAGCAAAAAGCAAGTTTGACGGTGGGTAGGTGTTGCCATTATTAGATTAGGTTTGGATTAGATCTTTTTCGGCTTGCACATCTGCTCATTTTACGAAATCTCTTTAAGAAATTGTTTTTAACGTGCATTTATAAAATTAAGCATGTGTCAACTGCGGCAAATTTTATATGGAAGTAGTAAGGTGATGCTCCCCAACTATTTTTATACTGTTTATCAAATATCAAATGCTTTTTCATACAAAGATTCCACACATTGACACAACCTTAGCATTTCATTAACAGATAATTTTTGGAGTGTTATGTTCAGCATTTCAAACAATATTTACATATGAAACAAACATTGAAATAAATAAAAACAAAAATTATTTTGAAAAGTTTGTTACTTTATTAAATTCTTTATGATGTGAGTATTGTCTTCAAATATTTATTATGAATTACAATTTAGAACATGTACAAATTACAATCTACTACAAAGTGTACATACTGTTTTGATGTTGAAAGGACAATGTCTCATCAGGTAGTAAATGTTATTTTTTTGAAAGGAGATGGAAAATTTGCTTTCTTATACTAAAATAGCATTTACTACCTGATGAAACATTGTCCTTTCAATGTCAAAACAAAATGTACACTTTGTAATAGATTGTAATTTGTGCATGTTCTAAATTAATTTATAATAAATATTCATAGCTCTATTTCTATATTGAGCACTGTTTTAAATTAATGTTTTGAACGTTAATATTTTCTTTGTTCCTTATTCACTTGGAGATATATATACATACTTTATTATTTTTGTTTTTAATCATTTCACCCTAAGCAAGGTAGGACTGCCACTGGTGCGCAAAGGGTTACAGTGAGAGAGAAAACAAAGTACAGGGCTTGTATAAGAAAGGAAAAGAGATGGGTGGATATGGTTCAACTTCAAGGATATAGGATATGCCATATGGCAATTGACGTTGCATTGAAACTTTTGGTGATTGTAACTATCAGCGAAGCAAGTAAAACAAAAGGGTGTTGACTGAAGAACAGATTTTGCACTATTTACATTGTTCTGGCTGTCCTTATCTTTGCTGACATAATCACTGTTTTGACGGTCGTATTGCTCAGGCCTTCTTCAGGCGATTAGAATTTCAAACTGAACTCATTATTTCGTCCACTTTGGTAGATTGTTCTAGCTCCACATGCTATGGCACTTCCAGATATCTCACTATCAATTATCTTCCTTTTAGCTCAACTCTCCAAGTTTTTTTGTTCACCTCTGTTGAACTCACAACTCTTTGGGTGAAGTCACTAGATTCAATCAATGCTTTTATCTACTGATGTCCTTCAGTGTACAAATTTTTTGGACTTAAGAATCTATGTCTCAGTTAACATTTTATTACCAGAATTCATTTTACAATTTGGAGTTATTGTTTTTCTCTTGCACTCCTTATTAGTGGTTTTCATATTGTATTCATGTTTATGCTTGGTCAGCTTAGATTTTTGTGGCCTAGTGTATGCATTGATTGCTTTAGTTCACATATTTTTTAGTGGTGTTCTCTGTCTATTATTTCAACCTCATCCAACAGGGGGCAGTGATTTCCCTTTTCTCTCTATATATGGTCAACCATTCCTGATATTTTATTTATTTATTTATTTTTAATTCCACTCATGTTAAGGCTTTACGGTGTTGCTACAGTCTTAAGTGGGTGGCTAAAAATTTTCTAAAGTAGCTAAGCATGGACATGAATTCAATAAGGGAACCACTAATATGAAGTTCTAGAGAAAAAAAACATAATAAAACAAGATTGTAATATGAGCTCTGGTAAAAAAAAAATGGTTATTGAAAAAATTCATGCATTGATGTACTCAAGGACACATGGTTGAGTGGATAAAAGCATTGGTTGAATCAGTCAGTTAAGTGCCATACGTGATACACGCTTGGGCGATCATGTTTCGAAAGAGACATGACTGACTGGGCAGAAGATTATCCTACAGTAGGTTGCCATTGCTTTCTTGAATACACTGACTTAATCCAAAGAGTTGGATTTAATACCTGGCTACCAAAAAAAAAAAAAAAAAATAGAGAGTTGAGTTAAGAGTGACAACTGATAATGAGATATCTGGAAGAGGCATGGCACATGAAACTAGAACAATCTAGACGAAATAAAGGGTTAAGTTCGAAATTCCAGTCATCTAAAGAAAGCAGGACTGTACAACAACAGTAAAAACATCGTAAATATGGTAACAATGTAAATAGTGTGTTAAGGAAAAGACATGTTACCGGTTAACTTCAGTATCGGTGGCTTAGATAGTGTATGTGCCTGCCCGTGGCAGCCTTGAGTTTTCTATCCCTCTTTGCCGCTCCAACAAAAATATAACATTGCACAGTGGCTCACTTTTACGTACGTAACAGGCCCAAAAGATCAAACAAACTTCAAGATAAATAACTGTTAATTTATACGATAACAACCAAGATTCGTCTTCTTCACATAGCAGCGTTGTGGCATTAATAGACACCCTTAGTTCGTTCACAGGTTTCACGTAATCAACAATGATAAAACAGCCCTGAATACATCATTAGGTAATGTTTATTGTTTGGACAAAATAACAATCGCTTATGTCATAATCGAAAAGGGTCTTTGAATAATGCCCCAACATTAAAACCAATTTTATTTCAACACAGGCTTATACAGCATGCCCGAAGGTACCACCTCCTATAAAAATGTCACCCGGGGTAAATCGCACCCCACTAGCCCACCCTCTAGCTACGCTACTTGTCTGAAGAATTCGTGCATCATACTTACTTATAAACCGTACAGATATGTGCGAACAGTGGAGTCGGAGGGTTAGTCTGTTGCGTTTACTTTCATCCAAATATCCTTGAGAAAGGCATGAATACATTTCTTTCAGTTATAGGTTAAATAGCAGGAAATACTGAATTCCCCAGTCTTGAGTGGTAACTGGTCAAGAAAAAGGAAAAACTCTGCTGAATTTAAAGTTAGTCTGAAAAAGACTGGGATGGCTGAAGTTCATATGGTGCACCTCCTACGGTTCTAAAGGACAATAGAAGTCGTGATTGTCGATTCTGTTCTCTCTTTTTTTTTTTTTTTTTTTTTTTAATTTAATACTAAGGTTATAAATATTTGATATTAATTGATGAATATCAAATTAACACAGTATGGCTTCTTGACAAATATCAACATGACAATTATAGTGAGAGATACAGATAAGTTATAGAAAGGATAAAGTATATAAACGCAACTGCTTCGTCACAAGAGAACCACGGAAAATTGGAAATCAACTACTTTTACTAATTTAAGATACCTAAGGTTTTAAAATTTTTTCTTTTTTCGGTACCTCCACTAAATTGCTGAAAAAACAGCATAGTATGAATAAAAAAAAAAGGCCCCAAACTTAATAAAAACGAATTTTTTTCCATGAAAATGTTTATTATTAAGAAGAAAAATCAAAGTATTTCTTAATAATTTTTTAATTCTTTCTAACATGTTCAACATTTTTGTAAAACTTGTTTTGTTACCGGGTAACCGAAGTGTTCGATAGTTTACAATGGAAAACGTCATATTACATAACTCATTTTTTTTTTTCAAGTGACAAACATTAATTTGGAAATTCTTACAAAAATTAAATAATTGTCGGATTTTAATGAAACTTTCAGGACTTATTCACAAATGAATTAAATTATGTTTGAAATTATTATTTTAAAAAAAATCTTGGTAAAAAATATTTTTTTTTACATCTGTTATTCTTTGCCCTTCACCTAGATTCATGAAATCCCAAAATCTTCTTCCGATAGTAAAATAAAAAATGCAATAAAATTATGACATTATTTAATTTGATAAACTTTTGATTTAATAAATATATATTGACATTATAGTCTGAAGAAAAATGTTTTTTCGATTAATGAAATTTTAAAAATTTTCTTTTTTTTTTTTTTAATTATAATAATTTATAAAGTTTCAGAAATAATTTAAAAATACTTCAAAGATTTGCTGTCGTTAATTTAACTTATTAAATGAAGATTATATTTACTAATCGAAAATTGAAACGTTTAATACAAATAGTCATGCCTTCATATTTTTAAAATAATT
Organism: Ascarosepion bandense; assembly: GCA_037127315.1. Taxonomy (NCBI): domain Eukaryota; kingdom Metazoa; phylum Mollusca; class Cephalopoda; order Sepiida; family Sepiidae; genus Ascarosepion; species Ascarosepion bandense. The sequence continues at coordinate 8,052,870 of JBBBDQ010000851.1, forward strand.
CTTTTTTTCTTGTGTGTGTTTGTATTTGAATTTTTTATAATAATTTCTATGTATACATTAAAAAGTCATGACTTTCAGGGTTTCTTCCCCTTACAGGAAAAAGTTTGTACAATTACCTTCTTGCATCTGTCAACACATTTTAAAATACAGTGGAAAGGTCAGAAAGTTCAACACAGTGTCCAAGAAATAGTTTTACTCTAAATTTTATGCTATAAATATGTAATACTTGTGTAAATCAGATTAATTTAACATTAAATTTGCTAATTTTACAAAAATAATGTGTTACAGATGTAGAAGATATTTAAAACCGAGAATTTTTGTTTACAAATGTGTCGATCGCGCAAAAATGGCCAAAAAATTGAAAGATTAAAAAAAAAACATATTGAAAAGTTTTCAATTTCAATTAATATACTTTGTTTGAAATACACCAGTGTATTTTTCTTATCAGAAATAGTAAATTTAATCATTTAGCTTTCAATTAAAACTAAAATAAGATTCAAGAAAACTTTATTTTTAAAATTCCATTTAAAAGTTAGTTATCGAAAATGAGTAGAGGTACCTAATTTTTATAAAAGAAAAAAACTTCTTTGAAGCTTTCATTTTAGCTTTAGTTGAACGCTGAAGAATTAGATCTGCTATTTCTAGCAAACAAAATACTGTGTATTGTATTTCTATTTAAAAGATTTATAATTAATCTGTATGAAGAAAAAGATTAAATTCTTTATATAAAACTTTTGACGCATTTTTAAAATATTAATGCTTTTTTAAGTCACTCATCGCGCCGATATTGTATCTGAAAAATGTAAACAAAAATTCATTATTTGTCTTACCTAGAGATGCATTTCTATGTCCATTAGTAAATTTCAGGATTTTCTCAAAAGTAATGCTTACGTTTTACTTAAAAACATAATGAAAATAACGTTTTATTCACGCACGCTAGTCTATGTGGTCAAAGGAAAAATGGGAAAGACGGCCGTTCTACCCCTGTTCAAAAAAAGCGCGGGAAAAATTAAAAAAAAAAAACCTTAAGTACGGAAGTACATTGCGATGATCAGCATTTATTTATTTGTTTAAAACTAAATTTATCTTTTATCGTATATAACCAACAATTTCAGAATATATATATTTTTTAAATTTTATCCGCTTTTATATTATATTAAATTGTGCTTGAATCGGATAATGCCATGATTTTAAAACCGGATTCAGAATTTTTTTTTTCCTTTTATTACGAAAAAAGAAAAAGTACTTATTTTGGTGGTACCTAAAAACACTGGATATAGTATTTAAAAATAAAAGTAACACGCACATACTAAAGAGCACAAGAAAAAAATAGTGGAAAATATAATATGCAATTATACATTTCGTAATTCTTTGAAAATAATATACCAATTATTTAAAAAAAAAATGAAAATTGAAGAAGTGAAGAATGTTTCAATACCTTACCTTCGTCGGAAAAAAAAATGTCCGATGCATATTCAAATATACAGTTAGTAATAAATGAGCAGGGTTATTTTGTACCTTTTGTTGAATAATTTACACAAATTGTTTTACTTTTACAAGTACTGCTACGCTTTCACAGAAATAAACAGCATAGAATTATGAAAAAAATCTCAAACTTAATAAAAAGTTTTATCGTCAAAATGTTTATTATTTAGAGAAAAGACCAAAGCATTTTATTATCCTTTTACTACATCTTTAAATATCTTCTAACATGTTTGAAATTTTGGTTAAAAATCTTTATTTTTTGCGCGTTAGCGGTCAACGTAATATTTGTTTATGATTATTAGTGTTTTAGCGCCTTTTTTCGACTAAAACATCCTGATTTGAAAAAGTTATGTTTATAAAATATATAACGTGTCCATTTTTTGAAAGTATGGTCGACCATGCACGACATTATCAGAAAATAAGTGCAGTTAATATAGTAAATTTGAAGTTAGGGTTACTGAAATTAGATTTACGCTGAATGTTTCTAACATTTTTAAGATTACAGAATACATAAAAGCTATATAAAAAGGCACCCACGTCATTTTCTTAAATTGTCTCCGTAGAACAACAATCCTTATGACATAACCTGCCATCGCCTCGTCAGTTCCGTAAAACATGGCGATCTCGGTTAACAATACAGCTACTGTTTTGTTTTAAAAATATATTTCTGTGTTATTTTAAACATAGTGTAAATAATGTTTCAAATCAGATCAATATATATATCAGCTAATATTCCTCGAAAGTTTCAGAAAAGTACATTTTATTTTTGGGTTATTTATTATATCTAGAAAATTACATTGCGATGAAAGGCGACTAAAAATTGGCGCCAATCAGCTATTTTAGAAAAAAAATCCATTCCAACAAAGATAATTTCAGTTTGAAATACACCACTCCAGAGTAGTTTGTTTACTGTAAATAGTAAATTTAATCTTTTAGCTTTCAATTAAAGCTAAAAAGAAATGAAAGGCTCAAGAAAGCATTTTCATTTATAAAAATCGTTTCAAATCCTAGGTATTGAAAATTAGTGCATGTACCTACTTTTACAATGAATGTACGAATGGCTTAACAAATTACTCGGAAAGATCAATTGGCCTCAGATGGAAGTCTATTCATAAACACTCCGGCAAAGGTGCCAATATTTAATTTTTAATTTATTTAATTATTTTTTTACATTATATGTCGGCGAGAGAAATTTTGCGGGCGTTATTAGTTTTACTGACTTGTGGTTTCCAACAGCAATGCTGGTTATTCAAGGCCGGCAATTAAATGTCATTTTACGAAACACCAACCAAATTACTTGTACGCCTCTATATAGCAATTGATCATCTATTTTCCTTTTGAATTCAGTCTATACATATTTCCTTTCTTTTAAATTCTTTTTTCTTTTCTTTCATTGTTAAATAAAATCTATTTTTAACACAAAGAACCAAAATATTTTTGTCTTCTCACAACAATGAGAAGTCTGATGCTTTATCGTTATGTTTTAACTGTTTTGAATCACTCCAGTTTGTTCAATTAGAAAACAGAAAAAAAAGTGGTATATTCCGTCAGCCATTCTAGAAACAACGAAATATCTCATGTAAACTCGACTGTCTCAAAGTGGCTAATTGTAAAATTGCAAAGAAATTAATTTTTTTGCGAATAAATATTTGTATGCAACCTATAAAGTCGCAGAAACACTTGTATCCCCCACCAAAAAACATTTTAATAAGAATGCCGGATTATAAATTAAAATTCACCAATTCCTCCTTCCAGTTATGGGTTAAATAACAGGACAGATTGGGTTCTATAGCCTTGGTCGGCAACCAGTCTACTGCAGAAAGCAATGGCAACCTACTGCGGGATAATCTTCTGCCCAGTCATTCATGTCTCTTTCGAGACATGATCGCCCAAGCGTGTTTCACGTATGGCACTTAACTGACTGATCTTAGCCGACGCGTTTCGCCAACTAACGGACTTTGAGTGACTTTATCAAGGCAAATGTGAAGATTTTCATTTTGCAACAAGTATTAAATAAACAAAAGTAAGATAAAAACGTTAGTTTTTCAAATATATAAGGAATGCTGATAGCTTATATCTCGGGGAAAGGACTCCTTAAACCAGGATATAAGTTTCTTTCCAAGCTAAATGGAATTAGAAGACTAACTTTAAAAGTAACGATTAATTTTTTTTTAATAGTCGTGAGAGCAAGTGGCTGTTTTTTGTACAGTTGTCTGCTGCTCATAAAAAATTCTGATCAGTATTTAATTCACTAGTTGTCTTTATACTGACGAATTATTCTTGCTTTATATTTTAATTTTTACTAATTTCGGTAGACTTTCTTTGACTTAATAGTTGGACAAAAGAAGTAATTTCCTGTTGTGAAATTTTGAATGATTTTTTTTTTAAGTTTCAATTTTAAAAAAGCAACCGGCTAAAATAATGTTATTCAAAAATTGATCAACATTGATTTATAAAAAAAAAAAAGTCTTTTGTAAATAATTCACTTTTGTTTGAAATAAATTGAATCAAGGCAGAAATACCGTAAAGATAGGTACCTCTACTTTTTGCCGAAAAAAACAGCATAGCATGATGATAAAAAGGCCCCAAACTTAATGTTTTTCATCTGATTTTTTTTTAAGCAAGTCTCCTTAGAGAATGCAAATCAATTTGTTTTTCAAGTTACTACTCATTTCTTGAATATCTGTTCCGAATTATAAAAAAAATATGCAATGATATTAAAATCTTTTAATTGTTTTTTAAGACTTTATGTTGCTTCGTTTTGGTATAATTAGAAGATAACACAAACTTGAATTAATGATGTTTATTTTTGGTATAAAACTAGGTTTTTACATCAACCTTTAAATTTTGTGTGGATACAGGAGCAGACTAGCTAAATTCTCTTCACTGTGGGAGGATAGTAGTAAACGAGCCTATCCCTTCTGGACTCTAGTGGTCAACTGACTAGCGTCTTTCCTTTTTCAAAACTCCTACACAAACTACTGTCCTTAACTCCTACTTCTTACTCCCACTCTTACTCCTACCAAAAGAAACGGTTCCTTATTTTACCACCCAATTTTGAATTCTTGGCATCAGTGTGTCTATCTTTTTCTATTTTTAGAACACTCGCCATTTTACAAACCATAACAGCTTAAGGACACTTACTATATTGGCATAAAAAAAAATTTTCGATGATTAATGGATTTTGACAAGAATTGTTTTTATTTTTATAATAATTTATAAATCTTTTAAAATCCTGCATTATTTTCATCCAGTTAAGTAATGTTATTAAGGGAAAACTATATTTACTAACAAAATTTGAAAAGCTAAAGAAAAGTTATTTTGCGCCAAAATTTTTTTAAAAAATTCTTAGTGTATAAACATTTCCAATTTTCTTAAAAGAATGATAGATCAGACATGACATTATTATTAAAAGGTCACGTTTTAAGGGTTGTCCTCCCATTTAAAACCAATAAAATAAATCATTCACTTAGAATTCATAAATTTATGTCAGTTTTGCTCCACCATACTTAGCTTTTCAACACGTCAGGCTGTCAATAAATCAACGTCAGAAAAAAAACCCATGGTCGAGAAATGCTTGTATATTACGTTTTAATTCAGATTAATCTAACTTAAAATTTCCTATTTTTTCTCAAATAACGTCACACACGCATATATTGCACGACTTTTAAAACCGATAATTAACTTTTGTTTGCAGATGTCAAATGGCAAATTTAAATGATTTTACTGAAAGCAGCCAAAAGAAAAAAAATGATTCCAGTCAATACAATTTATATTTGAAATACACGAGTATTTTGTTTACTGGAAATAGTAAATTTAATCATTTATCTTCAATTAAAACTAAAAAGAAACCTTCAAGAATACTTAAAAAAAAAAAATTATTATTTTAAACTTGGTGTCGAAAATTAGTAGAGGTACCTACCATAAAAGTTATGAAATATGTGAAAATTTCTATGATAAATATTGTGCAAGCTTATAGTACCCGTACTATTCACACACTTGAATGAAAGAAACGTAACTGTTTTATTCATCATATTTCATTGAAATTCGATTACGCTACTAATTCATCATGAACAAAATATGAGCAATCAGTTTCGGGGGAAAAAAGATGGGGATATATCAAAGGCAAAAGAAATGGGGGAAGTCAGCGGGTCATCTATCTGGCGAGCTTGTGTGAATAGAAGGTAGAATGGTGAGTGGGATGGATTGAAAAGGACAAACGTTGCTAAGAGCTACAAAGACTGGGGACGAGCTATAGTCGTCCTTATACAGGAAGACCATGGCACGTAGAAAAAGAATAAGGAATTCACGGGTTACCCACTTCCGCACACACCTCAAGTGCAAAGTTCTTTGTAACCATATTTTTTCTTTTTTTTTTCTTTTTTTTTTAAGCATTTATCTTATTGATTGTTTTCTATCACAATTTCTAATGTTAGTTTTATATACGGTATTTCTTTCATCTTCAGAAGAAAAAGCTCAGGAGCAATTGTCAATTGTCCAAAGATTGCATGATGTCTAGCAACCTGTGACATTTCCTAGTATTCATTTTGCTTCAGTAACGCTTTGGAATGAGAATTGATTTTTGTCTCTACTAATAAATTCTACATAAAGACGAGATCTTTTGATCTTCAGAATTGACAAAATAATTCGATCGCTTTTCACCAAAGTTATGTCTTTGAGTTTGTAACGAAGGAATGCGATATTTATGCCCAGAAAAAGCAGTCAGTCAGTTAAGTGCCATACGTGATGCACGCTTGGGCGATCATGGCTCGAAAGAGATATAACTGACTGGGCAGAAGATTTTCTTGCAGTAAGTTGCCATTACTCTCTGCAATAGACTGGTTGCCAAACAAGACTATAGAACACAATATTTCCTGCTGTTTAACCCATAACTGGAGGAAAGAGACGGATTAATATATTTCCCAAGTGTATGTGCGCGTAAGTGAATACAACGAATTCAAATGGAATTCGAACTCTGCTCTCCGATTTATCGTTCCATACTGATATTCATTGCACCATAACGCACATCAGATGCAGAAAGAGGTGTATATGCAAAAAAAAAAAAAAAAGTTCAAGTACGTCACAAAGAGCTGCTGGAACTGCTAGGTAACCTTTGACCTATTTGCGCGTCGTGGTGCCGTGGATATAGGCTCGGAACGAGAAATCAGAGCCGAGTTCGAATTTCAGTTGACTTCGTTGCATTCACTTACGCGTAAATACTTCTGGGAATCCGGCCTCCTCTCTCTCCAGATATGGTCTAAATAACAGGATAGATTTTATTCTATAACTTCGGTTGGCAACCTACTGCGGGAAAATCTGCCCAGTCAGTCAGTCATCTTTTTCGAGACATGATCGCCCAAGCGTGTATCACGTATGACACTTCAGTCAGTTAAGTGCCATACGATCATGTCTCGAAAGTGACATGACTGACTGGGCAGAAAATTATCCCGCAGTAGGTTGCCATTGCTTTCTGTGGTAGACTGGTTGTCGACCAAGGCTACAGAACCCAATCTGTCCTGTTATTTAACCCATAACTGGAAGGAATAGACGGATATTTGCGCGTAAGTGAATGCAATGAATTCAGCTGGAATTCGAACTCTGCTCCCCGATTTCTCGTTCCGAGCCGATATCCACTACACCACAACGCACATGACACTTAGCTGACTGATTACAAGAATAATACAAAACTCGTATTGGCATCAAACCGCCTGCATACGGATAGAAAATGAGTTCAGTAAATCTACAAGATAAAAGGGGTGTAAGGCAAGGATGTGTCTTCTCACCAGACTTATTCAACCTGGACTATGAGGCGATTCTGAGATAGTTAGAAGTCCTACTGGATTCGTTATTGGCGGCCAGTCTTAACAACATATGATATGCAGATTTCACAATGTTGATAAAAGACGAAGGAAATTACAAGAACATCTCCAGAAAGTTGTGAAAGAAATTGAGAAGAAAGAATTAAACATCGATTGCAAGAAGATGGGATGCATCGTTGTTGGCAAAAGGAATAGCCCAACATGCAAATTACCCATTGGAGATATCAAAATCAAAGAAATATATCAAGTTAAATATCTGGGAAGTGTTAACAGAGGATCGAAAGTCTGATACTAAAATCCGAAGGTACTTTATTAAAAGATGATTTCTAAAAAAGCTGCGCAAATTATTAAGAAATAAGTTTCGTTAAAAACAAAGAAAAAAAGTACTAAACTGTTATGATATTAAGTAATATTATTCCTACTATATGGCAGTGAATGCTTGACAATATGAATAAGTTACATGAAAGAAGAAGAATCGATATTGAATGAATTGCTACTGTAGTATACTGTAGTGTACAATGTAGGGATATCACTGAATATTGCGAAAGCCCCGTTTTGATATTTTGTTCGGACTGCAATGATCTTTTCTTTCAGTATCAATAACACATTTTTTTCTGTTTTTCTTTCTCTCCTCTTCTTTTCTTTCCCACCTCTTCTTTTCTCTCTGTTTTTCTCGCACCTCATTTTTTCTGTTCTCTCTTCTTTTCCCTTCCTTTTCTTTGCTTTTCCTCTGTCTTGTCTCTTTTCTTCTGTCTTGTTTCCCCCCCCCCTCTCTTTTCTTCTGTCTTGTTTCCCCCCCTCTCTTTTCTTCTGTCTTGTTTCCCCCCCCCCTCTCTTTTCTTCTGTCTTGTTTCCCCCCCCCCTTCTCTTTTCTTCTGTCTTGTTTCCCCCCCCCCTTCTCTTTTCTTCTGTCTTGTTTCCCCCCCCCCTTCTCTTTTCTTCTGTCTTGTTTCCCCCCTCTCTCATTTTTTCACTCTCTTCTCCTCTTTATGCTCCCCCTCTTATTTCCTCACAAATTCTTTTTTTCTTCTTTCTCCCTCTCCCCTTGCCTATGCGCGATACGCACACGCACGTGTTATCTGCAATGTATGAATTGCGTCTCCCTCAGTAATGTACGAATGTTGGGGGGGATATGACTTATACAAAGTCATACACATTCATTAAGAATTTGTTTTTTTTTGTGAAATAAACTGTTACATTTACGTATATGTGCGAGTAAAGAAGAAACTGATTGCAAACTCTTGTTGTGATATACTAGTACTGCTACTTAAATGGCACGTGTGAGCAATTTAATGAATGACACAAAATAAAAATAGTATGTACCGCGCAGAAATGAGGCAAATATTTTACGAGAAAAAGGGGCAAGGGAATCCCTCGTTTTGCATTGTCACTGATGGTACTCCTCAACTGCTACTACTATATTGCTGCCACTACTGAAGCCTTTTACTAAAATTAAAAAAGGCCGTTTCTTCACTATGATGAAAGGAAAAATGTCTAGGGATCACTCAATTCAATAATATTCTCTCTTTTACAAAATTCCCAGCTAGCGACTCACATTAATTTTAGCCAGATTTCAAATGCCTCCCCCCAACCAAAAACACGTTCGCGTGTGAAGGAATGAAGGACCGTTATCTCTGCTGCTTGCAGAATTTACATCATCATTACAATCAGCATTTTTTTGGATGAATCATTCTTTCCTTCGGATTTCACGGAACCCTTTTAGCTTCTCTGTCAGCCTTTCAAAATCAGCAGTGGGCGGCAGTAGCAGACGAAGGAACACATTGTTGCTTTCCTTAATCACTTCGATTGCAGACTTTCTTTTCGCTCCCTTTTCCATAAACATGCTTTCCTACCGGCGTGCTGCTGGACCCGACAAAGTGGTTGTCGCTGTTGCTACTTCAGGAATGCCCTGTTGCTGCTTCTTGCTCTAGCAGCAAGACATTATTGACAGATTTATTCTTCTTACCATAGGATTATTTACCATTTTATTTTTGCTTATATAACTTGCTTTAACCCCCCTTTTTCCGCTCCTACCTTGAATTTAAAAAAAGACATGGATCTTGCTGATGGTATGATTTTCAACCTTCTAATTATGTTGTGTTGTGCCTGTGATCTTTATTTTAAGATGCTGCTATGTTGCCGCTTTTTTTTTTTTTTTTTGTCTAGTGTTCATTTCTTACACAAAATGACTGATATAGCTTATCGAAATTACCACTATTTATTTTACTTATTGATAAGAAGAAAGGTTTTATTGGTCTCTAAATGAATCTATATTTCCTTAGTTATCGATCCTTAATAAATTCCTTACTCTTTTTTATGACTATTTCTCAGCCGGCTTTATTTTTACTTTGAAACTCTTTAAATTTGAATTACATATTCATTTATTTTTCCGTCATTTAAATGAATTTTCTTTATTGCTGAATAAATACACCTTCTGTCAGCTTTCAAAAGGACTCCTCTCTAAACTGCTACAACTACTGTTAGCACGTTTTTAGTTACACAACCCTTTTTTTTTTCCAAATGACAAAAATACTTAAAATTTTGACGGGGAGAGGGAAAGCGGGAGTGATTAAATTTAAATTTCTTTTTCTTTATCCATCACTTCCCTCATTATTAAGAAAAAAATTTATCACCCCCACTTCTTCAATGAAATGTCCAAGTCCATCTTTCCTTCAGCCTTGTCTATCCCTACTAAAATCATTCATATTAGGCAATCCTTAAAATTAGGAGACCCTTCAACTTTCATATTCTAACTGAATAATATTTAAAAAATACTTTAATTGGTCGGAGGTGAACAATTTATATTTACAAAAAGAAAAAAAGACTTCTAAATTAATGTTGTAAATTTGCTGTTGTGATTTGAATGAAAATATTGCAAATGCCATTGTTTCTTGGCTGGTTTTAAGGACCAATGATTTGACTCATCCAAATATAAGATCTTTATAAAAATTCAAGCCCCCCCCCCCTCGCACACGTTGTTTCTTTTTCTTTCTTCTTTTTTCTTTTTTTTTATGCATTATAATTTAAATTAAATTTTATTTTTATTTTTAGAAAAACTGAATTAGTTTTACAATTAAGTTGGAATACATAATTCTTTAAATATTTTTTAAAAATTTTCTAACCTCTTTTGTCTTTCTCTTGCTTAGAATAATTTGTTTGTTAAATTCAAAGAGGAATTGTTGACCTACACCTTCCTTGTTAGTGAGTTCAATTCCTGTTGGCTGCTTCACATTTCTCACATTGTCCAACAAATATTTAGTTTAAATTTTATAATCATTTTGACTTGGCCTCATATTGCAAACGTTTTTTTTTTAATTTTATTTTCATTGTTTTTATTAAGATTAAATATGACAACTTTAAAAAGTAAATTGTAGAGAACATGAACCCAAATTTTAATTCAATAATCAAATGCAACAATTTTGAAATATTACATTTTCCAACAACCATCTACAATGTCATCATTCACACTTGTCTTCTGTCAAGTTTATGGTGGCACAATGTACTTATCTTTACTCTGAAACAAAGTTTTTAATTGTTATATATATAGTATATTAAAGTATTTTTTTTTACTTTAAAATTATTTTAGAGGTAGGTTTTTCTTTTTTCATCTTTCCCATTTTAGCATCCCAGCCCCATTTCCTTTATATTCCATGTTCCACTCAATAATCTTCCGACGAACCACTGCTTTGTGGAACTAACTCCCAAGAGAATGCTTCCCTAATCACTACAGTCTTGACCTGTTCAAGTCTAAGATCAATTGTTATCTTCCTACATATTCCCATAAACTGTGCCTTTTTCTCTGTGATCCTCTACCTTGAGTGGCTCTTGGGTGTTGTACAGAGTGAACATTACTGTTAAAAGAAGTTTTGTGCCTCAAGCAGCTAAAGTACTCATTGTTGTCTTTGAGATAAAACACTTGAAATTCTTCATTTCAACTTCAAAATATCTTACTAATATCAACATACTATAAATGAAATGTACACCTGAGAATCAGGGGGATACATACAAGCACACACACACACACACACACACATATATATATATATATATATATATAAATATATAAATAAAATGAAAGTGATTGACTGGTTTCTTGAAAGTTTTTTCATTTGAGATTTGCTTTGAAATATAATACTTCATTGAAATCTTCCTCTCATCATATTAAATGGTTAACTTGAAGACAGTCTAAAATCTTCTAATTCATAACTTTGTATTGGTTCATATTTATCTTTAGGAATCAAGAACATATACATGCACAAATACACTTTTCATATCTCAAAGGCCATTGATCCATTCTTTTTATTCAATTTAGTAAATGCAACACATTTTCAGTTATATTTATGTTTATATAAGGTCATAATTTCAGATTTGTAGATAGGGAAAAGTCAGAAAATAATTCATATTTTCATTTGAAATAGATAGTTAAAATAAAATTTTTATTTATTATATATTTAATGAAAGCAGCCATATTTCATTTTCAGTAATAAAATATTTTATTAATTTAAAAACATTTAATTTCTATATATTAAAAAAATTGTTTAAAGTATTTATCTATTTCATTGTTAAAATAAAATTTAAAAATACATTATTACTCATTTTATTAATATAATGAATGTATTTATTTTCTTTATTTTCCTTCCTACAAGCCTAGGTTAATTTTCTTACCCTAACAAAGTATACCTGATGACTTTTTTATAATTGTTTTGATGATCTGAATAAACATCAAAACATTAGCAAACTCTGCTTCTTTTATTTTATTTTTTTTTAATTTTTATTTTACAATGATTTGTTTCAAAATTACTGTATATATATATATATATATATATATATATATATATGTAGACACACAGACAGAAAATCTAAGCAAGAGCCAACAACCAACCACGGTTTCACCTAACGGCTTGTCAGGGAGATTGTGTTAGGGTTTTCGTCTTGGGGTCTTTTTTCTTTCTTACAAGTGCTTGACTTTTTGTTCATGTACTTCGTTTGTTTCTTTTTTTGCTTCCCCTTATTTTCCCTCCGAGTTTGTTCTCAGTGGGTTATACAAGACGATTTAAATTATAGCTTGATTAATGCTAGTTTTACTATTGGTATTGTTGTTGCTATAGTTATATATATACTACCGGCTATAATTATTAGGCCATCCCAGTATTTTAAAAAATAATGTATTTCATACTATTTTTTAGTATTTATTGACAAGTGAATAATTGTAAATGAAAATAGAATGGTTCTTTTGTTAATACTGCATAATAACATGTGCATCAAATGAATTTATAAATATTTAGTAATTACCTATATTGCAGTTTCATCAATAAAAGAATGAAGAAAATTTAGGGGGATTTGGATGAGTTCATCTTTGCAAAATTTTACAAGGCAAGGAAGCAAAGTAATAACAAAAGAACCATTCTATTTTCATTTAGAATTATTTGCTTGGCAATAAATACTAAAAATAGTATGAAATACATAATTTCTTTTAAAAAAACTGGAGTGGCCTAATAATCATGGCCAGTAGTGTGTGTGTGTGTGTATATATATATATATATATATATATATAATAAAATCTTAAAAACTTCTGATTTATAGACAGATACTTTAATAAAAGGAAAAAATATTTCACTTCCATGTTTTCAAGCCCCAAATGTATGAAAAAATTGATTTTGTTTTCTTTAAAGTCATAATCCTTCAGAACGTGGGTGTTGATGGCTCTCTATAGATGCTTTTGTTTTATTGTCTGTGAATTGCTACGCTTTCTTGGTAAAGATAGTGGAGTAGTTTCCTGTTGTATTCTCCACTGTTTAAAATTCAGTTTTCCTTCACCTAGACTGGTTTACATTCAAGGCTAGAACCCAGTCTACCTGCTGTTTAGCCCGTGTGGTGGATAGTGTGAAAATAAATGCAATTGAACTACTCTCTTCAATTCCATTCTCTGTGCTGATAGCCGCTGCATTACCTATTTATCTTTTCTGTAATAAAATGACAAATATATTTAAAACTGGGACAGAAAGGAAGCGTTTCAATATTAGAGTAAAATGTTTGCATGAACATTTTCCCCAATGAAAAGAACAGATATTACAGTTCAGGTTGGCATAAAAAAAAGATACTTCTTTCAATTTTAAAAAATATAAGTTAGGTTGCGAATGGAAAATTTGTAATAAATTTAAAGTGTTATTTACATTATTTACATGTGGACTATTGTCCTCATCTTTGTTGTTGTTATCACAATGTTTCAGCTGTTGTGCCCTCTGGCATTCATCAGGAGCATGTTGATACAGATCATATAAATAGCTCCTCATCCTGGAAAATCAGACAAAAAGTGTACATTTTTTTTTTGTTTTTTTTTTTTTTTAATTAAATTTTTTGCTATTCAAGGCTCGAGAACCGCACATGTTAGTTACATTTGAAATGGATGAATGAAGTGTATGATATGAATGGAACAAAAAGTGGTAAGAAGTGGAGATTATGAGAATAGGGAGGATAGATGATGATTGACCCTTGACTTTGAGGTCAAAGTCTTCAAGGAAGTAAACACATGGGAGTCTATTTTAAAATGTGGCTGTTTTTGGAGAGGAAAAAATGCTGTGTGAGCAGATCTTCCTTCTTACATTTTGACTAGAGAGAGATTAAGGGTGATTCAAATCCATGGAAGTAGATTGACTGCAAAGCTCTGGTCATCTTGGTTTTTGGAAATGCTTTTATAAACAATAGATTTTTACTAGTGACCTGAGAATGTTTCTCAACAGATTATTAATAAAAAGCAGAAAGTAAGATTGAGGTGAATGACTTGTGGGAGTTGTTTAAAACATAATTTAAAGAAGCTTAAAACATGTTTTATATAATGATTTCAGATTAGCTTCTTCAAATATATTTTTCCTCATCTGTAAGAAATAAATCATATTTAGGATTTTGTTAGCTGCTTTTAACTAAAAAACATTTTAACCATTTTGATATTAAAAAAAAATAATTTCTGATATTTACGTTGCTGATATATCAATCTACAAAATTTCAAGAAAAGGGCACTAATTAAGTTAATTGGTTGGCTTGTAAAGAAAAAAAAATTTAGTTTTCGTAGATTAGTATTCATGGGACGTTCCTGTATTCTTTATCAGAATTGAAAAATATTGATTTTATTTTAAATTTATTTTTCTCATTCTAGAAGGTTCTGTTTATAGTATCAAGTGTCATCTGTTCTTTGTTTTGATTTACAAATTTCAAGTTTTGAAACTGTGTTTATGTCATTAATAACTGCATACTACTTTCTCCAAACTTTTTAAAGTACACAATTATCAGTGACACATTTATTTTACTGTTAAAAAAAAAATGCCATCCCAGTAGAGAGTAACTATATACTCTCTATGTTGATGATTTGTAGATTTTCATTTTTTTTTTTATTTATTTTTTTTTTTTAAGTCACTTTTTTGGGAAGCTGCCTTTTTACTGAATATGGAAAACTTTTTAAAAACAGATTTTTTTACACTCACTTCACACGCATAAACGTACACTAGCTATACATTTTAACATTTCATCTTGGAAAGAACAGCAAAGTTTTACTTGCATGCATTGTTCGTAAGTTAGTCATAATTTGACTGATACAAGCAACATTTGTAGTTTTCGTATCAAAATGCATTCAAACATCTATATTTTAAATCTGTACAAAAATTAATTTTTCTAAATGCTATATTTTTTGTTTTCTTTTGCAATATTGTTAAAAACATTGTTATAAATATCATACAATGTGTCATAAAATATACAAAGTGTTATAAAATATCATACAATGTATTATAATTATAGAATATTCAATAAATAATGTGTTATTAAATATCATACATTAACTTTTAATGTTACTGTTGAATTCTTTTCTTGTAAAATTTCTTTCAAGTACTTAATTTCTTTTCGGTTATTGGAGCTCAAAGAAAATGCTTTTTCTTTGTATTGGTAAAAGTTTAGATATTATCCCTGCGATAACCTTTCAGTGACTTTCTTTAACCCCCAGCATCACTTAACATTTTTTTAGTCCAGCATTTCATATAATACAAATGGTCAGAGACTGTAAACAAATGTTATTAATTACAAGTTTTCAGTTAACTGATCAACAGTAAATATGGTAGTGAAATATAAGCATAAACTCTTTTTAAATTTGTAAAACTAATAGACTACGACATCATTTACAAATTCACGAGACCTTCAATAAACACTTCTTTCAATCCAACATGTTTTTAAACATATTGACATTATATATATGTTTAGAGGTGGGACAAAAATTTGACCACAATACTGTTATGTGACAAATGATATTAAATGAATTTTTGGGCTTTGTACCAACAACATGTAATTACAATAAAATTTTGGTAAAACGTGATGTGAAAAAGTGGTAATCTTAGCATTTAAAAAGAAAAATAACCTTTTTCGTTTTTGTCTTAAATAAAACTATTTTTAAAACTTGTTGAATAAATGGAAGATTTCTGCTGAGAAAATAGTTTAAAAAGTTCAAAAGATGAGTATGTACTGGTTGACCCAAAGATTTTATTGCATGGCCATTCCAGAATAATAGCACCTCCATTTCTTTTTTCACACTTTTCTTTTTCCTTTTTACTTTCTTTTTCCTTTTTACTTTCTTCTTTTCTCTTCTTAACTAACTTAATGTTAATAATAGGCTAATTTTAAATTATTTTTACTAAAAAGCTTCAGATTTATTGCTCTGGGCACTTCCTTTCGTTTTTTTTTTTTTTTTTTTTTTTTTTTTTTTTTTTTTTTTTTTTTTTTTTCGGGTTTTTTTTTTTTAAATAGAAGTGAATAAGCAATTCAATACCTGTTTACTGGCAACATTATTTTCTTATTTATCTGGGATCAATGGGTAATTGTTTTTTTATTGAATATTTCAGAACTTTCTCCTCAAATTTCAAGTGCAGAAAAATGCATGTAAATTTCAAATGTCTTACTGAACAAGAAAAATTCCATGAAAAATTTTCTATTAGTAATACTTGTTTTAATTCCTTCAAAAGGACAATTTTGTTTCTCTCTTTTTTCCATTAATGACATGGAGATCTAATGAAAAGATTTGCTGAAACTTTCCAAGACTGATTTTGATCTAGGGATATGCCATCTACATGGGCAAGGAAGACAGTCCCTACCCTTGAATAAAATAAATCACCAACTACATTTTCCTTCTGTTGCATAATATGTACCTCACCCAACAAAATTATGAAAGTTACTCTGATTATTATGCATAAAATTCAAAATATTTTTTTTGTTGATTTACTACATTAAGGTTAAAAGCTGGCCAACTCTGATTAATTATTGATGGCACATGCTTGCTTTTGTCTCATATGATAAATTAATTTCCATCTACAAATTACCTATTTCAAGTAAACAAATTACAAAATTTTGTGATAAATCAAACTTTCACTTACCACTGTTACAACTGTGATTTTCATAATTCATGACTGTATAAATGATTTTCACCATGTCATAAAAATAATACTAAAAAAATAAGGCATTACATTTTTTTTTTTAAGTGGGACAAAATTTATGCTTTCATAATTTTTAGACATATGTCTTTCATTGTGACCTTTCAAAAATTATGTCTACTGGTACTTTAATTTCAGACCCAAAACATGAACAAAGCAATTTTTAAGCAATTAATGGATTTTGCAACCTAGCATTTATTTTTTATTAATATTGAACATATCAAATTATTAATTTATTTTGCTTTTCCATAACTCTTCAGAAAAAGCAATGATCTTTTGGCAAGACAGTGCACAAGCACTCTACTCTAATTCTAACACGGTTTTGGGATAGAAAATTGCAAAATCAGGGTGACTTATTTAGACAGCAAAATCATCTGATTTTTGTGAGCATGTTGTAGGAAAGCTATATTATGAAGGCAATTTATGAAAAAAAATCTCACATATGACCCTTAACTGACTGACTAGATTGGTGGTAAGGTCTCATCCTTTTACAGTTGAAATGGCTACATGTAACTGTAAGTTCTTTTGTAAGAGTTTCGTTTTTCACACTTCTTTTTTGTGGAACTCTTTTGGACTCTTGTTTGATCTTGAAAAATTTAAATGTAATGTCAATTGTTATCTTTTGTCTTTTTAGTTCCTGTTCTTTTGTTGTTCTCTCTCTGTAATAACATTTTTCTTTTACTCTTTCACACTCTGTAACTCTGCATCTTAGTGGCTTTATTGCCTTGCTTGAGATGAAATGATTAAAAAGTAAAAATTCAAACTTAAGAAATTAAGAACTTTATTGGTTTGTGGTAAAATAGGATTTATGCCAAATTAAAACAGTCAGTTTTATTCAATTAATATTAAATAAAATGATGATTAAGTAAATTGAAATATTAAATTAAATGATATTAAGACTAATTGCATTTGAATTAGAAGCATCAAGCAAATTCAACTACTGAATTAGACTGATTTATTTTTTAAGATTACTTTTAATAAATGAACAGTAATAAAGAAATTACTTGGATTATTTTTTTGATTTTTATTTCAAATCTTAATAAATCAACCTGACTGAGAAGGAATTATCAAACAATAAATTCTCATGCTTGGAAAATGGGTCAGACCAAGAACTTTTCAGCACTTTCTTATAGTAAAAAGAAAACGCCTGTCTTACTCACAAGATCTCTGTTTTGCAATATTTATTTACGATTTATAAAAGTTTTTGAGATTCCTGAACTTATTTCTTCTGCAATCAGACAACTGGGAAATAAATGGTTAAAATAAAATCAAGGAAAGTTATCTTGATTTTTTTTTTTTTTGATTTTTTTTTTTTATGTTTCTTTTTCATACTCCAACATTTTTCATCATTTTGAATTTTTGGTTCTTAACATTTATTTTCTGACAATATTAAATCAGTTTTTACCTATTTTGAACATCAAATGGTGGACCTGAAAATTTGTTTTTCATTTTTATTTTACTTTTTTCAGTGCAGTCTTATCGGTTACTACATAAAGTTTCTGATTATCAAAGAAACTTTGAAAAAATTTCAATATTTAAACAATTTTAGGTGGGGGCTCACTTTCTCATACAATGTTATAGTAAATCAATCCTCCATTTTGGAATCACTCGATTGGGGGGTCACTTTGATTTGTTTTGTTTTTTTGGGACGAGTTGTTGCTCTTGTTTTTGTCTTTTTCAAGTTTTCTTTAGTTCTTACGATGCCATCTTCCGTGTAAACTCCAAGAATGGTTTTATTGCTTGTGCATATTCAACTACTGAATCCTTTGCGAAATTTTTAAAATAAAGTTAATTGCACAGGATTGATTTATTATAAGGTTGTATGAAAACCTGAGCGCCCCCCACCCACCCAAATTGTTTAAATGTTGAAATTTTTACAAATGTTTTTGTTAATCAGAAAATATAAGGTTTAATCGATAAATTGCAGTGAAAAAAAGTAAAAACATTGATTACCACCACATGTAAATTGGTTGATTATGTCGTACTGGTGAGTGGTTCCAAAATGAAGGATTGATTTATTATAAGGTTGTATGAAAAACTGAGCCCCCCCATAAAATTGGTGAAATATTGAAATTTTTCCAAATTTTTTTTTTTTTGTCAATCAGAAAGTTTAGAGTGTAATCAATAAGATTGCTCTGAAAAAAGTGAAAAAGAAAAATGAAAAACAACAGATTTAAAGGTGGTGGTAGCCTCCGTCAGGTTTACTCATCCAATTTTTATTTTGTAAGTTGCTAATTTCTATAAATTTGCATTTAAAATTTTAAAATTTATAATATTTTTAAATTTAGCTCTTTTGCTTAAAATGTTTATAATTTTAGAGTTTGTAATATTTTTAGATACAGGGTGCAGTGGGTAAATTGTTGCCATTTTATATTTTTAACTTTGCACATTATTTGTTTTTGATTTTTTTTGGTGAGGGCCCTCAGATTCAATATGGAGGCCTGTATCAAGGGTTTTGAGAAGATATTTTTGCTCTGGGTCAAGAGAGTGGCTGCTGGAAGACCCTATGTCTGGCAACAGGACTTTGCACCATGCTACTCAAGCAGAAGAACCCAGTCATGGCTGTCAGACAATTTTTGCAACCACATTACCCCTTACCCCTGGCCACTTAAATCCCCAGACTGCAACCCCCTTGATTATTATGTGTGGAGCGCAGTTGAGCGAGGAAGCAACAAAACTCCTTGTCTCACCAAAGATGAACTGAACGCAAAGGATTATGACAATGTTAATCAACTTAAAAAAGGAGGCCGTTCAGAAGGGTTACAGGAGATACCAGTTATTTAGAGGCTGTGATGGAAGACAATGGTGATTTTATTGAATAAATTTACTCTTTATTATTCCAAAATATTTTTGTGTAATTTTCGTAAATATATCTGTTAAAATGAGATGTCAATGTTATTTTTATTTTTTCATTTAGACAATTCAGCCATTGCCCTCTATATTTTACTGATAATTTTTTTCTAAATCAGAAAAAAAATCATAAGCCCTTTTCTTTATTTTGTAGATTTATATATGTCCTTAAAAATATGTGAAATCAAGAAGCATGCAAGTTTATTATAATTTATTTCTTACCTGAAAAAAATATTTTTTCAACAAAAGTTTAAAAGAACGAATGGATTTAAATTTCTTTTAAATTAAGATGACTAAAGGAAATAAACTTTAAAAAAAATATGCTAAAATTTCTTTCTTCTGGATTATTTGCATTCCATTAAAGCTTTTTATTCTGTCTTTTCTGAACATGTTCTGTAGAGAAAAAGGAGGTGTATTTTGACGGGTAAAAAACAAAATATGGTAGTAAAAATTGCAGTAATGGTGGACTGATCACAGGAGTTGGAGTTGCTCATTTGAGGTTGTATAATGTGTTCTTTGACTGAATTATTTCCTCAAGGTAATGGTGTGGCTGGGGTATTGATGACTAAATGAAGGAAGCAAGAATCTGGGGTAAAAAGTGACAGAGGCCATTATTGCCTTGCCTAGAAATATTTCCTTTATTGAGATGATGACATAAAGGCAGACGATGAAAGAAGTTGAAATAATAAATTTGATCATTACCAAAAAAGATGAGTTTTATATCTTTATTTTTTTATTATTATTGCTTAAAATCTACTGGGTTTTCTGCAAATATGTCCCTCTTTCTTTCTCTTAAAGTACTTTTAAATTAGAATTTTATGCAATATGAAAAGAAAATATTCACACAAATGAGAATTTTATACACAGAATCTCTCTCTCTCTCTCACTCACATGGGTGGTTTACCATGGAGTAGTGGCCAGCAAGCTATTTTTTCAGATCATTATTACTTTGAGTTTGATCCTCACAGGGTACCTCCCACTGGTGCTTTTGTGCTATATTAAGCTAAAATAGTCTGCTCCAAATACATTAGTCGCTGTTTCTGGCTCTCTCTTTCTGCACACACACACACACACACACACTCTCTCTCTCTCACATACACACACACAAATAAACATATATAATGTGGTAAAGTATACTTTTAATGTATGCTAAGTATATCTATGGGCAAAACTGATCTATATCAGGTTTATAGCACATGTAATTTCAAATATAAATAGTGGATACTAACGACGTCAAGTACTAGCGATGACAGTATGTATCATGCTGTGTTGTGTCGCACATGGCCTGGAGATTCAACTAATGGCAGAGATAGTTGAATATTGTTTACACTACATTATTTGGATTATTATCTTCATCTTTGTTGCCATATACATGGGGTTTTGGCCGTTGTTGCTTAGAACCTTCTTCAGGTGATTGGGACTTTGAACTGTACCCTTTATTTCGATTACTGGTATAGATTGTTCTCATGAAGAAGGTCAGAATGTCCAAAATATTGTAAATATGGCAAAGATGAATACAACAGTCCAAATAATGTAAATAATTACAATACCTCATCTCAGAAATGTAGGTAAATTTTCTACACTCCTTTTGGTCTTTTGAACAGGAGTAGAACTCTATCGAGACCACCGTAAATTCCTTTTTCACTGGTTGTGACTCTATTACCTGTTTCTAGTTTCTTCCAAAGTCTTTTCATTCTCTTTCACTCCAATTATCTAGCTCCTTGTGTTTTAGTGGCATTATCACCTTGCTTGAGGTGAATTATTAAAAAAAAACAAAAAACTGAATGCTGATTTTTCAAGGCTTAGCAATTCAAAGGATTGGTGCATCACAATCTTCCTTAACCTCTTATTGCACCTCACCCCTTAATATACTCTTATTTTTGGTTAAACTAAACTTTAAGGTTTGAATCCTATTGTATATTGGGGCTTCATTTTTTTGTCATCAATGATAACGGATATAATTGACATTTTCTTAAGAGTACCTGAGATTGTAATTATTTCCCATATGTAATTTTTCCCATACTTTCTTTGTTTTTTTTTTTTGGGGGTTTTTTGTAAACCATTTTGATAATTAGCTTTTATCGCTTTGTATCTGATTTAATTTGCTTTACAAAAAGTTTATCCTGCTACTGAAGGTGATTCTGATCCCAGAATAATAGTGTCTTTGAATTTCATAGTTGTTGTCATATCCTGCTAAGGCAACAGAAAACAACTTTGAGTAAAATTAATAATAATGATATTGCAATTAAGAGGCCTTGAAAAAGAATGCTGTGAAAGGTAAAGTAATATTAATAATACAAATTGCTAAAGATTAAAAAAAATATATGGAGTCTGGTTTGCAAGACTTATGATTGACCAGCTATTCTACTTAAATATACATGTAATTTTACAAAATATTTGGTATTTTTATGTGTAACTGATTTAAGGTAATGGCTGAAATAAACCAAATTTTGAGAAAGTGTTATGGAGATGAACAAACCTTCCCAGAATAGACTTGGACTCATCCAAATAGCATATATACTGATGTCGAGAATCATCAGAGAGCTAGTCAGGAATGGGCCTTACATTCTTACTACAGAATTCAGTAAGACTACATTGACTCCAAGTGACATTATACAGAATGTGATAGGTAAATTGCCATTTTATATTTTTAATTTCACACAAGTGTTTTTTGTTTTTTTATTTTATTCGCTGCACAGTATAGTAGGGTAGGTTGGGTACCATCTGTGAGAAAAAGAGGAGCACCATAATATCAATTCACTCTGCCAGAAATTTGGAAACAGCATGTTGTACAGCTTAGCATTCATGCCAGAGAATCCAATACTAATATTTCAGAATGTTTTGGCATCAATCTGAGGACAGTGCTGAGGATTTGGAAAGAGTTAGCTGATTATGGTGACCATGATTACAAAGGTGTAGCAGCTCAGAAAACTCACTCTGATCATTCTGATAAGAAAGGAACTTCCAAATTTGCTGGTGAGAGCCTCAGACTCAATACAGAGGCCTACATCAAGTACCTTGAGGCGATAGTCTTCCAGCAACCACTTTCTTGACTCAGGGCAGCACTATGTCTGGCAAAAGGATTCTGCACCATATCACACAAGCAGGAGAACCCAGTCATGGCTTTTAAACAATTTCGGTAACTACATCCCCACTTACATCTGGCTACCTAAGTCTAAGGACTGCCATCCCCTTGATTCAAGTGTGTAAGGCACACTTGAGCGAGAGACAAAACAAAATCCTTGTAATACCAAATATAAACTGAATGCAAAGATTTTGGTAGCATTCACCAACTTATACAAGGAGACAGATCAGAAGAGTTTGAGGAGATTCCAAAATTGTCTGGAGGCCATGATTGAAGCCAATGGGGATTTTATTGAATAAATTAACTGTTTAGTATTTCAAGATATTTCTCTGTAATGTTGGTAAATATCTCAATTAAAATGCTATGTTGGTGTTGTTTTCATTTTTGCATAATTTAGACGACAATTTATCCATAATTTCATGATTGTGTCATCTTCATTCCATTGAATGAAGATGACAAAAAGGAAATTTATCTTAAAATGAAACTGGTAGCTAAAATGACAAAGATGGTTTTAAAAGGAATTTCGAACTGATCTACCGACACAACACTATTACTCACATTAAAGTTGAGTTTAAAGAAGGAAGCATTCTTCAACTTCTCCACAAGCATTTTAGAAAACCGTGAGTGTCCACAAGAAAAGAAAGGCTGTTGGAAATTTTCAGCCTCAATGATTTGTGAGAAAATAGTGTTTATTCCAGTTTGAAGCATGCACATTGAAAAAGTTAGACATCAGATGATGATCCTGATCATCTTGATGCAAAGGCTTTGTGTGATGTAAAACTAAACAAATAATTTGGGCCAAGAAGCATCTTTCATAATGCCACTGAATATGAGTTAATCCTACAACGTTAGCAAGAATCAATGAAACAAAATCAGCCAAGAAAAGAAAATGTATGTCAATACCAAATTAAGTGATTTATATATTTCCAGTGGTTGATATTCACAGCCACATCTGGACCAGAAAGGACATAAGTTTCACTCAAAATGTTTCTATATTTGTTATCTATAATATCTGGACTCCGTATGTATGATCCATCTATAATGATGCTGGAAAAATGATCATTTCCTTGTGCTGCTCTTGAAAACACCTGACCCCTCCTGCCATACTTCGTTACAAAAGTTAGATCAGACCAAAGATGAATTACTACTGCCATATATGGACCAGAACTGCCCAATTTTGATTTTCCAGCCTCGACAAAGTTCAAGGGCATTTACACAGCCTTGTTGACAATGAATTTCAACCCTGCAGCACCTTTCTCTACACAAAACATCACAAGCTTATCACGCTACTCTATTACTATTTCTGTGGTAAATTTTCCCACAAGCTATATTTCTTTGTTCCACCAGTTAAAACCTTTATAGCTAGAACCCAACATGCCACATACAGTTTAATAAGCTTCATATTCTCCTAGTAAGAAGGAAGTTCCATTCAGACAGCTTCTTCCCAAGAACTGCTACTTTGTAGAACAGACTCCCCAGAAGATGCTTCCTGAATCTCTACAATCTTAGCCTCTTCATGTCTTGAACAAAACATTATCTAACCTACATATTCACATTGTTCATTCTACCATTTTCTTTACAATTTCATCCAGTGACCCTCTGCCTTGGCTCTTTCTTTTTGTATTGAGTGAACAGTTAGTCAAAGTAAATTTTAGACAGGATTTTAATTGTAAGCTGATTCTATTTACTGTGCTGTCAGTTCCACACCTTTTAACACTTGGTCATGGTAATTATATATAAAATAAATAGCTGTAGCTCGTTTCTTAATATGTCTGTCTGCTTGAGTGACTAGCTAATTCTCATTGTAGATGCCTGTTCAACACTTATACAACTACTCTGTTGTTTATGTTGCAAGCAGACCTTAGTTACAGTTTCAAAGTCAGTACACTCAAAATCTTGGTCACAATGACTTGTGGTTTAATGTTAGCTTCCAAACAGTTCTTCCTATCCAATTTCACTCTCAAGCCTTGGGTCTATCTGTGGCTTGATTTTTAGATACTTCCCAATTAAGCCACATACTGGAACCATCTCCTAGGGCCAACATTATCAAAATGTCACATTATTGACAAATTGATCACAGTGAGATTTGCATCCAGGTCTCATAATCAGAATGTCCTAATCATTTAACCATATGCCCCATTATATCTAATCTAAACTTATTTATAAATGAAACTTTGTCTCTGTGTTTGTGTGTTTCCGTTACCTATAGACTCCAAAACAGCTGAACTGATTTTCTTGAAAATTTACACAGTTGTACTATAAGCGTCTGCAAGTGTTCTTAGCTAGGTTTTGTGTCGAGGTACCCCTGATAAATATCAAATCGAAAATATCGGGTTATAGAATGAGTGGTCCGATTTTAATCAAATTTGATACACTCATAGACAAAGACATAAACGATATTCAGAAGTTTCAAGGTTGCAATTCTTACAATAGTGCAGAAAATTTTATATCGATACCAGGAAATCAAAATTTGAATTACATCCATTCATTTTTCTTTCAGTCTACGGTTTCACTTTAACTAGAAACAACTATTGCTTTTTAGTCTTTCATGCCAATGTCTAAAGAGTCTGAGCTCCAGGACCATGGATTAGTTTTAAAGCTTTCATTACACCCGAGCAACGCCGGGCTATATATCATAGGTATAAAATTTATCTAATCAAGTAAAATTTAAAATTTCCCTGACCCCCAAAAATGTCTGTAAAATTACACATTTATATTTAAAATTCACATACCCAATAAATCAAATAACTCTTAGACCTCATTTCTGAAAGTAGCACTATTAAGGATTCCCCAAATCAAATAACATTAAGAATTTCAATCTGTGAATCCATTTATTTGATTCTGAAGAATCCTAGAAGGTATTTGATTTCTTTGTAAATATGATTTTTTTCTATAGCAACAATTACAATATCTGTTTTTATTTTGCCAGTTTGCAGAGCTTTTTTAGTGACTCAAGAGGTCAAATCGGAAGTAATTAATTGCAAGTAACACCCAGAAATTTTATACTGGGTGTGTCTTTACTAACCAGTTTAATTCTTCCCTAAAATACCTTTCTATAATTCACAACTTCCTATGACTAAAAAATAAAAATGAAAAATAATTTTTACTTAAATTATGAAGACATACTGAGACTATTGTTGTTGGCTTCGCATAAACGAAACCCATTTCATCTACAGATCTATCAAAGATAAAGATTTGCAAGTTACTTGGAAAAACATTTGTAAGTAATCAAAATATTAATCATCTTTTAAATTCCTTGAATCCTTAACAGGTCTGTTGCCAATTTTGTGAATGACCAAGATGATTCAGATAATTGTGTAAAAGGTGTAAATTATTTTTTTAAGCCAAAAATACTTCTATTAGTAATTAATTTTTCTTTCTTTTAGTATACAATTAAATTGATTTTAGTATAAAATGCATAATGAATATAGTGAGAATTTAAGACATCATATAGAAATCTATGAGTTAATAAGAAAAGGAATGATTATTTTTCTAAAAGTGAATAAGTTTTATTGTTAGTGACAGTAGTAGTGTTTTCTTTTTTGTAGAGGAGGTTTTTTTTTTTTTTTAACTCTTCCTAGATCAAAATCTTGTAAGAATTTTAATCATTTTAATTTTCTTCGGGTCTGCTAAACTGTTCTTCAGTTGAATATTTTCTTCTGCAGAATAATTATAACCTTCACCACCTACCATATCTCTTTAATTGATACCACTCACCTCATAACCACTTTAACGGTAAATCTCTATTTTGGGTGACTCTTGAGCCTTGTATTGGGTGAATTCTAGTATTAAAAAAATCTTCTTTTTTTTTTTTTTTTTTTTTTTTTTTTCTAAAATTAAATTTTGGTTGTCCACCTTCAGTCCTTCCTTGGATGTTTGTTGTGTTCTAAGATGTTAACATCACCTGCCTTGGGAACACGTACACACTTACCACACACACACACACACACACACATCAATTTTTTGGATGTAGGGTAATAGATGCACATGCATTCAAAAATAGGATTTGTTCCATTTTACAAATCTACAGATAAACAAATTCGTAAATAATTACATTCGATATAAAACATGTTTAACAAGACATGTTACATCTCTCTAACCATAGCTCTATTTAGTCAGTCAGTTAAGTGCCATACATGATACATGCTTCGGTGATCATGTCTCAAAAGAGACATGATTGACTGGACAGAAGATTTTTTCTGTGGTAGGTTGCCATTACTTTCTGCGGTAGACTGGTTGCCAACCATGGCTATAGAACCCAATCTGTCTTATTTGCCCCATAGCTGCAAGAAAGATATGGAATAATACCTTTCCCCAAGGGTATCTAAACTTATTTATAAATGGAACTTTGTCTCTGTATGTGTCTGTGTGTCTGTTACCTATAGACTCTGAAACGGTTGAACCGATTTTCTTGAAAATGTACACAGTTGTACTATAAGTGTCTGTGAGTGTTCTTAGCTAGGTTTTGTGTCGAGGTACCCCCAATAAATATTGATAATCGAAAAAAATTGGGTTATAGAAGGAGTGGTCCAATTTTAATCAAATTTGATATACTCATAGACAGACATATGAAACGATACTCAGAAGTTTCAAGGTTGCAGTTCTTACATTAGTGCAGAAAATCGATAATATATATAAAAGGCAAGATGTTTGTGTGTGTGTCTGTTTACCTGTCTGTATGACCTTTATACAAACCCACAATTTTTATTCGATTCTCACCAAACTTCACACAAATATTCTTTAGGCTGAGTCTGAACTTCAGGACCATGGATTAGTTTTAAAGCTTTCATTACATACAAGCAACTCCAGGCTATACTGCTAGTTTGTACATAAGTGAATGCAAGGAATTCAAACTTGGTTCTCTGATTTCTCATTCCAAGCCAATATCCACTGCACCACAAACGCACATCCTATAGCCCTATTAGGTCCCATTTGAATACACATGGAGACCTATCAAAATCTCCCTGTAACATATTTGTCATAAATACAAATATAATAGCATTAACCACACATAAAAAGGCTAAAAATAATGGAAACATTATTAATAAAAAGAAAAAGCCAACACTCAACAATATTAACTGATAACACCGCCACAATGTGCTGATATGTTCAGTAAAAAAAATATTCTTATAACTCATATAT
Organism: Ascarosepion bandense; assembly: GCA_037127315.1. NCBI lineage: Eukaryota > Metazoa > Mollusca > Cephalopoda > Sepiida > Sepiidae > Ascarosepion > Ascarosepion bandense. The sequence continues at coordinate 8,080,715 of JBBBDQ010000851.1, forward strand.
ATATATATATATATATGTATAACAATTCATATATTCAGTTAAATGTAAAATACAATTCATCCTTGATAATGTCTAAAAGTGTAATCAAAAGCGCTGGGATAAATAAAACATTTGGACAATTATGTAATTTATCGACTGAAAAGAAAAAATTATAAACAAAAAATTAACCACAGCATTCTATCTATCATTTTTAACAAAAGTTGCATAAAAGAAAACTGCTGCCTAAATACACATATATATATAAAATCATCCACAGACAAATCTGTTTCGCTGTATCACAGCTCATCAGTACGGTTAGACTCTGATTGCTTTTTAACCCAAGATATACATATGCATTACTCTTTAGCAATTCATTGAGTTCTTTTGGTTACTGGCGTGTGTATACCCTGCTTATATACAACACGCTAAAATTTCCCTTCTCTGATTCCATGCACCTAGGGGTTAGCGACTGCGACTAACACCAAATCAGTCGAGTTCCAATTCAAGTCAAAAGCAAGTGGATGTCTAGCCACACTGATGAGCTGTGATACAACGAAACAGGCTTGTATGTGGATGATCAATGTATGTATGTATGTATGTATGTGTATATATATATATATATATATATATATATATATATATATATACAGTGACACGCATAAGTATTGGATACATGTTATTTTCTGTTATCACACTAGTTTATGTTCACCATTTTGCCTGATATTTGGTAATATCTCGTAAAGTTGTTTTAGTTGGATGTGGAAGGAAAATTAAAAACTCATGATTGAATCCATTTTTTTTTTTTTAACAAAGTTCAAAATTACCCTATGCAAAAGTATTGAATACATCAATTTAATATTTTGTTGCGTAGCCTCCGTTTTGTTTCACTGCTTCCAGTCACTTTCAATAGTTGGCCACAAGTTTTCCACACCGATTCACCGTTACTTTACTCCATTCTTCCTTGCATAATTCCTCTAATTGCTTGATATTTTGTGGATTGCACTTATGAACTTTAACCTTCAAAGTATTCCACAAATTCTCAATTGTATTCAAGTCAGAAGACTGACTTAGCCAATTGAGAGGACTAATACCATTATTTTCAAACCGTTCCTTTGTAAGTTTTGCGGTATGTTTGGGATCATTGTCGTGTTGAAGCACGAAATTCCAACCATGTCCTAAAGAAGTTGTAGATTTCTGAAGGTTCTTCTCTAGAATCACCCTGTACATGCTACTATTCATTCTACCATGGATAGCTTGTAACTCACCAGTGCCCTTGGATGAAAAGCATCCCCATATCATAATGGAACCACTCCCAAACTTAACTGTGGGGATGGTATTGTGCTTGTTGAAAGCAGTGCCATTTTTTCACCAAACACTTGTCACTGTTTTCTTTCCGAATAGTCCAACTTTCGTTTCATCCGACCAGATTACCTTTTCCCAAAACTGCATACCTTTCTTTCCATAAGATTAGACAAACTTTAATCAGTCTTTGACATGTTTGGTTTTCAGTAAAGGCACTTTTCTTGGATGAAAACCTGTACGATATAGAGCTCTGCTAATGGTATCCTTACTTACATTAATTCCAGCACCCTCAAGATGAGTTTTAATTTCAGAACGAGTAATGAAGGGGTTTTTTGCACATTTCTGCTGATCCACCTTGAAGTCCTCTCATTTATTTTTCTTGGTCTTCCATTTCTTGGAAGGTTTGCTATACTGTCGCCATACTTCTTATACTTTCTGATGATATTTCTTACTGTACTTAGTGCTAGATTCATTTCTTTACTAATTTTTCGGTAACCTTGTCCTCCTTTGTGACGTTCAATGATTCTATCTAGCATATCTCTGGATAATTCTTTAGTTTTTGCCATTTTTAATCCTTGAATTGCAGAATGCACATCAAAGATTCAGATGATTAGTAGCACTATCTTGTAAGCAATTGTGTGCTTTTCTGATTAAAATAAAATAAAATTCCAATACTAACGAAAATTTGAATATTTAAGTCTTTTAAAATACAACGTTTCAATTGGAAATTTGAAAAGTGTCATGTATCCAATACTTTTGCATCGGGTAATTTTGAACTTTGATAAAAAAAAATGAATTCAAACATTAGTTTTTAATTTTCCTTCCACATACAACTAAGACAACTTTACGAGATATTACTTACCATTTGGTAAGTAATATCTCGTAAAGTTGTCTTTACGAGCAAAATCAGGCAAAATGGCGAACATAAACTAAAGTTATAACAGAAAATAACATGTATCCAATACTTATGCGTGTCACTGTGTGCATGTGCATGTGTGTGTGTGTGTGTGTGTATATATATATATATATATATATATTGTAACAAAGTTGTGGAACTCGTAGGTTTTTTTTAACCTGCTATGCATTTATTTTTATAAAGATTGCTTAATACAAACGTAGAGCGTTATATTGTAATATATAAGGTTCGAAAAAAATAAGGTTCGAATCCTGCCAAATGACATTTTCGTAATAAAAATTTATCGTAAATAATCAGGCCAGTAGATATAAATATATCATACTGTTTAATTAAAACAGAATATCTACTTAAATATGAGTATCGATCAAAAATAATGTTCAAACAAATCATTTCAAATTGTCGGTTGTTTATAACCAAGTTTCGTTAATCTTTGTTAATTTCCGTTTTATATAGGAGTGAGATGGGTAAATTGTCACCATTTTATATTTTTGATTTTGTGCGTGTGCATTGTTTGTTTTTGATTTTGTTGACTGCAATATAGTAAGGTCAGTTGGACACCATCTGTGAGAAAAAGAACACCATGACACAATTCACTCTGCCAGAAAAATGGTATTCTGTACTGCTTGGCATTCATGCTGGAAGCTCAAAATACATATATTTCAGTGTTTGGGTGTCAATTTAAGGAGAATGCAGAGGATTCAGAAAGAGTTGGAGGAATCTAGTGGTGATTATCAAGGTACAGCAGCTCAGAAAACTCACTCTGATCATTGTGATGGATGAATTGTCATCTAAATTATGCAAAGATGAAAATAATACTCACATCTCATTTTTAACAGATATATTTACTAAAATTACACAAAAATATCTTGAAATTACTAAAGATTGAATTTATTTAATATACTTGTAATAAGAAATGCAAGCACAAAAATAAAATTCCTGCTATGCTACCTAAAACAATATCAGGGCCAAAAAGTTGAAATAATATTCTATAATCTAAACATAATAAACTTTATTTCAAATATTAAAAACTTACTACCAAAGAAAAACATTTGAAAGAAAAATATATAAAGTATTTAAATGTATAAATAAAATAAGCAATCTAAATATCCATGACCATAAATAACTCTAAGCATTAACTTTCAAGAAAAAAAAGTTATGAAGAGAGGGTTCTATCTTTCCTTCCCTTTCCTTAAATCCCTCCACTCCATGATCTATATATAGAGTTCACTAAAATAATGGTGATGTGGTGATACCGAGCAAAAGTGATGGACCGGATGTTTGCGCTTTCACGACCAAAAAGCAAATGACCAAAAGTCATCGCTGTGTCGCCGGCTCCGCACAGATGTTCCAGTTGAAAAGTAAAAATTAATTAAATATTAAATTTCCAGTTCGAGCCTACACACATTTTATTTATCAGCCAATGGGAAGCCCAGAACCAAATACAATTATGAAATCCCAAATGAGCTGCTGTGATCCAAAAAGAAGATATAAAAAGCGGATACAGAAAGCATCGCCAGGCAGACCAACTCTAGGAGAAGAGTAATTAATATCCCCTTGACCTAAGTCAAGCGGTTTACTACGCTCGCCTCTCTTACCTCTTTCCTTCTTCCCTGCCTCAAAACTACTTACTGACCTAAGGAGCAAATACATCAGACATTCCTTACTTACACACACCCACAATTTAAGCATTAATTCTCTTTCAGCATTTTATTGCCATGAACATTATAAAGTCCATTGTACTCATATTCAAAGACTGTTCCTTACATACAAGATGCCTCCACACTACTTTAAGCATTAATCCTCCTTGTCAGCCTTCAATTGCCGCTATAGTGATACTGAAGATTGTTTAAAGCCTGAAACTGAAATCTACAACTTTTTGGTAATCTGTAACTTTTACAAAGTTGTAGACTTCCAAAATAATACCTCATAACCAGTAGTAATCCACAAGGAGGATAAATTTGGTATCATTTGAAAGGGAAATCAACTGATGTTCATATAAAATCAACTTGTAATGCTTGATTTTTAATTATCTTTAAATATATCAGTTTGATTGCATGAACATCACATATGATTTTTCAGCACTTTGGTCGGGAGTCTACGAAATTATCAACTGAAATCTCTTAAGGGCTGATAGTTAAAAGAATGTTTTAATATTAAGAAGTTCCTGATTATTTCTAAGCTTTTGAGTTGTAAGTATCGAATATTATCCGCCTGTTGTATGCTTCCTTTATTTCAAATTTATTTCAATTAATGCCAATTTGGCTTATAATACATTTTTCATAAAGTTCAGACTCAGCCACCCATGACAACATTTTGCATGCAGTTGTGCAGTTAATTGCATTTTTTGTCTCCCAATGGTTACAGCTGACATCAGTTGGCATCAGTCCATCGATTAAGTGCATTCACATCTGTGACTCACTGATTCTTCTGCGACTGAATCATACTCTTGATTCTTTGCAGTTCACTGTGAACACATTTGCAGCCACTCAGGCTAGGAATTTCAATTTTGTGTTGGATCTTCTTCATCTCTAAGTCATCACTAAAATATCTTCATTCCCCATCCCAACAAAAAAATTAAAAAGATACTAAAAAAGGATGTATATATTTATTAAGCTTTTTCCAATCTAATTTCTCCAATTTTCTGAATTAAAAGATATTTTATTATAATAGTCAAAATAAAACTTTCATTTTCCCATTTTTTTTTTTAATGATTTTTTTTTTTAATGATTTTTTTTCAATATCATGTCCCTTCATCACTCTCTATAGATTCCTTTTCTCAATAGGGAAAAGACTGGCTGATACTATTCAATACATCCGAAACTAATCTCGTAATATTTAATCACTGAACAGACCCTAAATATGTATCAATCCTGATGAGTGGTTAATACGCTCAAAAGGTATCAAGTCTCCTTGCCTGCTGGGTCTGAAGCTAACTTACAGCCACAAATATTAGACATATATTTATACCATTGTAAAAGACACTGGAAGAATGGTTGGTTCCTTGTATCACTCCAGAAAATGGTCAACTTCTGCTGCTATGCTCTCTTTATAATCAGATCAGACCAAGAATGGAATATTGCTGCCATATCTGGGTTGGTGCTACCCAATCCTTACTGTCCAGCCTTGATAGTCCAAAAGTCCTTGTGGGTGATGAATTATTCTTCACTTTGCAACCCTTATCCCACAGGCGAAACATCACTAACCTTTCACTACTCTCTCACTATGACTAGGCCAGATTATTGTGAACTAGTTACGTTCCTTATTTCCATCAGCTCCAACACTCACAGCTAGGACTCACTATGCCAAGTTTACAATAGCAAACCATACCCATTTCCTTTTCATGAAAAGCAAGTATATTTCCTAGAACTTATTCTCCTGAGAGAATGATCTTGGTCTCTTTAAGTCCAGAGTCAACTGATATCTATCCTACTCATCTTCATAATACTTCTTATTTTCCCCTCCCTTACAATCTTATTCAGCAACCCTCTACTTTGAGTGGCTCTTGAGCTTTGTATTAGGGGAACTAACAGTGTAAAAAAAAAATTGGCATGATGTCTTGGGAAAGATAGTGGAATAGTTTTTCTCTAAATTTAGTTTTCCATCTCCAGTATTATTTGCCACCCAAAGATAAAGAGCCCAGTCTGCCTTGCTATTTAACCAATAGCTGGGGAAAGGAGAGATGGGTTTATACCTTTTCCCCAATGATATTTGTGCAAAGTGAACATAAAAGACTAGACCAGAATTTGAACTTGTATCATCAATTCCACTTTCATTACTGTTAACTATTAAACTACCTGCACAATGACACTCAATCTTAAAAAGATTTTTGTTAATTTTATTGTAAAAAGAAATATCAATTTAAATCCTTGTTATTTGTAGGCAACTGATATTTGTTTCTTCAATTGTATGGGGTGGGGGATCCTGGGCATGATTATTACCATAATACATTTTTGAAGGAAAGAAAAAATATTCTCAGCAAAACATTTTTGAAGACAAAACTAGAAGACATTTTCAGTTTTCTAAAATAAAAAAAGAATATAAACAAAAAATTATTTATTAAAATCTCACTAAATCAACTCTCTCACTATAACCGAACATTAAAAAAATACATTAAAACCCCACTTTTTTGGCATTAAATAACCCACAGAGATTGATATGCCATTAAACAAAACTCAAACTCAATTGTATTGGGTTCTTATTCAACCTATACAGCAAGGCAATCCGAACAGAATTAGGAATTCTAGCAGGATTCCTTATTGGTAGGTATAATCTTAACAATATAAAACATGCAGATGATGCAGTGTTGATAACAGATACAGAAAGGAAACTACAAGAACTCTAGACAAGGTTGTAAGGAACGTGAGAAGAAAGGACTAACTATCAATTGTAAGAATGTATGATTGTCAGCAAAAGAACAGCCCACAATGCAAACTACAAATTGGAGATGCCAAAATCAAGGAAGCATGAAAGTTTAAATATCTGAGAAGTATTGTTTTAACAGTGAACAGAAAATATGGCACCAAAATCTGAATGTGCAATAGGATAGCAAAAGATATATTCTCAAAGTGAAGCAAAGTATTAAGAAACAAGAAAATATGTAATATCTGTCCTCATATATGACAACTGTGGAGAAATTATCCAGCATTCTTTAAGAAATGTGAGGCGACAGAAATATAGTTCTACAGAAGACTGCTGAGAATACCATGAACTAAACACATAAGTAGTATTGAATTTTTTTTATATTTATGAGAAAGAAACAGTTTAAATTTCTAAGACACATGATGAGGAAAACAGGCTGGGAAAATTTGTTACTCACAGGACATATTGAAAGTAAGAGGGACAAGAAATCAGCAAGTAACCAATCTAATGACCTTAGATAGGAAGCTGTCAAGATCCATGTTTGCCCACATCATGAAGGGGCACAATACATAGAAGTAGTAGTGTGTTGGTTTAGGGGTTAATTCTAATTAGACTTAGGGCAGAAGAGAAGGTGTTTTTTTTTTTTGTATCTGTCTCATAATTAAACTTTATAATTGGCTATCTTGTGTATGCCTACCCAATTATAAATAGGCCTAACGCCACATCACTTTGAGACACCAATTCTTGTATGATCACTAAATTAAGAAATGTTGAGCCTGGTTAGTACCTGGTTGGGTGACCACTTAAAAATAGTCAGGTGCTGTTAGCTTGGATGTGCAGATAATGTAATAGATAATGGTTTGGAATTACTATTTAGAGAGACAAGTTATAATTTCATTGGGTTTATAATCCTTTCCCCCACAAAATATTCTTGGAACAGTTAAGAATTTACCTCTTCTCCCCCAGCTATGAATTAATTAGTAAGACTTGTAGCATTAAACCATTATTATCTAAAAAAAAAATAAAATAAAATTGCATACAAAATGTTTAGGTTTCAGTAGTAAATAACCCATAGAAGTAGATATGTTGCTAAACAGAAACTTATAAGTCTTTAAAAGCGGGGATAACAATATGAGTGACCTACAAATAAACAGCACACATGTTCATTAAATAAAATAAAATTAACTCTAACATCAGCATTATTTAATTACTGCTATGGCTACAACATTTACTTTTGAAATCCACTAACAAAAGATTTAGAAAAAGAGCGTTTTAATTACAATCTCTATATGATTTGTTCAAATAGCTGAACTTTGTCTTTTTTTAATCATATCACCCTGAGCAAGGCAGTAACACCACTAATGTACAGGGGGTTACATAAAAGTGAAAAGATTGGAAAAGAGAAAACCGGAAACCACATCCTAAACAGGGAACAAGGGATGAGCCTCTTAGCCTGTTCAATAGACGTGGGTGGAGTGTGAACCAGGTGATAGTTTGGTCTATCTACTCCAATTTTGTGTATTGCAGATGTTGTCACAGTGCTTCGGCTAATCCATTATATGGTTTCTTTTTTCTGAAATATATCTCCCTTCCCTGCTAGAGTAAACACCTGAGAAAGCCTGTAGGGTGGATCAGCAGAAAACTTAGAAACAAAATCAGCAAAGAATCTGTTCAGTTATCTGGGCAAATCTTGGTCATGATGAAGATGCTTTTAAATCTTATAGGAAACAATTATTACAAGTTTTGAACATTAAAAACAAAAATACTGTCAGTAACCATCCTAATACACACATAATGGAATTGCCAAGGAGTTTGTTTTTTTTTAAATTAGATTTATTGTTTATTTGTTAAATAATAAAGTGAATATTTCTCCTGAGTTGTAACAGCTTGCAAGTGTTTGCAACTAAAATGACATAAGTAGTTCAGTAGGAAATCCAGCAACAATGAAAGAGTTAACATGTTTCCCCCCCCCTGTTTTTTGTAATAATTTAACAGAAAAGCAAAATTTCAAAAGCCTTTTTTTCTTATTACTAACAAGAGTAGTCAAAGACTGCAAACCTCTGCCAAGGTAACACTGACATCATGTCAGTGATTAGCAAAAGATGATTATTAAAATTGGAATAACTGCAATGAACTTGACCGCTTTCAAGAGTGAAAATACAAAAAATAAACTTGACTGCTCTCGTAATTAAGTGCATACTTAAAATGAACCATGAAATGTACAAAACAAAATAGGCAAGTGCCATTTATGATACATGTTTAGGCGATCTTGTCTTGAAAGAAACATGACTGACTGGGCTGAAGATTTTTACCACAGTAGGTTGCTTTTACTTCCTGTAGTAGACTGGTTGCCAACCAAAGCTATAGAACCTAATTTATCTTGCTATTTAACCCATAGCTGGAGGAAGAAGAAACAAATTCATACCTTTCCTAAGTGGTTTTTGCACATATGTAAACCTAATAAATTCAACAGGAATTCAAACTCGCCTCTCCAATTTCTCATTCTGAGCCAATATCTCCTGCACCACAAAAAATAGTAGTAAAAAGAAACTGAAAAATAACCCAGAATCTTTAACCTGTGCCAGATTGAACCCAAAATCTAATCTGTTCATGCCAGACAATAAGACCAATCATTTGAATCTATCCAGTGGGTCTTTAGATATCTTGACCACACAGACAGACAAATATTACTGAATATAATATCTCTGCTTTGAGGAAGTAATAATTACCATTGAACTTATCAGAAATTTTTGTCTGAATTTCTGGAATTAGGTGGGCTGTTGTCCTCATCTTATTACATTTCAGCTGTTGTGACTTGCAGCCAAAATGTTGGGATAATAACAATAAAGGTGAGAATATTCATCCTTTTGTAAATAATTAGTCAAAGAATGTTGAAAAGATTTTTTTAATCATTTTACCCCAAGCTAAGCAGTAAAGCCACTAAGATGCAAGGGGTTACTGAGTGCTAAAGAATATATGAAAAAAAAAAACAATATATTAAGGCAAGAGAACAATAAAAGAACAAAGAAAAAGATGATCATTGGTGTTTTCAAAACACAAATTGTAATATTGGAGTGATGTATTCTTACAGATTCAAGAAACCAAAAAAATAAAATGTATTTAGATGTAGGACATCTGCACAGAGCCGGCTGCACACCGACAACTTTTGGTCATTTGCTTTTTGGTCGTGAAAGTGCAAACATCCAGTCCATCGCTTTTGTTCAGTCGATATCACCACAGAGCCACTAGGGATAGAAAGATGTGGAAGGTCATCATCGTTTATGTCCTGAAGATATACAACACATAGAAAAAGAAAAGGCCATCTGTTTTGTATGTTGGCATGACTATTTATACATGCTGGTCATTGATGCATCATGTGTAGCAATGTCAATATAACCATTACCATCTACCCAATAACTGTTAGGATAATACAATAAACATTGCTACCCATAATGCACCATTGACCAGCATATATAAATCGTCAAGACAACATGGCCTAAAGATTGAATTCATTTTTTATCCATAATGTTGAATGTGTTAGAATTATTCAACTTTTCAACTAGAAAAATCTCAAGTTGATATTAGATTGCTGCAAAACATTTTTGATTTATTTAATATGAAATGATCTATTATGGTGGCAGTTAAGGTAAAATGACAAATGTTACTAAGATTTAGAAAGGATAAGAAGTTGTGGTGCACCATGATTGCCCACATCCTGAAGTTTTAAATAATAATAATAATAATTGATGACTGTCTCCTCTAATGACAATCTTGACCAAGCAAGGAAGAGAGAACTCCAAAGTTGGGCTGAACATCAAGTCTACACACAAGTGTAGACACAAACAGTTGTAAGTATAATAAATAGTCTATTTATTAGACCAAATGCCGTGTGCGACTGGTCACTAAGAGAAAATAATCCAGAATGTCCCTCGTGGCCTTCTCCTCTTCCTCATGTCCCCCTGGCGGCCCCTCTCAGGTTCATGGGAAGACAATCAGTCTTCGAAACTTGTGGGATAGACTGTGTTAGATGTTAACAATAATAATAATAGACTTATTTATGTTTTGGAGAGATTTTCAATGTTTTGTTTAGTATGAATATTCAACTAATCCAGGCTACCTGAGAAACAAATATTCTGCTTTCCAAATGCATATGTACATTTGCAAATATGCATCCAGAGATCCAGCTTAATTGATTTCATCTTTTGTTTTAATGAAGACAGATTTTATATATCTTATCTATCATACAATGTTAGTACTTCTTGTGGAGTTAAGTCGTAAGTGTGTTCAAAGTTTAGAAATACTAAAAGTCTATGACCACAAATACAACCGCAACACTCCATTGTATCATTTTTAGAAGAAACTAGAAGACAAAGTAATTTATTAAATTTTTTCAATAGGAATTACAGGAATAAAAATGCAAACAACCCTTTAAAAGAAAACTTAACTAATTATAGATTTGGTTTTTATTTTACAATAGGGAAGTATGATGTAGTAAATCAACTGGTTTTGCTTTTAGCTAATGAACAGGCATCTGTAATTTAGATTTAACTTCATGACACAAATTGTCAACAATAGATATTTTTGGTAAATTTTTGTTTTAGGTCCCGAAGGCTTTTCCTCTTTCAAATTTATCCAAAATAGCAATATTTCTGTGCAAATGTATAGGCTGAACTCAAATCAACAATTAGTTATTGAAGAAACCTACCTTTTCTTATCTGAATGTCCAGAAAAAAAACGAACTATATCTCTCACTTTTTGTCTCCCGTAACTCTCACGAAGTCATGTAGTTAACTGCAAAATGACTTTCTGCGTAGGCAACAAATTTTGGCCAATTTACTTCCTTTACTGAAACTTCCGCCTATTTACTTCCTGTAATGAAAGTAATACGCGTAGAAATACAATAGCGTATTACTTTCATTGCAGGAAGTAAATAGGTGGAAGTTTCAGTAAAGAAAGTAAATTGGCCAAAAATAAACTGAAATTTGTGGTCCGATGTTGAAAGACATTCAGCAGTTAATAACCTGACTGCGTTAGAGTTACGAGAGACAAAATATAGTTCGATTTTTCTTTGCTTTTTTTTTTTTTTTTTTTTTCTGGACGTTAGGATCAAAAAAGGTAGGTTACTTCAATAACTAAATGTTGATTTGAGTTCAGCAAATACATTTGCACAGAAATAATGCTATTTTGGATAAATTTGAAGTGGGGGGAAAAGCCTTTGGGACCTAAAACAAAAATTTACCATATTTTTTTTATTAGCTTGTTTAATTTTGTGCCAGTAATTGGATATGTATCTGTAGATCAGATATCAATAACAAATTAACATCACTACAGACCTTGAAATGTTGATTGGTTGCTTTAAAATGATGTTGGTTGGTTGATTTGTTTTATGGCAAATCAACCTTGGCGGGTCATTTATTGTCAACTAAATTTTATTTATTTATTGCTGGTAATACCTTTTTCTTTCAACAATTTATTGTTGTTTTTATATAAGTTTTGTGTCATTGGAATTTGTTTTTGAAGGGCAGGGTCCCCAAGTTCTACTGTTATTTAATCCATAAATGGAGGGAAGGGACAAATGCTTAAGTGAATGCAGGGTATTCAACTGGAATTTGAACTCGGCTCACCGATTTCTCTTTCTGAGTCGATATCCACTGCACCACTATGCACATCTGTCACTAAATGCTTACAACACCTGGTATTCCCAAGCGGTTACCCATCTAGCTTTAAAATGAAAATAAAGCCATATTATTTACTTAACGTCAATTTTCTTTTATGTGTCATGCCCATTCGTGACAGGGAGAGATCATGGCTCTCTACAACTTCTTGTCCTTCTAAACTGTTTTCCTCTGTCTAAATTTCTGAGAAGAGGAGTTATCATTGTTTATATTATTTGCTGTCAGACCGATGTCCTTATCTTTGTTAACTGTCAAATTTAGGCCAAGATGTTGCATTAACAATGACAAAGATGAGGATATTAGTCCAACTGTATATAATAATTATACACTATATGCCAAACGTTTTGGGCCACATTCTTTGATTTAATATCTACAGATCTAGGATGCTGGAATTATTTAACCCATTAGTGCATGGTATACAATTTTTTAGAGAATGGTTTACCTAAAATTTAAAATCTACCAGCCCTAAGATTAACTTTAGCCAGCAAAGTAGATTAGGCAAAAAGAGCTCAAATTTTAAGAAAATTTAATGCAGTGGTGGATTAGTTTCAATATTTTTATTATTAATATTGAAAATATGATAGACTTTCTCTTCCTGAAGAGTTTTTTTTCTGGTCCAAAGTTTGCAAAATGATATGCAATCTTCAATTTTTACACGATTCTTCAAAGTCCAGAAGTTGGTCCAAAACTTATAGCCTTTAGTGAATTTCTTATGTATTATTATTCAGTCTGGTCTAAGGAACTTAATTCCTCCTTTTTGCTGTGATAACATTCAAAAGGCAACAAAAAAGTCAGTTAGAAACTTTGCCATTAACCTTTGTTTTAGCAATCTGAAAATTAATTGTACTCCAGGTAGCACACAGTAACCTTGCTCATTTACTGATCTGTTGTAACTATTAATTAGAACTGTTTGTATGCTGCCAATTTTATCTTCATGTTATTCACAAAAGCTCATTGTCAAGTTATTTAAATCTTAGATAAGTTTTAAATGTTTTGTTTAGCACATTTTGATTATTACAAAATTTCATAATTCTCTAAGATTTGCCTTTCTCTGATACACAAACTTACTTAGCAACAAGATTGGCTACTTAAAATTTTAAATGTAATATACCTCACTCATCCTGCCTAATACTTAAATATTTATAAAATCTTTGTTTAAGAACATTTCCATATTTAATAAGATCCTGTGTTGTATAAATTTTAAATTTGAATAAAATTCTGGATATTCTACAAATATAAATATAACCAAATAACCCCCACCACAAGCACTACTTAAATTATCCACTTGTGAAATAAAAATGCAAGTTTCTTTTTTCTTTTTTTTCTCTTTTTTTTCTCTTTTTTTTCTCTTTTTTCTCTCTTTTCTTGACATAGTTTTTGTAGATTAGAATTCTTTTGACTTTATTTAGGCTGCAACGTATGTCAAAAGAAAAAATATTGATTTTTTTTTTTTTTAATCTTAGAAAAGGAGTCCTGTTTATTATATCAATACAGTATATAAATAGATTCCTGAGTTTTGCAAAGTTATCACAATTTGGTTTTTCATTTACAAAAGTCATGTTTTAAGAAACTGTGCTTATGTCATTGATGTCTTCATATAAAAACAGACTGGCTTTTGTTTTTTTTAATTTTTTAAATAAAGAACAATTTATATAAATTTATTTCAGGAAAATATTTCCAACACATTTTGTTTGGCAAAATAGATTTTTGTTATTCATTTTTATACAAAAAAATCACCATTAAAACATTAAACAGATGTATATATTTTTAAAGTAGTAACACATTTTTAATTAAAGAACAAAAATTTAGATTATTTCAGGGCATGCCATTTGTAAATAAAAAAAAAATAAAAAAACTATTGCAGATAACTCTGTAAAAATTAGGGTTTGATTTGACCCTGGTTCAATTTTATGGGTTTAATGCTAATCTATGAAACTTTTACTGGAAAATTTCCACTATTTTATTTTTATTTATTTATTTCATTTATTTATATATTTACAAGTGGACTAGTATATTCAAGTAATGCTTCTAATTCATCTAAATGCTATATGAGGGGATGATGTGAATTTCTCAGACCAATCCACTTCCCAAAATCATTCTGCTTGGTCATTGAAATAGTGATTTTGGGGTTGGGCTGATTTTTCAGCACCCACCCCATAGAACTAAGTCTATTTGTACCATTGTGAAGCAAATTTCAGAATTCTCTAAATAGTTATGTCAAATTTTGCATTATACATTTTAAAGTATTTCTCTATAATAGTTAAAATGTACATCAAAGTGTACCTTAAAATTCGTATCTTTAAGCAATTAATTTCTTCTTAAATTCAATCAAGCTAATTTCTAAATGATATTTGGATAATGAATTTTATGTTTAAATTTCTGATTCTATCTTTTTTCAAGGCATAACATTTGTTAATTAAAAAAAATAGTAAGAACATTTTTGTGGACAATCTTTTGTCTTTATAAAAGAATAAAGGCAAAATAAATAAAGGAATATAAAATGTTCCACATAATAAAAGGCAGGTTTGACCCACAAGTTAAAGCAGAATATTGTTACAGACAAAACGCAAGGTTTCTATTTCAAGTACATATACTTCATATACACAGAAACAGAAAAAAAACTGATATTTTTACTCCTAGAACAAAATTTTTTTTCTGTTCCTCTATCTCCCTCCTTTTGCTTTCACTTCACACTCTTTGTCCTCACCTCTCTCTCTCTCTCTCTTTGTCCTCGCCTCACTCTCTCTCTCTTTGTCCTCGCCTCACTCTCTCTCTCTTTGTCCTCGCCTCACTCTCTCTCTCTTTGTCCTGCTGCCTCACTCTCTCTCTTTGTCCTCGCCTCACTCTCTCTCTCTTTGTCCTCGCCTCACTCTCTCTCTCTTTGTCCTCGCCTCACTCTCTCTCTCTTTGTCCTCGCCTCACTCTCTCTCTCTTTGTCCTCGCCTCACTCTCTCTCTCTTTGTCCTCTCGCCTCACTCTCTCTCTCTCTTTGTCCTCGCCTCACTCTCTCTCTCTCTCTGTCCTCGCCTCACCCTCTCTCTCTCTCTCTGTCCTCGCCTCACCCTCTCTCTCTCTCACTCACTTTGCTCTCGCCTCACCCTCTCTCTCTCTCACTCACTTTGCTCTCGCCTCACCCTCTCTCTCTCTCTCACTCACTTTGCTCTCGCCTCACCCTCTCTCTCTCTCTCACTCACTTTGCTCTCGCCTCACCCTCTCTCTCTCACCCTCTTACTCTCGCCTCTCTCTCTCATTTTGCTCTCGCTTCACTTTGCCCCCCCTCTCTCTCTCTGTTTCACTTCCCCCACATCTCTGTTTGTTTGTTTGTTTCCCTTCGCCCCCCTCTCTTTCCCTTTTACCCTCTTTTTTGTTTGTTTTCACTTCACCCTCTTTCTCTCTTTGTTTGTTTTCACTTCACCCTCTTTCTCTCTTTGTTTGTTTTCACTTCACCCTCTTTCTCTCTTTGTTTGTTTTCACTTCACTCTCTTGTTTTCTCTTAACCTACTCTCTCTCTTTGTTTACCGTTTACACTCTCTCTGTTTGCTCTCTCTTTACTTTCTCTCTCTCTCTTCGTTCACACTTTTATTTCATCTCTTTTCATGACTTGATAAAGTAGTAAATAGTCTGTGAGAATGGAGAGTGAATGTATAATTAATTTTTTTAGTAATTTAAATATATGAATCCACTTAGAAAATAACTGTTTATTATTTTATTTTTTTTATTCTCTACCTCCTGCTCCAAGGAAGTGTAAAGATAAACCAACACCTCTATATTTTACACATTGTTCCATTTATAGATTAATAAAGAATGCAAAAATCAAGGTGTATATAGAACATAAATATTTCATTAACAAAATTGGTTCTGCTGATTCATCTCATCTTAAAAATTGTCAGTTTTGACAATATAGTTATTGGGATGACTTGATAAACATCAAAATAGATGCAAAACTAACCTTTTTGTTTTTTTTTTTGTTTTGTTTTTTTTCTTAAATAGTTAATCTGCAGGCATATTTTTAAGAATTGCTTGAAAAGAATCATGTGTAACTAGTTTTAACCAGTAAAACTTTCAGTTTTCCTATATTAATATTTTGATGAATCTTAATTAAGTTAATGGAGTAAGCTCATTGAGAGTTCTATGACAATAAAAATATCTGTAGAAATTCCTTGATCACATCATTAAATATTTGAGCTTAACTTTAACAAGGTATTGCAATACCAATCATAAATATGAATGATGGTCATTATTTTAAGAAGTGGGTACAAATGAAAAGATTTAAAATTGACAACTTTTACTATTTTAATGAAACAGCCATTAAACACTTTTACTTTTCTTTCATTCATCAAATCAGTAGTGCAAAGAAAAGCCAAGTACAATTATAATGGGATATATTTCACCTCGAAGCTGTCAAATAGTTAGCAAGCTTGTCTCGCTAGAACTTATTATAACTGAGTAGTGAGTTCAGTCCTCACTAGGTACCCAATACTTTCAGCCATGTGCCACATCTAAGTGGTACTTAGAAAATCAACTATATTTAAACATTTAAATACTTGCAAAATCTTTGATGTTATAGATGTTAACAAGCTTGTTGGCTTTTTGTGAATTTCTTAGATGAAGGTGCATGTTCAGTATATGAACAAAGAAGAAGCAAACAAAACAACTACTATATTTTTATGTTGACTGGATTGAAACAAAGTTAAATGTCTCTTGAATATGTCTGTTTTCCTTTTTGGCTCAGAAATAATTTATGGGAAGTAAGGATAAGAACAGGTAAAGAGTTCAAGTCAACCTTACACTGAGTTGGAATGGCTGAATCTCTCTGAACAATCTCGTAAAGAGAAGGGTTCTGTCTTTATCTGAAGGGGGTCATAAAATTGCACATGTAACCAGAAACCCTTTCCAGTTTCTTGATAACTTGCATCATAGAAAAATTAATTAACTTCTTTATTATTTTTATTTCATTTTCCCACAATGCATCATTAGCAAAAAAAAAAAAATGTGGTAACCATAGGTCTTTTAAGGATTCATTTCTTTACCTTGATCTTTGGTTTTAAAAGTTAATAACAAGAGAAACCTTTTTTTCTTCCTCTGAATAAATTAAGGAAGGTTTGTGTATCACCCATTATTTAATGAGTGAATCAACTAAACAAAAACACCAGTTGTGTTTATCAGCACATGTTCTTTGAGTTGCTTCTGCTGCCAAGATAATACAAGGAACTGGTTGCTTCATAGAAAATAATAAGTAGAGTGTAAGCTATAATTAGATCTGGAGTTTCCTGGGCAGTAATTATAAGGCATGTGTTGGAAAAGCTGTTCCTCATGTGTTTGTGGGTGAGGGCAGGAAGATTAAGTGGAAGAATGGTTGGGCGGGAGAATGACCCACACTTATCTTTTTATGAATATAATTACATAGATATATATAGTAACTGATATACAAATTTAGAAATATATTCATTCAGATCATACAATGGTGTGTGTGTGTGCGTATACAAGTGCATACAGATGTACACATTTTTTCTGTCATGCTAACCAACTTTGCTATTAGTGGTAGAATCTACTAACTCCTGACTTGTAAAAGTGGAAAAGAGACCGATGTAGTTTATAAAAAAGGTTTCCTTTAAGATGTTTATGGTATAAAAGAGATTTATGAACATATTGTTGAGCAGCAGAAAAAATTAATAGAAAAATGAAGGGTTGGGGGGGAGGAGAAACAGAGAAACAATAGAAGAAAGGAAAGAATTGGTTTATTTGCTTGAAAAAAAACAATAACTGATTTTTGTTATTGTCTCAGGTAAGAGTTTTTCTCTTTTCAATTTTATAATCTTAAATTATTATAGCAAAACTTTCTTGAAGTAGGAGATCCTTATTTCTGTTTTCTTTCAGCTTTTGTCTTTGTTGCTCTCTCTTTTCATGCTTCTCCCTTCCTAATTCTTCACCATTCTGTCTCTATTTTTGTGTTTTGCTTTATCCCTTTAGTCAATTGAGTGCCATATGTGATACATGCTTTGGGCGATCATGTCTCGAAATGTACATGACTGACTGGGCAGAAGATTACCCCACAGTAGGTTGCCATTGCTTTCTGCGGTAGACTGGTTGCCAGCCAAGGCTATAGAACCCAATCTGTCCTGTTATTTAAATGGGTTAAATAAGCTGGAGTTAATAAGCTGGAGGGAAGAGACAGATTAATACCCAAGGGTATTTGTGTATAAGTGAATGCGAGGAATTCAACTGGAATTCGAACTCAGCACCCCATTTTGTTGTTCTAAGTCAATATCCAATGCATCACAATGCACATCACTCTAATTTTCACCCTTCTCTCTTCTATCTTTGCTTTCTTTCTCTCTTCTATCTTTGCTTTCTTTCTCTCTTCTATCTTTGCTTTCTTTCTCTCTTCTATCTTTGCTTTCTTTCTCTCTTCTCTCTTTGCTTTCTTTCTCTCTTCTATCTTTCTTTCTTTCTCTCTTCTTTGCTTTCTTTCTCTCTTCTATCTTTGCTTTCTTTCTCTCTTCTCTCTTTGCTTTCTTTCTCTCTTCTATCTTTGCTTTCTTTCTCTCTTAGCTTACACTACTACTCCATTTCTCTATCTCTCTCTACTCTTGTTTTCCTGCTATTTTTGTGCCCTCTCTCTCTCTCTCATTATTCATCTTTCTCTCAACTTTTCATGAGTGTCATGTCAAAGTAGCCAAAATCAAATTACTGTATCCTCATGACAAAAATATCTTTACAAAGGTGGCTTATCAATTAGTTATTGCACAAGCGAATTTGCTAGAGAACAATTTCATGTCTCTTATTCATCATCATGTTCCTATTTATTTCTACAAAAATAATTTTAAAAAAATATTATTCTTGTTCTTTCAATAACTAATCCATCTGCCAAGAAATATAGCTATATAACACATCACTCAATAAATCCCGGGCCTGACATATAGATGGTGCAACTGTACTAACCTTCAAATGGAACGTGACAAAATTTGGCATCAATATTAGTTTCCAAATTACAGTTAAGTGAAGATACTGTTGCAAATTTTCAAAACAATGGAAAAATCTGAATTTTGTGTGTTGATAAAGCATTGCTTTCTGATGGGGGGAAAAATACTGTTCAAGCAAAGCAATGGCTTGATAAGTGTTATTCGGACTCTGCTCTATTGGAAACAACAGTTAAGAGGTGGTATGCTGAATTGAGTTGTTAGAGAAGCATGGGAATCGGTCTCCTTCTAGGGTGATACACTATGTTGAATAAAGTCGAAATTTGCCTAAAAGTTGTTTTATTAGTTAGGACTGGGATTTATTAAGTGGTGTATTATGTATTTATAATTCCAAGTAAAAGTGATTGTAAATACTGTTTCTAATGAAAGTTACAATAATTTGGTCAATCCGTTTATCCGACAAATTACCCAGTGTTTCCTCATGTCTCACCAGAAGATTCATAAAGGAGCAAGCATTGCTTATGTCTTGAAGGAATATGATACACAGAAAAGAGAGACCGATTTGTCAAGTTTGAGCAAATGGATGAAGAGACAAGTAGTACAAAGACAAGAAAGGTTCATAAAGGTGCAAGTATTGCTGAGAACAATAGGAAAAGATAGGAGCTATGGAGAATGATGACCAAATATCATTCATTTATTTTTAATATTTAGATAAAACATTTTATTATTTAACATGTAACTACAGGATGACCATTTTTTTTTCTTTTGATTTTAGAAAAAAAATGCTGGAAATTCTTTTTTAGTTATTTTAATTTTACTTAAGCATTTACAATTATACAATTAAAAATCTAATGTGTTTATATTCAGAGTTATTGTATTTGATAGAACACAAGTGAATATCTACCCACACATTAAATAACACCATTCTTCTTTCAAAGGAATTTTCTATATTAATGAATAACTAGTGGCAATAGATTCTCTATTTATGAAAAGTAAAGAATAAAAAAGGTAATCTAAATTGCCTATTAAACAATCTCTCGTTAAACCGCCACATCCTAAATTAGTTACTGTATCAATTTGAAGCAGTTTTCTGAAAGATGAAGAAGTTCAATGGAGAATCGAAAAATTGCAGGATTTGTGTCAGTAATTAAAAAAAAAAAATCTATGGAATGTGAAAATTATTCCCATAGTAATTGGAACATATGGCAATGGAAAAAATCTGAAGACTCTTTATTAGAATTGGAATGCAAAATAACAATATAATTTTAGCCCAAACAAAGAAACACAAAAGAAATTCTCAATGGTCTATTGTTTTAAGTAGAATAATTTATTTTTGTTGGATTTTAGAAGAAAAAGAAAATTTGTGCGTGAATTATAATTTCATAATGTCATAAGGCTTAGACAAACTACTACAGCCATTCCAAGAATTGTTCAGACAGTTGAACATGTCGTGTTGCTGGAAAAGGACAACTCAACACCGCCAACTGAACACCAGGATGCTCAGCACCAGAAAAACAACTTCTTTATAACTTAATAAAGCAATGTATTAAGGATTAAAACCTCAATCTGTGAATATCTTTCTTTAAATAAGGCATTATGTGAAATATGAACAATTATTTTGTTTTTAATTGTTTTTAATTAGAAAGCAAGAAAGTCTCTAATTAGCTTAATACATGTTGTCTCAGTCAAATATGCATTTCCAAAATCAGTAAAATTTTGAAACTATATGATACTTTAAAAGTAAAATTTTACTATTATGAAAAGCAAAACTTTCAAGGCAAGAACCTAAATAAAGCTATCGGCATGTCAAGGTATCGGCTGCTAAACAAAATACAGCTACTTCTCACTTTTTTTTTTTTTTTTTTTTTTTTTTTGTAACTTTAGTCATTTTTTTTTTTTTTTTTTTTTTTTTGTATTTTTGTTTGTTGTTTGCTCTACAAAATGAATCAAAATAAATACTTACACTGGGACAAATCATTTTTGTTCTATTCAGACAGTTCTTTCCCAAAAGCAGCTGGTTTGTGGAATAAACTCCTGAGAGGATGCTTCTTTGATCATTACAATCTTAACTTCTTCGAGTGTCAGCCATTATTTTTCCTTAATGTGTTCATGATCTGCTCCTCTTACATTTATAAAACAACCTCATTCAGTAAACCTCTACCATAAGTGGCTTGTGGCCTTTGTGTTGGATAAACAATTAGTAAAAAAAAGACAATGAATTAAAAAAAAAAAAGATAAATTAAAACTTACTTATAGTGTATTTATAGTGTATAAATGGAAGTACAGAATATAGGACTGATGTTCAAATTTGTTTATTAGATGTACTGTTCTGTAAACATTTAATATTTATAAATGGATTGGAAATGTGCAAAAGTAACATTAAAGTTTTCAGAAGTTGGCTGACACAAACCCATTACATGTGTAGTATGTGTGAAATAGCAATCGGGCACAACTCTTCACTTAACGAGCAGCTTGTTTAGTGACCAGGTCATTAGAATGGAACCTGGTTGTTAAGTGGAGTGTGGATGTATTCAAACATTTTGACAATTTTGAAAATTAAAAAGAAATAAGTTTGATCAGGATAATTTTAAGAAATTTCAAAATATAAATTAACTAATTCGATTGCAACACACTAAACATGTTTTTAGATTAAAGACTATATTTGTAAGAAGCGTTTTTTTTTATAAACAGTATCATTTATTACAATCACACAATCTTTCATACAATACTGTCACCATTTCTCACAGAAAATACAATTCTTGCTTAAGAAAGAGCTAATTTACATCTTGAAAGACAATGTCAGCATTGGCATGCAATTATCCTTTCTTCCATTTTCTTTAAATATTTCTCCTTTACATTTTCTTTAAAAAAAAACAAAAAAACTCAAAGATCACATTGTCATTTTAAAGAATATTCTTCTTTGTGCTATGTCCCTTCAGGATGTGGGCGATCATGGCTCTTCACACTTTTCTCTCCTTTGAAGCTCTCAGTAAATTTGTCTTTACATTTTCTCATAATTGCTGTTATGCCAGCCATTTACACAAGCTCATTAGGTATGTTATGTCCTGCTTTTCTTGGTTTCTTTTGCATTCAATATGTCCTGTGAGTGTCAAATTTTCTAAGCTCTCTTTCCTCATTATGTGCCCTAGAAATTTCATATCTTTTTGATAAGTGTAAGTGTCCTTTTTCTCTCTATTTTCTCTGTAACTTTGTAGTTACACACATGTTCAGTCCATGGTATTCTCAGCATCTTTCTGTAGAACCACATTTATTAATATACTTTAATTCATTACATGCATTTCCATAGCTTCTTTTACATCATCAGATGCCAAACAGAAATGTTAATATTACCAATCATCATCATCTCACTCTTTTACACCCAATGGTGTGTAGGGCAGTAACTTTTTTTGTTATTGTTTCTGTAACAAACTGCTTTTTTTATGAGGCAGGGTTGTTAGCCCTGCGCCCAACCCCCAAACCTGGAGGACCAGTGAACCATTCTTGGTCTTTGTTTACAGCACCTGGTATTCCCAAACGGTCACCTATCTAAGTACTGACCAGGCTCGATGTTGCTTAACTTCGGTGATTGGACGAGAACCGGTGTATTCAACACGATATAGCCGTAGACAATATTACCAATAGGCTTTATTTAATTCTTAGCAAAACAATCCACAGCAAGTACCATTCTTGGTCATCTGTGCAACAGAAATAATTTTAATTAATACACATGAGTGCTGTGTACTTTTTTTTGTTGAGCAAAGAAAATCACATGATTCAATTGTCCAAATAAAACTTGGAATAATTACTGTTTCCAAGATTGTAGGTGCTGATTATAGTCATACTGAGATAATCTCTACCATAATTTTATTAAAATAAATACAAATTTTGATATTAAAAGCAGAAAATAACTCTGGATGCATTTTAAAATGTTGTTTTTAAAAAAAAAAAAAATAGCAGAAATTTTTACTGACATTTCTTGATATTTTGATTTTTTTTTTTGTTGCAACAATTTCTCCAATTCATTCATAAGATCATTCCCTCGTGTCACTATAATGAGGCTCATTACCACAAACTCATGAAAGGAAAACTTAAGTTCCTCATCATCTTCACCCAGTCATTATAGTATTTGCAAAATCCATAATAACTATATTGTATAAGTATCTTCTGTAGTACCTTACTTGACTACAATAAAATCTCTGCTGCTGATTTTGTTTAGCGGCATATCAACACATCTGTGGGTTATTTAATGCAAAAATCTAATTATTTTATACATAATTTTATGCTTTCAACTACAAATATTTTGTATATAATTTTAAAATTTTAGGGTAAACATATTTTTTTAGATATAGTTTGTAGATCATAAAATGTATTGCTGGTAATTTCACTACAAAATGTATTTATGTATGCATATTTTATACATAATTTTATACTTTCAGGGTATGTTTTAGGTAAATAGGTGGTTCACTAGTTGTTCATAACTGAGACCCTAACAAGTGCTTCTGGTCAGGGTGGACCTGAGAACAATATCAGTTAAGAGATGGTGCCATGCTCCTCTAAATTTCCAATCTCCTGATCAGAGGCCTTGCTGCCAGATGTAATTTATTGTCATACCTAGGAAAAACTTCAATAAAGTGAAATCATTGTGTAATCAGTTTCTTCATGAGTTATCTTACAACTGATGATAAAATATTTTGATGAAGATATACACATGTAATTTTCTTTTTTTAAGGCTATAAAAAAAAATGGAACAATTATAATTTGTGATTACAAATGGTGCTCTCACTTCCCATAAAACTTATCAAACAAATTTTTTAGATTTTTGTTTTTTATTTTTTTGCGAATAAGTGATTGCAACAAATTCAAGTGGAATTTGAACTCATCTCTCCAATTTCTTGTTCTGAGCTGATATCCACTGCACCACAACGCATATTCAGTCTTAGTGAAAACTATAAAACTTTTTTTCTATTTTGTCAGTGGAGTGCCAGGTGGCATCAGCTGACTTATTATATATTTCAAGCTTTTTAAAAATATCCTTATTTTCTTTTAACCTACTCCTAATGCAATTTGTAAGAGAGCAAAATATATCAGTGTATATATATATATATATATATATATATATATGTATATATTTAGTATATCGAGGCAGCAAGTAATTTTCTAAACATATGCTATTAAATATAAGAGACAATGAATGTCTATTATGTTTAATCATGAGCCGTTCTAAACGTCGTATTTTTGCTTTAATTTCAGTTGAAAATAAAGACAAAAATTCTCCAACATTTGGATAATTATTTATTGGTTTTCTTCTAAGCTTTCAGCTCACATGAGCCATCTTCAGAGATGTAGTTTAAACCGAAATATTATAAAATCCACCATCACCGACGATTTTATTTTGTGTTGACATAAAATCAAAACAACCAACACTCAATAAAATCAAATAACATATTACATTGCATTTGACTACATGGTTTTGTTGTCATTTCGCACTATCCCGCAGTGTGACGTCATAAAACCGCATCGCAAACTTAAGAACTGCGTTTATTATTTTTGGTAACTATTGCCGTTGCCAAGCGGAGTTTTATGTCAACACAAAATAAAATCGTCGGTGATGGTGGATTTTATAATATTTCGGTTTAAACTACATCTCTGAAGATGGCTCATGTGAGCCGAAAGCTTAGAAGAAAACCAATAAATAATTATCCAAATGTTGGAGAATTTTTGTCTTTATTTTCAACTGAAATTAAAGCAAAAATACGACGTTTAGAATGGCTCATGATTAAACATAATAGACATTCATTGTCTCTTATATTTAATAGCATATGTTTAGAAAATATATATATATATATATATCAGTAACATTTCTTTAGTATTGACTTTATCCATTTCTTACACATTTAGTCATTGAACCTGAAAATGAAGCAGAATTAATGCAACTGCTTTTAATAAATAAAGGTAAACAGGAAAGATACCATCTAGGCTTCCTTTTTAAAATACTTTTTAATTACATGGAAATCTCTCCACTCCACCCCTTTATTACAATCACTGGGGTATATGATCTTCATTCCTTGCGTAGTAGTGCCTCTTTTGATAGTCATGGGTTCGGTTCAAAATTCCTAGCACCTAAAGAAGGCCAGAGCGTACAACAGTCAAAATGTCATACAAGTGGCAACAAAAATGAGGACAATAGTTCAAATAATGTAAATACTACCACATCTCAGAAATATAGACAAATTATGACTTTATTTGCTGGGGTGGGGCTGTTTTTAATTTTTTATTTGTTTTTTTTGTTTTGTTTTGCATGACTCAATTTTTTTTTTTACCATACCAGTTAAGATATTTTCATTCCAAAAAAAGAAAAACGAAAAAGTCATTATTTTTTTATCTTGTTTTTATGTGTTGCTTGTTTATTTGTCCATGTATTATTATCCATTATATAACAAAATATTTATTGAAAAGGTCTTTTTATTAGCACTGAGCTTTCTGTATATAACATGTTTATTTTTCTGTATATAACGTTTATTTTTCTGAAAAAAATTTGGCATATAATGATTATTGACATTTTACTTTTCACTCTCAAACATTAATTTCTACAAAAAAAAAAAACAAAGCTACTCTTGGATATGCAAAAAGGTTGGGAACAAAATTTTAACCTTCAATATTGATGTTAATAAAGCAATAAGTCAATCTTCTACTGCAGGTCTGAAGCAGTTCCTGGGTTAATAGAATTTGGGGGACCTTTCGTTTCATATGTTCATTCCCCATATATATAAAGGTCTATTAAAAAAAAAAAAAATATACATTTTTAGATGATGCTTTTTTGGTGTAAAGTATGAAACACTTTACTTAAAACCACTTCCCTTCAAAACACTTCAATAAAAATTTGTAATGATTTTGGAACTCATTCAGTTTATTTCATTAGCCATTCCATGATATTTTATTTTATCCAAAGTTTACATCCTACAGAAATGTATCTAGAATGAAAAGCTTGTATTATGCTGAAATTCTAGAATTCAAATTCACTAGAAAAGTGTCCTGTAAAAATGATGGTGAAAGAAAATTCTGACTTGCTATATCCTAGATGAACACAGCTGAAAAAAATTTAATTATATTGTTAAAATTGTCAAATTCAAATAGTCAACCTATAATCATGGAGATAGAAAATAATAGATCTTTGATTGTATCCCATTGTAATGAAAGATAATGACTTGTATTCTAGTGAGAAATCAAATATGCAGATATAGTAGAAAAAAATGAACTTTTTTCTCTTGATTTGTTTGCAACAAAGTCTTTGATTAAATCATCAAAAGAAATTTCATGCAAGTTCTTTCCTTTTTCAAAACCACTTTTATAAGATCTCTTCAATGTGAAAATAAACCTGAAAAAATAGTAAACAATTATAACAAACAAAATTTTAGAGCAGTTACAAAAAATATTTTGCAACAAAGTTTTTCACTTTTTAAACAAAATTTATAAATATTACAAAGTTTTTAATGTTTTAAATACTTTTTTTAATTGCACAATTTTCCATTTTTTAATTTTTATCTTGTTCTGCTCTATTTTGTCTAATCTGTACAATATTGAGCAATTTTGAGCTTATTATGTGTTCAATGAAGTGTAAAATTCAGAAAAAAAATGAGTAAAGTAGATAAAATTATGCAAAGCTAAAATAAGATATATATATATATATATTTTTTATCTTATGTCGTATAAAATATCAATGGGGCCCCCATCAATTTTAAAATGTCCACTCCAACTAGAGGAGCTCCATTAAATCTGTAAATAAACAAATCTCCATTCTTACAACTTTTAATTTTTTTTATGATATATAAATTTCTATGCATTAAAACAATATTGGATAATATAATAACAAAATAGAAAAAGATTTCCATAAATGAAAAAAAATTCACATTGGTTGGTCTCAAAAACTTTTCCAATCATTCCATTGAAATCAGTGATCCTTCTCCAAGACAGACTGCCAACCAAGGCTAATGAGCTCTGTCCATCCATATTCTAAAGGAATACAGTACTCCTTTAAATTTAAAACCTATTAAATATTTTAACTCAAATGCCAAGTAATGTTGCTACTCTTTATTTCTTGTCTTCATTTTTTTTATTTATTTTTATCTATGCTTATCATCAGTAAGATTATTTTTAATTTATCCTTGACCCTTGAACTGAGCAAAGTTAGTTCCCTAACAAATATCTATATTTTTCTTATTAATTTCTTTCCCGATTGTAATTTCTCTTGTATTTTTATTTTTTATTTTTTTTAATTTCCAGCTATCCAGTCCCTGGATTCACTAAATGACCAGATTGTCCAGTATATCTTTACCCCCAAAGATGTCACACTGGATCTTGACAGAGAACTCTCCTCTCATGAACAGGAGACACTCCGATCCTCTATGCTTCTCATCCGACGACTGTTGATGGATGCCCAGGGCAAATTTCGAAAAATGGTTGAGGACAACAAACAGCTTGCAGCCCGAATAGATGGTTCAATCCATGCAGCCAACCAGGAGGTAAATGCTTTACGAGCTGAGCTGGCGGACACCAACAAAAGGCTTACCCAAATTAGTAGTGGATCCTCAAAACCCAATGATAATCTTCTACCACTGGCATTCCAAGGAAATGACTGTAAGTATTAAGTTGTATTTACCAATGTCTATTGTATATAGGATGAGTCAGAAGTCATATCTCCTCGTCATTCATTGGTATAATCAAATTAAACTGTCCTCATTTTTCTTCATTGGGAATCATGAAAGTACATTCCTTTTATCTATCAGGTGACAAGTTTTGGAGTTGTAATTAACTCTGATAGGCCTACGTGATGTAGCCCACTTCTGTCTTTTCTATAAATATTTCTATGGTAATTTTTCTGATGAGCTTTTTTCCCTGGTACCCTGTCCACATGAATTTAAACATGCTACTAGATTGGCATATAGGTCCCACCCTTTTATCGTTAATATAGTTAAATACAAATGCCACTTCTATTCCAAGGGTTTCTTTCCTTGCACTTCCTGTCTGTGGAAATTGCTTCCGTGATAACTAAAATCTCCAAAAATTTAACTGCAACATCAATTGCTATCTTCTATCTTCTTGAATTCTATTCATCTTTTATCCTTTTTTCAGTATCCAGTCTTTTCTCTCACTGTAACCCCCTGTGCACCAGTGGCAGTCATGCCTTGTTTGGGGTGAAATGATTAAAAAATAATCTTGTTATTTAAGAAAAAGAATTAATCAGTGAGTATTTGGGTATCTCTCTGTACTGTACAGAGAGTGAAAAAAAACAAAAAACAACAAATACATAACATGCATTTTCAACTTCGACAGTTATCGGTTTGTCATTCCTTTAGTAATTTCCTTACAGCCACTTCATATGATCACCGAAATTAAGCAACATCGAGCCTGGTCAGTACCTACATGGGTGACCACTTGGGAATACCAGATGCTGTAAACTTGGATGTACAGGGTGTATAATAATGGTTTTGAATTGGAAGTGGGTATCTTCTTCAGCCTTCTCTCCCAGAAATAAGACTTGCAAGCAAGGCTTGACAAAAAGATTCCATCCAAACACCTCATTGATTGAAAATATCTTTATTATGACTTTAAAAATATAGACATTTTAGAAATAGTATTTATTCACATAATATATACAAATATCTTAGTTTGGGTAGCAGTGACCAAGGTTAAGAAAAAAAAAATATTACTCACTATAAAGTGGTGGATGAAAACGATTAAAAAAGAGCACTAACCAGTTAATGCTCCTCACTCTTCAGAGCTCAATTGAGGACAAAACATAAATATATGTACAATGAGTAAAATAATGGAAGGAGAAAAAAAATTAAGAAAATCAGCACTATAAATCAGACATTATATTAAGACCCAACAACAATTTGTTCTGCTTACAGAGGACTGGTTGCAAAGAAATGGAAAATTTTTGCCCTAGTTAGTAGATAGAGGTAGAAGATCATTGGGGGGAGGGGGTCGCTTAAATTTTGATAATATGACAAGGGAACTGGTTCAAAAGAATCAATCTATAATAGTAAGGAAACCTTGTTTAAGAAAGTTAAAAATGTATTGTTTATTTAAAATTAATCAAATTGAACTCTCCCCTACAAGACTGCTTCTTCATTCATTGGTAATCATAAAAACACATTTCTTTTATCTATCACCTGATAAGTTTCGGCTTTGCAATGAAGTCTGAGCTCTAGTGTACCTATATTTTATGATTCTTTGAACATGAAAAATTTGTTAGGAGTGAACTTCTAACAATATAAAACGTGCATTGATAACCTTGTAGCTAAAAGTATCGAGTATCTAAGTTAATTTCCAGAGACGTATGAATATCTGCAACAAAGAAAATATAACAGGGTTCCTGACTTGCCAAGACAAAGTACTGCGCGGTTTTATACCAAACAAAAGTTGTACAAATATACTTTGATAACATTCTCTCTCTCATCAAAGATCAAAGCAATTAACTTGTAACTTGCATATATTGCAATTTACACACATGGAACACTAAAGAATTTTTCTAGTATTTTTGAAAGGATAAGTTACTGGGTCACTGTTTTAATTTATTTCTGTAACACAATCAGTATCATTAAGTTTCCCATGAGTGTTTAGTATATATTTGTCATGTACAAGGGACTACTAATTTTACTTCTGGGACACATGCTTAAAATAAGGGCTGTACAAAGACTGGTGAACAATGTTGGAAAAAAAGTGCTATTGCAAAATAATAGATTTTATGCTATATGTTTGGGAGCAATGAAAACATTGTTTTTGTTTTTCAAAATGCATATATGTGTAACTTCAATCTTTTTACCGAATTCAAAAAGTTATACCCATGCTATTATTCCATCCTTATGAGGATTTTAAAGAAAAAAGTAAGATGGGTAATTTTATTTTAATTATTGTAACTATTTACATTCTTTGGACTATTGTCTTCATCTTTATATCATATTCACAATGTTTTGGCCATTATATGCGTTGGCTTTCTTCAGGTAATATACATTGGAATTTTAAAACCTTTTTTTCAGGATGTTTATGGCCAGTCAAGTCACTAAATTAATTCAACCAACACATTTATCCACTGAATATGACAATGAAGTTGAGGACAACAGTCCAAATAATGCAAATAGGCCAATTTTGTTCAACAAAACATTACCCAAGCATTAAGTGAATTTGAACAGTGAGCAAAAATTATGCGCAGATGTCAGATCTAATAGACTGGTGCTGCGAAATTGCAAAAATAAGAGCTTTACCAAATAACAAAAACCTCATTAGTTGAAAGCTTCCAACAGTAACAACAACTACAATGAATTGCACATGTAACTAGAAGGGAAAATAATGATGTAAAGATATTTACTTTCAGCACTACCTTAAACAAAAGGCTTAGAAAGAAACTCCAATCAATACCAGAAAGAGCAATAACAATGAGGATGAGAAGTCTATTTGCCTAAAGAAAACTGTTTTTTATAGATTTCAGCTGAAAATGCTGTTTGGTTAATGAATGCTGAATGTTACCTGTATGAAAAATGCTAATCAAATCTTTACCATTTTTGAGGTCGCTTTACTTTCCCAAGAGACAATAGAAACTAAGAATTAGGTTAAGGAATTATTTTATGCAGTTAAATCATCAAAGTTTTCAGATTACATAATGTATAATTATTCTAGTTTTGTTTTTCTTTTGTAGTTAATTATTCAATTCAAACCCTATTAGATGTGTGATTTTTCAGCATGTTTTTTATACAGAGAAATTGCCTAACTGGATACAAAATACACTGAAAACAACAGATAGCCTCTTGTATTGCTTAATACTAAGATTTGAACTCTTAACAATTTGCTAAAATAAGAGCAAAGGCAAATTGAGTGAAAATTTCCCTCTGAAAGAAATTTTGTTATAGATTGCAATAAAACAAAAGTTAGTAATGTTTTTCAATAGATGCATTTGAACATGTGATTTCATTTCACACATAACTGAAACTTATGACATATGTACATATCCTAAGTATGGGCACATGGCTGAGTACTTAAAACATTGCTTTCTGACCATGAAGTCCAGGTTTGAATCTTGCTTTGGTCAATTTTTCAGGAAGATAACATTTTGATATTATCAGCCTGGAGATATCCCCAGTATGCAGCACCCTTTGAAAAGTGTCTGAAAACCATACCACAGGTTGATCCAAGCCTTATGAGTGAAATTGGGTAGACAGAACCCTTTGGGAGCCATCAGTGGTTATGCTAGTACTAAGTCACAAGTCATCGTGACTGAGGGTTTGAGTGTCTTGGTCTTGTTCATCCTGTTGTTCATACTAAATAATATGCTCTCTCCCAGAAACTGTAACTACAGTCAACTCAGCATAGTTGCAGTATAAACCACAGTTGGGCTCTGTGTTTGTAAGCAGGCATCTGCAATGGGAATTAGCTAGCTGTCCTAATAGACGCACATCTTTGGATACAAGTGACCAGCCATAAAAACAAAACAAAAAAAAGTTGGCATTTTTCAACACATCTTTCTATATGATTTGTATATAGACTGTGAAATTTAAATATTTTTACATTAAAAGTGAAAATAGAAAAAAATTATTCTTTTTTTTTAAATAGGAAAAACAGCAAAAAAGATATATTTTGTTAATGGAGATAGTGTCATAGCTGAGAGTACTGTTTGTAAGTGGTTTGCTAAGTTCAGAAGCAGAAATTTGGATCTGGATGACAAAGAATATTATGGCAGGCCTCTGCTTGCTGATGATGACCAAATTGAAACATTAAAAATAATCCACTTCACATGAAATGGGATATCACAAATACACATCTTATAAGTGTTGTAAGTTGTGTGAACCAACATGATATTTGGGTGCCTCATGATTTAACAGAAAAAATTTAATAGACTGCATTTCCATTTGCAATTCTCTGCTCAAACACAACAAAATATACGATTTTTGAAAAAAAAACTCCAGGCAATAAAAAAAAAATGGATTGTCTATAACAATTCAGAGTGAAAAAGCTCCTGAAGAAATTAAATGAGCTGCTGCTAACCATCAGGTGGGATGAAAAGGGCATTATATATTAGGAGCAAAAAAGAAAAAAAATCAGATTTTGAATTCAGACAAGTACTGTTCCCAATTGGACTTATTAATGGAAGCAGTCAATGAAAAGCATCCAGAATTGGCCAATTCGAAAGGTATCATCTTGCATCAGGACGGCATCAGACCTCATGCCTCTTTGCAAATCTGACAGAGATTGATACAGCTTGGTTGAGATGTTCTACTATATATAATATACTCGCCTGACTTTGCATCTTTAGTTAACCATTTACTTTGATCTTCACAACAACTCTTCATACAAAGAAATTATTTTGCTTTGAAGCCTGTAAAAACCATTTCAACTTGTTTATCAACCCAAAAAATTCCAAGTCCTGAGAATATTGAATCATTTAACTTCTTTTTTTTTTTTTTTTAATCATTTCACACCAAGCAGGGCAGAATTACCACTGGTTCGCAGGAAGTTACAGTGAGAGAAAAGACTGAGTACAAGGGGCATTGCGGTGCAATGGATATTGGCTCAAAACAAGAAACCGGAGAGCTAGGTTCGAATTCCAGTTGAATTCATTGTATTCACTCACATGCAAATACCCTTAGAAAAGGTATTAATCTGTCTCTTCTCACTCCATTTATGGTATAAATAGGACAGATTGGGTTCTATAGCCTTGGTTGGCAACTTGTCTACTGCAGAAAGTAATGGTAACCTACTGTATCTTCTATCCATTGTCATGTTTCTTTCGAGACATGATCGCTGAAGCATGTATCATGTATGGCACTTAACTGACTGATTGACAAGAGGTATTAAAAAATCAATAGAAAATGAACAGAATTTAAGAAGATAGTAGATGGCAATTAATGTTGCATTTAAAGTTTTTGAGATTGTAGCTAACAGGGAAGAAAGTAAGCGGAAGGGAGTCCCACAGGCAGGAAGTGCAAAAAAACAAACTGTTGAAATAGAAGTGTTGGTTACATTTTACTGTTTCAATGTTAAAAGGGTGAGACCTAGTTGCTAATCTAGCTTAAATTCACCTGGATGGGTCACCAGGGAAAGAAAAAGTTGCCATTAAAATATTTGTAGAAAAGACAGAGGGAAGCCATGTCATGTTGGTGTGAAAGTGACTGAAGTCAAGATGCCTAGTCAGAATCACTTATATTGCAGATCCCATTTGGGATTTTGTCTGCCTCAAAGATGGTGAAATTCACTTAAAAACAGCTATAAAGTTTCATTCTGGCCAAATACATTCTAGTTTGACAGTGTAAATTATACATTGTATAAACATTTGACAGAGCTTTTTATTAACAACTTCCATGTTATTAGATATTTTGAAAGACCTTGCAAACTTATGAATCTGGTCTGTGTAGAAATTGCACAGTCCTATAACTAGTAAAATCTTTTGTGCACTGAAAATTTGTAGATTAATAAAGAAACTGATCACTAATTATCAAAAAATTTAATATGCTTTGAAAGCCAACAGCCACTTATAAAAAAGATCCCTTTAGCAAGCAATAAAATGTCAGTGGGCTGCTTATGAGTTAGTCTTGTGTGTTCTGCATTGATTAGAGTCCAGTGAAGTATTATTGGAATAATGAAAAGCAATTACTAACCTCACCTTTTAGTTACCATCTTTTATCAAAAGAGAAAACATTTCCCAATCAGGTCACTTTATATTAGTTATTCATTTATTAATTTGTGTAGGTGTATCTATAAAATGTATATATAGAAATTTATTCAGCATATCTTAGGTATAAAGCCAAAATGGGAGTAATGAAAATTGACTCAACATCCACTTGACCTTTGAACTGAGTTGACAAGTAAAAAATGCCCACTATAAAGAAATTTATTATTCACTATATTTTAAACAAAAATTAATATTTTATTTTAAAATCCAAGTAGATATAAAATTTTCATACAATTATATTTTTATAATGGCTACTTTATTATTTGTAAAGCATTTTAATTTCAGTCTAAAAATTTTCTGCCAACATTTTCTTTTGGCACAATGTAATTTTGGATGACAAAAATTGAATTACAGTTTTAAATCTGGTTCAAGGGCTGAAAAGTGGTGTTTTAAATTATCTTCTTGCGATTAAAACCAATATTAAAATGACAAAGAAGATATTTAAATTATTACAATATATATATATATATATATATATATATATATTTTCTTTTTCTTTTTAACAATACTAATAAAAGTATCATTCTGATTTTATTAATCACCAACGCTCTTACATATGAAAAAAATATGTGACATATTTTGCGTGTTTTATCTTTCTGTTCTACCATGGAAGTGTTTGAACACCCAACAAAATGCTTTTGTTAATATTTAGTAAGTTGAAAATTAGAAATGCTACATGACTAATCATGAAAATTTTCATGATTAGTCAAGTAGCTTTCTAAATTTTTCCATCCAGTAACTACTAAGAGTTTTTAGTTATAGTCATAGTAATAATAATAGCTTCTACTTATAGTCAGAATATTTGTATAGATTACAAGCAGTTTTATTTTTTCACTGAAAATAAATTAAATGAAACCTAATTTTTGCATATTTGAACTTTTAAATTCAATGGATGTTTCATTTTATTTAACCTATAAAAACTAGAAATGACTCAAGGCAACATATAACAAGAGAATTGAGAACTAAATGATTTATCTATAATATTTTAAATAGAATGTTTGAAAATAATTCTGTGACAATGACACCCCAATACTAATGGTAGGTTAAAGCAAGAAATACTAGCATTATATATATATATATATATATATATATAGTGTATCAAGGCAGCAGATAATTTTCTAAACATATACTGTTAAATATAAGAGACAATGAATGTCTATTATGTTTAATCATGAGCCATTCTAAACATTGTATTTTGGCTTTAATTTCAGGTAAAAATAGACAAAAATTCTCCAACATAGATATCTATCTATCTATATATATAGAGAGAGATTTCATAAAAAATGACAGACAAGGTGTTATGGTTAAGTTGTGTTTGTAATTTTTCATGTGATCATATGATTTTTTTTCTTTTCAGGGCATAAATTATATAAAAACTGTTAAAATCTTTTGTTTTTCTGAGTGCTTTTGACTATACTTTTAGCTATTATCAAGGATAGTTTTAATTTACGTGTGTCTGAGTTTGTACAATGTTTATGTATGTGTGCAGAGTCGTGTTTGTTTTATATTCTGAACATGGAAAGTATATTGTGGCTGTGTTTGTAGTTGATATTATTAAGTGTTGGATTTTTCTGTTTTATTAATAATGTTCCCATTATTTTCACCCTTTTTTTGCATGTGGATGATGCTATTTGTGTTATCAACAAGTCTGATGCAGATGGAGTTTGGTAGGTTGCCATGTGTGTTTAAATGAGATCATATTGAACTCTGGTCTGAGATGTGCAAAGCTAATCATCTCATCAACCACATGGTGGTGTGGCCAATGTAATTATTTACAAATTGAAAAGAACCCTGCATAAAAGAGAATACTGCCCAAATACACTATATATATATAATCTTTGACACAATTTGGAGTTTCATGCATTATGCAAGCATGGGGTGCATATTTCAAACTTCAAATTTAATAGATTTGAATTTAAGTTCACTTAATGTTCATTGGAATTGAATCTTATAAAGTTAAGTTACTGCTTTTTTTAATAACAAGATTAAAAAATATTTCATTTTTATTTTGTTTATTATTCATCAAATATATATTTCACTCCTTTTGAAATTTCTTTTACAATACATTTTAGTTGAAGAGTGTGGATCAGAGAGTAAGGCCTTAATCTCTCTCTTTCATCACTATGACAACCATATTAAATTTTTCAGTTGATAGGCACAGGTACTTGGTAAAAAATCAAATTATTACAAGGTTAAACTATAGATAACATTTCTAAATGTTTTTTCTAAAGCAAGAAATCTTACCATCAGTTTTACTTATTGTTTCTTGGAGATAAGATCAAATTTTCAACAAAAGCAACTGTTCCTTTCCTGCCTCTACTTGACATTAATTATAATTAGAACCAATTCAAAAGTGGCATTTGATAATATATAACAGCATTTACTGATATTTAAGAAAATGCATTCCTTTTGTGCATAGAAAATTTAGACAGAGATTAATTTTATATTCAATATATTTTTTATAGAAGAATTTATTTACAAGCTGGTGAACTGGAAGTTGATTGTGATTGCACTATGAAGGCCTAAGGAATTTTCTTTTTTTGTCATATTATGTTAGGGAACCGTTCCATTATCAGAAGAGTTGTAACTGAATGCTGACATACTAATCTATAGCTGTCCAATATCAATTGGATCATTGTAGAGATGGGGGTAGGTGTTGCTACATCCAAAACACCTAAGTTGCTCACTAAATATATTGAGACATACTGCAATTTTTTTCATTATTTTAACTCTTGCAATATTCTCTAACTTGTTGGGCAATGTTTTCTCAAATAATATAAATGATTTTGCAAATATAACATACATTTATTTTTATTAGTTATCAAATTATATCTACAACATCCAGTTTTAATACTGCAAGTTTTAAAAAATAAACCTTAAGTGGCAGGAATCATCAACTGATGTTTGATTGGAGATTAGTGGATATCCTCAATTGATGATTTAAACCTTCTCTAATATTATTGGTATCATTCATTCATATTTCAAGGGTAAATGATGACTTGACAACTCTAGGATTCATGAGGTTCTGTCTATATAAATAAGTCTAATGGTAATTACAAAAGTTTTGAGTGATCATTAGTGGTGGTGACATTATGCCTTTGTTCATCTTTCCGCTGGGCCTCAGACTGTTGGAAGTTGAATAGAGCCATAATATCACCATCACTACTGATCACTTTAAACACCATGATGTTGACATGATATATCACCTGACTCTTTCCAAATCCTCTGCACTATCCTCTGATTGACACCAAAGGATGTAATGAATATGCATACACCTTGGTTCCCCCTCACAATAATATGAGTAGCTGGTCTCACCCATAAATACAGACTAAGACGAGGGTGAAGATAGGTCTACGGCTATTGACTATGCCTATTGCATAAGCCTACGTCTCGGCATACTGCATATGACTACGACGAGTACCGGTTCATTACAGCTGCGAGATTGTCCTACCCAGTTACATTTGCCAAAACCACTTAGCTATTTTGAATAATATGTATATATATATATATATATATATATATCTCCCTTACACTCTGAAATGTTTGTTTGAAGCTTCCAGTGCAAATGCCAAACAGTACAGCATGCCAATTCCAAACAGAATGAATGAATTGTTTCATGATACTCCTTTTCTCAGATGGTGCCCAAATTCTACTCCAGCAGCTTCTTTTCTCGTGCTTCCCACTTGTGAAACTCCCTTCCATATACTTGTTTTCCTGAAGGCTATAACCTCCAGTAATTTAAATGTAAAGTCAATTCCCATCTCTTATCCACTTAACTCCAGCCCTTTCTTCATCACCCCGTGTATCTTGTTCTTTTCCTCTCCCTTCGCAACTGTCTTCACTCCTGTTTTCACATCCTTCTCTTGCCCTTTCTCTTTCACCCCCTGTAGCTGGTTCATCTTTCTCTTCTCTTGCCTAAAACTTTAACTCTCTTATGTAGCCCCCTGCACATCAGTGGCAGTACTGCCTTGCTTGGGGTGAAATGATTTTTAAAAAAAAGCTGACCCTACTATACTGTTCAGTGGACAAAATCAAAAACATGAAATTAGAAATGTGCCCATTACACCATGTTTTTTCCTATTTAGTCTATTTATATTTTATAATTTATTATATGGTTAAATAATCAATTAAATAATATGGTTAAAGAAGAAATAAACAGAAATTACTTCTTAAAAAAAATGAATTTTCTTGTTTTTTTAACTCATTTGACATGCATATTAATACAACCTTTTTTCATCATTTAAAAGAATGTGAAGCAGCAACTTGGAAAATATATTTCTATTTCAGATCAACTGTTTGACAATTTTTATTTGAATTCTGTCTGAATTTCTGAGGAAAGTTATGAATCCAGCTCTTCTTCCCCACACTATGGGTTAATTAGTAGGAACTCTATTAGTGAATCATTATCTCCAAAATATTCTTACAATCAAAAAATATTTTCTGGTTTTAATTAACCTGCAAAAGGTGGATGGGCTGTAAAAACAATTCAATCATTGATTAACAATGAGAAAATTTGTCTAAAATTAACAAATAGAACACATTGTCAAATGTCTGTTTGTCATTATACTTTACAATTTCATTCAAGAAAAAT
Organism: Ascarosepion bandense; assembly: GCA_037127315.1. NCBI lineage: Eukaryota > Metazoa > Mollusca > Cephalopoda > Sepiida > Sepiidae > Ascarosepion > Ascarosepion bandense. Next base: position 8,119,179 of record JBBBDQ010000851.1, read on the forward strand.
ATCTGTTTTGACAATAAATAATTCAATTAGACTAATTAATGCAGAAATGCAAACAGAAATTCAATAAATAGCTATTGCACCTGGTATCAAGGCCTCTGATTCGGAGGTTTTCAGAAGCATAGAACCACCTCTTAATTGCTGTTTTCAGGTCCACTTTGACTCAGGATGGTAGCACCTGTTAGGATCCCAGCTATGGGAAAATAGTTAACCTCCCAATACTCTACAAAAACATAAAAACAGATTTTTATTGGAAAAAAAAAACAAAAAATAACAGTAATACATTTGACTCTCGACAAAACCCCTCTTTACAAAAATATGTCCTTGAAACCTTATCTAAAAACTGATTTATTACAAATAGAATATATATTCTATTCATATAAACTTATCCTAAAAATCCTGTGAGCATGAAACAACCCATTGAGGTTGATATGCTGTAAAACAAAATAAACGAACCAAGCAATAAGAGGCAATCACTGTAAACTGATAAAATATCAAATGCTTTCCTCTTTGGTACATAGACTTTATGAATTTAAGCATGACTGGCAGCAAGGTCTTTTCATTTTACAGTTGAAATGAGTACATGTAACTGTAAGTTCTATGCTAACAGATTCTTCTATTACACTTCTTGCTTGTGGAATTGTCTTCCAGCTTGTTTCTCAGCCAACTTTGATCTTAAAAAATTTATTCTTAATTCTTCATTTTTTATTGTTCTAATAGTAGTTTTTATCTAATACTATCTCCTACAGTCTTAGTGGCTTTATTGCCTTGCTTGAAGTGAAGTGTTTAAATGAAATAGAATAATCATTAAAATTAATTTCAATAATGACATTGAGAAAAATATCAAGAAAATAACCCAGTGTAAAACTAAAATATTGAAAGGAATATTTTGAGATTGTGTGCATAAAAAGAAAGAAGAAAAGATGTGTTGAAAGGACATTATCTTCTCACCAATATCACTCTATTTACTTTTGACTCCCTTGGCAATATTTATTTACGAGATTATAAAAATATATAAACCAAGTATAATGCAATATTTGTTTACCATTTTATAAAGATTATTATTTACCATTTTATAAAGAAAGAAATTTGAAAAAAAAATCTTTTTATTCAACTATTTATAAAATATTGCAAATTTATCACAATATGTAAAAGAAAGAGATGCTCTCTACTCCTTTTAGTTAATTCATGTGGTAAATGTCTAGAAAACTATTTTTTTTTTAAATTTATAATTAGTTATTCATTTTTCATACATTTATTTAAATTTTCTTGTTCACAGATGTTTTAATAAATTTATGAATAAAAAGTTGTTTTTTTTTTTATAAAATGTTGAATAATAAATATTTCCTTATAGTTGGTTAACATATTTTTATAATCTTGTAAATATAAAATTATTCATGTAAATAAGCAATCTTTGGTGTCAATTCCCAAAAATAAATAAAATGTATAAATCCACTTTTATATGTTTTGGGTTTTACTAAAATTCTAATCATTGCTTTTTAAAACAACATTGCTGAGGGAGTCAAAAGTGTATATAGTAAAAATAGTGTCAAAATAACCATTTTGACACAGCATTTTTTTGCACACAGTTTAAGTATTGCCATGAAGTTATTCAAGTTAAAGCAAATAGTTTAAATTTTAGGTTTTCTTTTAAGAAAAGACAAGAGGCAAAAAATATAGAATTGATAATATTCTTCTTCATCTATTTTCTATTTCCGTTATAGCTTCTACAATTGCTCATATTTTCTAATCTACTAAATGACAATGAGGATGAAAGATTTTATTTAAATGACAAAACCTGTGTGGATCAGTACCTGTTGCCTGCTTGCCACATATTAGTTATGGGTAAAAATCCCATTGAATTTCCATGAAATACAGAATATTGTGGATGTGCAGGTAATGTAATCATTAACAGCTTGGAAAGAGAAATTGTTGAGTCAACTTCAAATTCTGATCAAGTTCATTAGATTCACTGTTGGGAATGGTATGAATCAATCCCTTCTACCCTCACCCACCATGGCTATAGGTTAAATAGCAAGATAGACTCAGCACTATGGCTTTGGTTGGCAACCAGTCTAGGAGAACAACTCTTAACTCAAAACCTTACATAGTCCTAGAAAAGTAGATCAGTCAATTAAATGCCATATGTGATACACACTTGGGTGATCATGTCTTTTTTGATCCATGACTGACTAGGCAACAGATTTTCCCACAGTAGGTTGCTATTTCTTTCTGTGTTAGACTGGTTGTCAGCCAAGGTTATTGAACTGAATCTGTCCTGTTATTTAATCCATAGCTGGAGGGAGAAGAGATGGATTCATACCTTTTCTAAGGGTATTTACGTGTAATTGAATGCAATGAATTCAACTCTGTTCTACCAATTTTCCATTCTGAGCTGATATCCATTGCAACACAAAACACACTTAAACTGTAACTAAGGTCTGCTCAGTATAGTTGCCGTATAAACTACAGATTAGAAAATGGTGTGAAAGAAACACAAATTTATCTGAGCAGACAGGAACTGACTGGCCATCTAGAGCTGAAAATGAGTCACTGATCTGATTTGTAATGTGCTTTCAAGTCAAAACAGCTACAATAAGAAAATGTCTATGTGTGTGTGTGTGTGTATGTATATATATATATATATATATATATATAAGAAAAATTTTAGATATTCTACAATTTCATGTGTAATACGTATTTTGTGGCTGACCTTGCTGCTCATCAGACCAAAAATCAAGCAGCAAGGTCAGCCGCGAAATACGTATTACCCATGAAATTGCAGAATATCTCAAAATTTTTCAAAATTATATTATTCTGTTAAATTAAATAAATTTAACATTGAGTTCGTCTCTATCAGAATTTGCCTGATTAATATACCAAGTATTCTATGTTTTTATATATATATATATATATATATATATATAATCCTTACAAAAAAAGGAATAGATTTTTTGCTTTTGCATATCTGTGCAGTCTGTCTAGAGTAAAAGGGGTCACTACTCAACCCACTACGTATAATCAGTGTGGAATATCTTTGCATTTGGAAGTGTTACTTTATGTAAAACAGTTAATGAAGAGTTCTCAGCCCAATACACTTTACAAAATATGACCTAATTCCAAAGGTTAATTTTTTTTTCCCAAGTTAGACTGAGAACTTTTCAGCACTCATGTATGTGTATATGTATGTACATATTAGTTTTCTATATGTGCATATTTCTCATTTTTAAAAATGTATTGAATTAAGGGAAAACATTTTTCTAAACTGTAACACTTACGTGTTAAGTACATTTGAGAATGGTATGAATCTATCTTATTCCATTTTAAATTAATAAAACTTTCATCTGGAAAAAATGTTATTTTCTAAAAAAAAATTGTTCAATTATTCACTTACAAAAACTAAAGAATTATTCTTACAATCCAAAATAAACTTTGGCTTTAAATAACCCACAAAGTGTTGATAAGCTGTCAAAAAAGAAAAAAATTGGTGATGAACTTGTAGAAAAAAAATGTTAATCTTATTTTTATAACCAATAATTGTGTTTTCTGCTGATTTTGAAATGCTTTTATAAATTTTGAAATGCTTTTATAAATATCCTTTACTCATTTAATTAAAGAATACGATAAAAAATGCTGCAGGTGAGGTGGGGGGGGATATTAGTAAGAATGCATTTATGATTTGCAAATTTATCTTAAGTCATTATCAATATTTTCTGTCAAATTTAAAAATGGAAAGATCTCGATTAAACACTTGTTAATTGTTTTCCATATTTCTAGGAGCGATTTAATATCAACTCAAGAATTCTTATTAAATAATTTCCTGGAACTCAGCTGATATAAAAGATTTTTTTTTTTTTTTTTTTTTTTTACACATTATTTAATATAAAAGATGAATTGAATAGAAAAGACTAATGAGTATCTCAAAGAAAAAAATATTTGCTTTTTCTCTACCCCTTTAATATTTTAAGCCTTGTTGTTTGGGGGGAGTGTCACCATTTGAGGTTCATGTGTTGACAAACAAAAACCATAAGTGTTGAATTGGTTGAAGGAAACATACAAAGAAAATAATGCATAAAATGAGACAGACATTGTTATTCTATTGTGAACTTTTTAGTAAAGAGAACGCTTAAGGTTTGTTCCTGAAAGAATGCGTAAATTTAAGGAATGTTCCAATGATGTGCGTTGTGTTGTAATGGATGTCAGCTTGGAATGAAGAATCAGAGAGCCAAGTTCTAATTCCACTTGAATTCATTGCATTCACTTACATGCAAATATCTTTGGAAAAGGTATGAATCCAGCTCTTCTCTTTCGAACTATGGGTTAAATAGCAGGAGAGATTGTTTTATAGCCTTGTTTGGCAACTAGTCGAGCACAGAAAGACATGTCAAGTTACTGTGGGAAAATCTTCTGCTTAATTAGTTATTACTCAAAAGAGACATGATCACCCAAGTGTGTATCATGTATGGTACTTAACTGATGACTGAGAATGCTAGACCATGTATAAAAAAATTGACTGAGCTTAATCTCATGGTGAGTGAAAATGTAAATAAGATGTTATATCTTGGCCATGTATGTCCTAGAAGCATTCATTTTTACATCCTACCCTCTCGACAGATATGCATTGTAGTGCAGTGTATATTAGCTTTGAACGAGAAATCAGGAAGCCGAGTTCGAATTCCAGTTGAATTTATGGCTTTCACTTACGCACAAATACCATTGGGAAAGGTATTAATATGCCCATTCCTTCCAGTTATGGGTTAAATAACAGGTCAGATTAGGTTCTATAGCCTTGGCTGGCAACCAGTCTACTGCAGGAAGCAATGGCAACCTACTGTGGGATAATCTTCTGCCTAGTCAGTCATATCAATTTTGAGACATGATCTCCCAAGCGTGTATCACGTATGGCACTTAACTGACTGACCCTTGCTGATGTATGGGGTATGAAAGAAAAGGAAAAAAATAATCTCATAAAATTTTTGGTACATATGTTCCCAGTTATTTATTAATTTTTTTTTTTTTTTTTTTGTCAGAATCCATTTTGCGCAATAACAAACCTACCATACCTCCATACATTGAATACTGTTGCCCTATCTGGTTTGGTGCAAGATTATTGACAAAATTAAGAAGGATACTAACCAGGCATCCCAACTTCAGTCACTTTCTCACTAATGGGAAATGGCTTCTCTTTGTCTTTTTCACAAATATTTTCATGGCAACTTCTCTGACAAGCTTTTTTTTCCCTGGTGCTCCAACTACATAAATTTAAGTGTGCTACTAGATTGGCATTTAGGTCCCGCCTGTTAACTGTTGAAATAACTAAATACAACCATCACTTCTACTGTAACAGTTTCTTTTCTCGCAGTTCTTCCATATGGAACTCACTCACATTTCCTTGCTTACTTAATAACTAAAATCTTCAAAAATTTAAATGCAACATCAATGACCATCTTCTTGTATCCTGTTCATCTTTTGCCCCTGCCTTAACCTTACCTGTTCTCAGTCTTCTCTTTCACTTTCACTCCCTGTAACCCCCCCCTGTGCACTGGTGGCTTTCCTGCTTTGTTTCGATTGAAATGATTAAAAATAGCTGAAAAGGGATAACTACTGCTAATTGGGTCTCCCATGCATGTGCATCTGGCCAAACCAGGTGTAGTGTCTGCTAGAGCATAAAATAATGAAGTACAATTTTTCACACAGATATTTTCAATGGTTCAGTACCATTCCTGTTAGACTGGCATAAATGTTTTCAGCACTTTTTTTTTCCTTTGAGGTTTTATAGACATATAAATTTATAACATCCTTATTTGATCATCAAAGTATTTTTCCATCACTTTCTATAATTTTATGATACTTTTCTTTGAGTCACAAACGATTTTTTTTTTATTTAGCAGATTCTATTCAGGCTAAAATATTGAATGAGGAATGGTAGTGTCAAAAGTTGATTAAAGCTACATGATCGCCTACATCCTGACAGGACACAGCACATAAACAATAGTTTCAGTGATTTTTATAGCATGAACAACCTAACAAAAAATGTCAATGTTGATTACCAACTATCCTTTACAAAGGAAATATTTTGAGGATCTAATAATTATTTTCTAAAGTTTATTATTTGGAAATTGTTACTGCTATATATATATATATATATATATATATACAAATAAATGCATTTTTTTGACAGTATTTGTTTATTTCTATTATTATATTTTATATTTCAGACCATCCTCAGTCCTTCATCAGATGAAGGACCAAGGACAGTCTGAAATATAAAATATAATAGAAATAAACAAATACTGTCAAAAAAATACATTTTGAAACTTACAACTTTTTAATAGTTTTTCCTATACATATTAAGACAGTATACGTGGATCATCACTGTTATATATATATATATATATATATATATATATATATATATATATTAGAAAAAGAAATAGGGTTGTTCCAACGAGAGAAATTGGTATAGAATAAAAAGTGTGAGAGGCTGTGAACATTTTATTTAAAGTGTATATTTATTATTATTGTTGTTATTATACATGTTACGATATTTTAAGTGTCCATAATGGTATTTGTGACGCTACATGTGTTTCGAGTTTAAGATTGACTCTCTTCAGGCGAATAAATTTGTGGCTTTATGTATTGAGTTCCTTTTGTTTCTGATGGCCAAGTTGTTGTTTATAAATAAGTAAGTAGAAAAATAAAAATAAATCAAATGTTGGTGTGTTGAATAGTCTGCGTTTTCTCACATCAGCACATGTATAGATATATAAACAGATAAATAAATAAACAGAAGAATAAATCAAGTGCTTAACCCAATTTGAAATGATTTTGGTTTGGGGTTCCCTCATTAGTACGTTAAAATTATCTTCTAGGCGCCTTTCCTTATATATATATACACACACACACACACACATAAAGAAAAAACTTGACACATCTGAGGTGATTATAAACTACAATTTATTTTATAAGTTTTATATATATTTATTGATATATATATATATATATATATATATATATCTAGCCTTTGAGATTTCACTCACCTGATCAACTCAGTCGATTAAAAACTTAATTGGGCGAGTAAAGTTTATTGCTTTACTCGCCCGCAGTTGATTAAAAATCTCAATGAAATGTGTCCCTTCAAATATAGAAAAATGAAATCTGATTACTTTTACAACCAAAAAGTATGCCATTGAAGAGTCACAAGTTACTTAGAATGACCTACAATGACATTATTGAAATCTTTGGTCTTATACATGGTGCCTGATTTACATTGAAATGTGTGGTTAAACAAAAGACAGTGACATCCCACAATCATTAAAGCAAGATCTGACAAATGGAATTTAGATTGACAAGCTCATTTGGAAAAATATTATCCTTGACTCAACATCTATATTTCCTCCCTGCTTACAAAAAGGAAAAAATGAACATTTGAAAGAAAGAAAAAAAAATATGCATACTTCTTTCAACCATGTACTGAAAAACAAATTATACAAGTAATTTTTTTGTAAAAAATTGTTGAGAAAATCAGATTTGTTATTTCTTTTTTATCATCTATGAGATGGAGGTTGTAGTCAAACAGAAGAAAGAAACAATAAAACAAATGCCACTCAATTGCCAAAAAAACAGTATAGCATGATGTTAAAAGGGTCCAAACTTAATCAAAGTTTTATCATCAACATGTTTATGCTATTTTTAAGAGGAAAGATCAAATTTTGTCGTTATTATTTTTAAAAAATTTTTAATCCTTTCTAACACATTCAAAATTTTAATTAAAATTTAATTTTTTGTTTTCCGTCAGCAATTCATGATATGTTTACTACATAAGGTGATTATGAAGAAAATGGAGTAAAATGATTTGGGGGTGAGTAATTTTTCCCTCGCTCTCGACCACCAGTCAAGTGATTTCTTTTTCAAATCTCAAAGGCCTTATATATCGATATGCATGCAAGTACACATATATATATATTTCTGTTATCAATGTAACAGAGCTATAAAGTATATATTAATAAATATGCATATTATCAGCACAACTTGGAGTTTTATTTTTCTATTATGACTTTTGTTTTCCCCTAAAATTAAAAACAAGCAATAAATACCCCTTGACCCAGAGGCATAAAATAGGTTAATTTAAATTTAATATTTTACTTTCCAATTTCATGTTATATGTGACTGATATGAAGAACATGAAAACCAAAAAGTCAAATCCTGGATTGGTCAGTTCATTTGATGCACCTGATGATTGCATAGGGCATGAAATTCTATACACATTGGATATATATATATATATATATATATATATATATATATTGTCATCCACAGACAGATCTGTTTCGCTGTATCACAACTCATCAGTACGGTTAGACTCCGATTGCTACACAACCCAGGCTCGAAACCCGACCGATTTGGCGTCAGTCGGCAACTCTACCCCCTGGGCCACGGGGCGTTCAGTGGAAGAAGGCAGTCTTTTTAGCGCATATCATATTAAGCGCCCAATAGCTAGAGTGCTCAAATTCATTTTTACTGAATGAATATATATACATGTGTGTGTGTGTGTGTGTGTGTGTGTTAAAAAAAATGCCTGAGTTGATCCATTTCATGACGAATTCTGTAAATATATATATATATATATATATATGAGAGTTTTGTAATTTGCTTGAAACACTGTGTATATAAGGTGTACGGGTAGGTATTTGAAGGCTATCACAATGCGTTTAGTATAAATATACACACACACACACACACACACACACACAGGGTGATCAAAAAGTAGGTGAACAGTCTAATTCACAGGATCTTTATTTCAAACAAGATGGGGCTCCTTTACCTTACTCAAGAGCAGTCTGAGTATCTTGAAACATTTCCTGAGAAATGGATTGGCCGAAGGTCCAATTGATTAACTAGCTTGTTCACCTGACTTGACCCCAATTAATTTCTTCTTTTGGGGGAGTACTCAAGGACAAAGTTTATTGTTGAAAAACAAGAAGTGTTGGTGATTTGAAAAATTACATAAGAGCTGCATTTCAAGAAATTAATACACAAAAAACTTGTGCATTTGTCGAAGTGTAAGGAGTAAACTTTAAAGCTGTGTGAATTGTGATAGAGAACAGTTTAAGCACCAGCATAGATAAAATTTACGCACTTTTGTATTATTATGCACAATAAAATTTAATTGTCGATGTAATAATTGTATTAGTAAATATAATTTTATATGTAATCTCAAAATAAATGTTATCATTTACTGTCCACCTACTTTTGAACCATTGTAGTAATTTATTTTATGTTTTTGAAAAAGGAGCATTCTTTCAAAATAGAAAGATGTTCACAGGATTTCCAGTTGTGCATGGCACATAAGGGCTTTAAAAGAATGCTCCTTTTTCAAAAACACCAAATAAATTACTACATTCAAAACAAGAGGATGAAATAACAGCAGAAACATAATACCCTTGAGAATGGTCAGAGAAGTGGCTGAAAGTACCTGGGAAAGTAATTATGGAACATTTTTACATTTCTTATCTCCAGTAAAAAGGAAATATGTTAGAATGCTGGAAAAATTAAATAAAAAATTGATAAAATCTACCTTGTCATTTTCAGTGAAATATATATATAATAATGAATTATTTTGAACATTATTTTTACATTACTTTTCATATATATATATATATATATATATATATATATGTAATGAATTATTTTGAACATTATTTTTACATTACTTTTCATATATATATATATATATATGTATTTAATTTATTTGTTTGAACATTATTTTTTTAATTGGTACTTGTATTTGAGTAGATATTCTATTTTTAATTAAATAATATATTTATATATTTTTGTTTAATCATTTCACCCTAAGCAAGGCATTCCACTGGCACTATAGCGCAGGGGGTTACATAGGGGAAGGTGCTGAGAGAGCGATTAGATATAGGAAATGTCAGGAGGAGAGTGATAGACGAGTAAGGAGGTACATAGGAAGAGTGTTTGAGAGAATGTGTGTGAGTTAGTGTGTTAGGAGGTGCCTATTGACCTTACATTTAAACTCCTGGAGATTGTAGTGGTCAGGGAAGCAAGTATGTGGAAGGGAATTCCACAGGCAGGAAGTGCGAGAAAAGAAGCTTTTGGAGTAGAAATTACGGTTACATTTTATCAGTTTCACTGTAAAAGGGTGGGACCTAGTTGCTAATCTAGTATCTCATGCAAATTCGAACCTAGGGGACACAATTTTTATATAGGTCTACTTACTGGCCTTAGTATTTTTGAGAAATTTTGTTAAGAAAATGTCATTTGGCAGGATTTGAATATGCGACCCCTAACAACATAGGGAAGCCATCAATTGATTTGATGCATCTTTGACCACTCGACCACAAATTATTTCACAGTCTAAATGGAGCCAAATAAAGCCTTATAAATTTATATGCTTGGAGTGAAATGATTATTAAAACAAAAGAAAACATGTTTTCTTAAAATTTTTTCAATTAAGTTTTCTTTTTTTTTTTTAAATATATTATGAAGTGCTTAATAAACATCAATATGTGGGGAGAAAAAAAAACACTCCAGATTCTTCTTCTATGTGCCCTGTCCCTTCAGGACGTAGGCAATCATGGTTCTCCACGTCTCCCTATCCCTTGTTCAAAAATGAGATTACATGGTATGAGCTTCTTTTTATTTTGGTTGACATCAATTTACATAAACAACTTTTATAGTATTTAATAAAATTTTTAAAAATTTGATATTCATGGTCTGGAGTGTTTATCCACTAGTAATCAAAATCTGTAATTAGGTTTTGATGTGTGTAGACGATTTTGGTATGAAAGAAAAAGTACTCACTTTAGGTATCTGTATCAAGGTGATACCAATAGGTATCACTTTGGTCTGTATACATTGTACAAATTAGAAAAGTTGACATAAAAAGGCTTGGAGAGTTTGACACTCACAGGACATACTGAAGGCAAGAGTATCGTGCCACCACAAATTTAAATTATTTTACTCATTTCACCCCAAGCAAGGTGATAAAGCCACTAAAATAGAAGGGGTATTGAAAGTGAAGGAAACTGAGAAAATGGGGAGAGGGGAATATAAAGGAACCAGATTTAAGGCTTAGATAATTAGACATGCCCAGGACATATTGAAGGCCAGAGGGACAGGGGAAACAATGAGCAATTAACAAGCTTGTGTAAATGGATGTTGGATTAGGAAAGATAGTAAGAAAAAGGAAATATTGATTAGAACTACAGAGGACAGGAAGTTGTGGAGAGCCATGATCGTCCACATCTTAATGGGATGTACATAAAAGAGAAGCTTATGAAAATTATATTTTCTTAGATTACTAAAAAAATTTCTCAGTATGACTAACGGTTAACGTCACACTCAGCAAAATCTTTACTGCAGTATTCAGTGTCAGGGGCGAGGGGATTCCTCTCTTAAAGCACCTCTGAATTTTAGGCAATGTGTGAGAAGAGGTGGAAGAAAAATAGTGGGTGAAGGGTGGAAACGTTTGAGTCGTCACCTGTTAAGAAATATATTTTCCCCTTGAAATATGTCGATACTTACTGTACCTTTCTCTGACCTCACCATCGCCGCCATCTCTTCTGCGAGGGTGACGGTCGATGTCTCCGTTCTACCACGAATTGGTTTCGGAATGTCATACTACGTTTGCAGTTTCACAACGCTCTGCACGGTTTTCTGAATGACTCATCGACAAACGGATGATGACGGAGATTAATCGATCTTATCCAAGTAGAGATTCCTTTAGTTCTTAAATTCTCACCTCACACCCAACCCATAATTATCATATTACTAAGGCCCTTATTTTATTATCGTCATCAGCAGCCACATAGGCTCTTTCGGAAATGAAAGGGAATTCTCTAAGAGTCTGAAAAACGAAAAATGGGCAGGAAAAAGAATAGGAGTCTGAAAAAAAAAACTCTAATTATTTAAATGGATGAAGACATAGCAGTTGGATGGGGGAGGAATTTATTTTTTATATATTTTTTAATTATTTTATTTTCCTGCTCTGAGGAAATGGAGCAACAGACAGTTACTCTGCTGGTGTTTATGATTCATCATTTGTATGCCGAATGGGAATCAACCCCGCTTATTTTGTTTTTTAGTTATTCGACTTTTTATTTATTTGAAACTATTTTTCACTTTCTGATTAATTTCCTATGTTTTTTTTTTTGTTTTTTGTTTTTTTTTGTTGTTTTTTTTTTTATAACTCTATTTCGGCTATTCTATTAATTTTAATTTGTGTTCATTTGTTCTTTCTTTCATTATATAATTATTCTTTCAGGACATAACATTTGTTTGTTTTTCGTTGTAAATGTTTTACGCAATCTTTTTTTTGTGTGTGTGTGTGTGTGGCGTGGAAGTTACCGGTTGGGTTCAATTCATTAAAAAAATAGTTTTTAAGTTTTCAAAATCTTACTTTTAATAATATTGTTTTATACTTGAACTTGATGGACAGAAATTAAGCAGAAAAAATTTTCAGCTCATTGTCTGAACTTCTGAACTTTTTACCGTAAAGAAAGAATACTTTTTTTTTACTTACAAAGTGAATTTCTCTCACTCTTACTCACACACGGTAGATAGACTGGGTGACATTCGTTAGTAGTTTCAATCTCTACCAGAACCAGTTAATTCAGTTCACTGAAGGGAATCTCCCTTTTGCCACACGCATACACTCAATCCTGAGGGCTCAAGCAAGGCGGTCACGGCTCAGGTCGATCCCGAGACAACAGCCACTCACGATGGCACCGATTATTTATTTACACTACGGTTCATTTCCTCTGAAATCATGTACAAAATTTTGCCTATTCAACGTTGAATGGATGGAAAATCTCTTTCATCAATCAACTTTAAATTGTGGTTAGTTTGTGAAATTTAAATTTTATTACAATTTCGAAAGTATGGTTTCTCTTTTAAAAATTGACGCGCAAAAAAAAAAAAAGTTTCTCTCCCTATTATTGTCACCGCATCTGTTTATCGTTCTTTCTTGCCCTCTTTCTTCTCTCTCTATCGGTTTATCTTGCCTATCTCTCTACCACCACTCTTTTTGTCGCTCTTGCCTCTCTATCGCTCTCTCTCTCTTACCTCTCTATCGCTCTCTCTCTTACCTCTCTATCGCTCTCTCTCTTACCTCTCTATCGCTCTCTCTCTTGCCTCTCTATCGCTCTCTCTCTTGCCTCTCTATCGCTCTCTCTCTTGCCTCTCTATCGCTCTCTCTCTTGCCTCTCTATCGCTCTCTGCTTCCTCTCTGTCGCTCTCTCTCTCTTGCCTCTCTGTCGCTCTCTCTCTCTTGCCTCTCTGTCGTCTCTCTCTCTTGCCTCTCTGTCGCTCTCTCTCTTGCCTCTCTGTCGCTCTCTCTCTTGCCTCTCTGTCGCTCTCTCTCTTGCCTCTCTGTCGCTCTCTCTCTTGCCTCTCTGTCGCTCTCTCTCTTGCCTCTCTGTCACTCTCTCTCTCTTGCCTCTCTGTCGCTCTCTCTCTTGCCTCTCTGTCGCTCTCTCTCTTGCCTCTCTGTCGCTCTCTCTCTTGCCTCTCTGTCGCTCTCTCTCTTGCCTCTCTATCGCTCTCTCCCCTTCTCTCCCCTGTCTCCCCTTCTCTCCCCTGTCTCGCTTTCTCTCCCCCTGTCTCGCTTTCTCTCCCCCTGTCTCGCTTTCTCTCCCCTGTCTCGCTTTCTCTCCCCTGTCTCGCTCTATCTACTCTGTCTCGCTCTATCTACTCTGTCTCGCTCTATCTACTCTGTCTCGCTCTATCTACTCTGTCTCGCTCTATCTACTCTGTCTCGCTCTATCTACTCTGTCTCGCTCTATCTACTCTGTCTCGCTCTATCTACTCTGTCTCGCTCTATCTACTCTGTCTCTCTCTCTCTCACTCTCTCTCTATCTACTCTATCTCTCTCACTCTCTCTCTATCTCTCTCACTCTCTCTCTATCTCTCTCACTCTCTCTCTATCTCTCTCTCTCACTCTCTCTCTCTCTCTCTCTCTCACTCTCTCTCTATCTCTCTCTCATCTCTCTCTTCTCTCTCTCTCTCTATCTCTCTCACTACTCTATCTCTCTCACTCTCTCTATCTACTCTATCTCTCTCACTCTCTCTATCTACTCTATCTCTCTCACTCTCTCTATCTACTCTATCTCTCTCACTCTCTCTATCTACTCTATCTCTCTCACTCTCTCTATCTACTCTCTCACTCTCTCTATCTACTCTCTCACTCTCTCTATCTACTCTCTCACTCTCTCTATCTACTCTCTCACTCTCTCTATCTACTCTATCTCTCTCACTCTATCTCTCTCACTCTCTCTATCTACTCTATCTCTCACTCTCTCTCTCTCTCTATCTACTCTCTCTCACTCTCTCTCTCTCTCTCTCTATCTACTCTATCTCTATCTCTCTCTATCTACTCTATCTCTCTCTATCTACTCTATCTCTCTCTACTCTATCTCTCTCTCTACTCTCTCTCTCTCTCTCTCATCCCTCCTGGATACAATGAAAACAACACACACACACACACACACACACACACACACACACACTTTTCTCAACTAAATCCCTTCTTTTTATTTTTTAACTTCATTAGCAGCCATTTGCCAGTTTGTGGTCTTATCAAACAAATTATTTTTCTTCTTAATAAATAAATATTTTATTAAAATATAAAACTATATTCTCTTACTTCACTCCAGACAAGGTGTGACCCATGCATGGCTGGCTTGATTCCATGTCAGGCCACATTTAGCCTCAATTTGTATGAGAAAGGCTCCAGCACAAGTATATGCTGTAATAATTGGATGAGGTCCCAGTCTTTCAAGATGAAGGAATCGATCAAGAAATCTTTGCCTTGTTCTATGCCTGGTTGTAGTTTGTTAAAAGATTAAGAAATGGTCCTTCACTCGACACTGTGTGTTTGAAAATTTGATGAAGGTTACCTATCCCTCTTAAGAATGCATTTCAACATTTTTGACCAAAATAGGAAATAATTTTTGTAAACAAGCAACTCTTAGACCTTTCTCTAGTCATAGGAGTAGTCCTGAGTATTTACCCATGCCACCTCTCAACACTGAGGTGGGATGCGACACAAGATCAGTTATTTAATGTGGGGAATTCAAGCACACTTAGGGCAAAGGTTAAAATTCACCCAGCCCCCACATATACAGGACCAGTTACAGTGCATGTCTTAGCCTGGTCTGTGACAGGAATGGTCTTGTATAATATCAATACAGTGTAAAAACAATCCTGCTAGGATTTGTCACTGGCAGCCACAATCTGAACAATATACAGATCATACAGTACTGATAGCAGACACGGAAAAGAAACTACAAGACCTCCTACTGAAAGGACTAGAAGTAAACTAAGAAAAATTAAATTCATGGTCATCAGTAAAAAAAGGAACCCAAAATGCCAACTACAAGCAGGAGATACTAAAATCAAGCAGGTACAGAAATGTAAGTACCTGGGAAGTGTTTTAACAGAGGGCAAAAAGTGCGACAATGAGATCTGAAGGCAAATTGGCATGGCCAAGGATGCATTCCAGAAGTTGAGAAGAATTATTGAGAGACAGGAAAATTTCACTAGAAACAAAGGACAGAGTACTGGATTGCTACTTGATGTCTGTTCTTCAATATGGCAATCTCCTCAAAAATGGAGTGACTTGAAGCAACCAAAATATGGTTCTACAGAAGGATGCTGAAGAGACCATAGATTGAGCCTGTCAACAATGATGAGGTTTTGGAGAGGATGGAAACAAAAAGGAAACTAATACCTAACATCAGGAAAAGACAGCTGAAGTTTCTGGAACATGTAATGAGGAAGAAGGGCTTGGAGAATCTGATACTCACAGGTCAGTAGCGGGAAAGAGTCAAGAAAGCAATGACAGGCTTGAGCAAGTGAATGCCAGAGCTGGGTTTGGGTGGGGGTAACAGAAGAAAGCGTGATAAGTGCCACTAGGGATAGGGAAATGTGGAAGGACATGATCACCTGTGTCCTGTAGAGACACAGCACATAAAAAAGAAGAGAAAGAACTTCTTATAGAGTTATTGAACTTTATTGTTATTTGAAAATGTTAAGTTTGAAAATGTACTTAAATTAATAATATATATATATATATATATATATATATTTTAATTTTCTGAATTTTGAAACTTTTTTTTAAAAATCTTTTTCTGGGTGATATTTCCAGAAGCGCATATGCAATCATTGAAAGATAAAAATTATTTATTGTAAATGAAGAATAAATGGATTATGTAAATTTTTGTTCTTCAATTAAAAATATATATCCATTTGTTTTTTATGTAAAAGAAACCCTATTGTTAAAAAGTAACTGTTTTTCTTAGAAAAACAAAGTCCAATAACTCTATTAAAAGTTGGGGATCAATTTTACACTGTATTGATATTATGAACAAAATCCCCCATATGCACAAACACACTCCTAAATTGATTATCATTTTATATCAGCATTTTTTAATTCTGGCAAATGTCACAACCTAAGAAAAATCGGAAGAATGCTGATCTAAATCTTTTCTGTGCCGTATCCACTCAGGATGTAAGTGATCATGGCTCTCCACAACCTCCTGTCTCTTGTAGCTTTTAATAAACTTTGTTTTTTTGTTATTTCTCCTAAATCCTGTTCCACCATCCATTGAATCAAGCTCATCAAGTATGTTATGTGTTGCCTTCCTCTCCTCTGTCCCATGAGTATCAGATTCTCCAAGCCCTCCTTCCTCATTATGTGCCCTAGAAATCTCAGCTGTCTTTTCCTGATGCTAAGTATAAGTTTCCTTTTTGTTTTCATTTTCTCTAAAACTTTATCATTGCTCTTCTGTAGAACCACATTTCTGTTGCTACAAATCTCCTCTTTGAAGAGATCATCCAGCATTCACTGTCGTAAAGGAGAACAAATATCATGTTGCAGGGCAGCACTCTTTATTTTTAGTGAAATTTTTCTATTTTTTAGTACTTTGCTTTTGAAATGCTTCCTTCGATATCCCAATGCACCTTTGGATTTCAGTGTCAGGCTTCCCAGATATTTAAATTTTCACACTTGTTTAAGTTTAGTATCCCTGATTTGCATTTTGGGCTGTTTTTTTTTTTGCTAACAACCATGCATTCTATTTTCCTGGAGTTGATGTTTAATCCTTTCTTTTCGTTTTCCTTCACTACCTTCTGTAGTCATGTGCAGGGGGCTACATAAGAAGAAAGTTAAAGTTTTAGGCAGGAGGAGGGTGAAGAGAAAGACAAACCAGCTACAGGAGGGGAAAAAGAAAGGGCAGGAGAAGGATGTGAACACAGGAGTGAAGACAGTTGCGAAGGTAGAAAGGAAAAGAACAAGATACACAGGATGATGTAGAAAGGACTGGAGTCAAGTGCATAAGAGATGGGAATTGACATTGCATTTAAATTCCTGGAGGTTGTAGCCGTCAGGAAAGTATGTATATGGAAGGGGGTTCCACAGGCAGAAAGTGCAAGAAGCTGATGGAGTAGAATTGTCGGTTGCATTTGGTTGATCTAACTGTAAAAGGGTGGAACCTTGTTGCCAGTCTGGTTGCACGAGTAAATTCTTGTGAAGGGGGCACTAGTGACCTTAAGTTCGTCAGAGTAGAAGCCATGAAAATATTTATAGAGGTAGCGGATATCAGCTTGGAACAAGAAATCAGAGCCAAGTTTGAATTCCAGTTGAATTTGTTGCATTCACTTACATGTAAGTACCCTTGGGAAAGGTATTATTACCTTTCTTTCCTCCAGCTATGGATTAAATAACAGGATAGATCAGGTTCTATAGCCTTGGTTAGCAACCTGTCTACTGCTGGAAAATCTTCTGTCCAGTCAGTTATGTCTCTTTCGAGACATGATCACCAAAAGTATATATTACTTATGGCACTTAAGTTAAACACTGTTTAAATACATTAATTCAAGAATAAAAGTTGATTCTAAAATCAGACCTTATTTTCCAAACAGCTCAACAGTTGTCAACCACTCGGTGAATCATTCTTTCTTGGTACAAAATTCTAAGAAATAAGCAAGCTCAATTTAGCTGCACATAAAATGTTTATTTAACCTAAAAGATTGTCGTGTACCTTGTCTCAAAATATATTATAACTTGGGTTGATGGCAGAACAATTATCAAGATTAATGTAATAATTTCAATTAGCTGTTTCTAGATACAGCACAAACCTGTTTAGGTAAGGAAGAAAATATCTAAGTGAACTGCTAGGAATTGGTTCAAGTTGGTTGCTTTTATCTCTACAATTCAGAGGTTACAATATGCTGTCATCTCAATTTAGCCCAGTTAGATTTCTCTTATTATTTATAATGTTTGCTTATCAGTGGGTGACCTAAAGATTAACTAAATATTGTCCTCCTATACTATTAGTGAGAAGAATGTTGTTTTTAAGAGTTGAGGGACACTCCTTTACTTCTGACAAAATACTTTCTCTTTTCTTTTCTCCTTCTATTACCAGTTATCAGTTTGTATGTTTTTTTTTTCTTTTCATGAATTGTTCTTGCAAAGCATTTGCTACTGAATACAAATATATATATATATATATATATATATATATATATATTTTAATAATCATCTTGCCCCAAGCAAGGCATTTTACTGCCACTGTTTTGTAGGGGGTTACATAGGAGGAAAGTTATGAGAAAGAGTGACAGGTTATAGGAGGTGTCAGGAAGTGGGTAAGAGAAGGATGAGAATACTGATGAGAGTGGAGTGGACGGAGAAAAGAGCATGAGAGAGAGAGAAGGTGCAGGTTAGTGAGATAGGAGATAAGTATTGACTTTAGATTTAAATTCTTGGAGATTGTAGCTGTCAGCAAGCAAGTAAACGGAAGGGAATTCCACAGGTGGGAAGTGTGAGAAAAGAAGCTGCTGGAGTAGAATTTGCATTTACAATTTATTGGTTTCACAGTAAAAGGGTGAGACCTAGTTGCTAATCTTGTGGCTTGAGTAAATTCATATATAGGGGGCACCAGTGAGCTAAGTTCATCGAAGCAGAAGCCAAATATGAGAATGAGATATTACAACACTTGGTTCTTGTTGCTGATGTAGCGGATTGGCATTATCTAAGAGACACTAATTTCATGGTTCAGCATTCTCTGATTCTTAGCTATCTATTTGGAGTGTGTGTGTGTGTATGTATATATATATATATATATATATATATATATATATATATACTAGCAGTATAGCCCGGCGTTGCTTGGGTGTAATGAAAGCTTTAAAACTAATCCATGGTCCTGGAGTTCACACTCTTTGGACGTTGGCATGAAAGACTAAAAAGTAATAGTTGTTTCCAGTTAAAACAAAACCGTAGACTGAAAGAAAAATGAATGGATGCAAGTCAAAATTTGATTTCCTGGTATCGATATCAAATAAGTTTTTTTCATCGTAAACTGAATTTTGAAGGCTAAATAAGTCCTCTGAGTAAATGGTATCATGGCTGAGACTAAGAACTACAATTATACCTACTTAGTCAAACCCAAAGCAAAAACTAAAATAAAGGGCTGAAAAACTGAAGTTGATCAGACCCGGTAGGATATCATGGTATCGATTTCCGATATCAGAGTCAAATAAGTCATCCAAGGATAGAACTGCAACCTTGAAACTTCTGAATACTGTTTCTTATGTATTTGTCTATGAGTGTATCAAATTTGATTAAAACCGGACCACTCCTCCTATAACCCGATTTTTGATACTTATCAGGGGTACCTTGACATAAAAGCTAACTAAGAACACTCACAGACGCTTATAGTACAACTGTGTAAATTTTCAAGAAAATCGGTTCTATTGTAATGAAAAAAAAAAAAAATGACCAAAATAATTATTAGGATTAACTGGAAAATTATCATACCTGTATGTTGAAATAGACATCTATCAACCCCTCATCTTAGTGTACTATCTTTCTTTTTCTTTCTCTCTCTCTCTCTCTCTATATATATATATATATATATATATATATAATCTTTAATAGAAGCCTTCCTGTGGGGGTGCTCCTCAGGAAGAGGCAAATCATTTGTAATTTAAAAAAATGAACTTGAGAGAGAAATAGATTATAGATATGTTTCAACATACATACAAGAACATGTATATTCAAACTTTGAGAATGACATAAAACCATTTATTGTGAGTTCAGTATGTTGTGGATGTGCAAGTTGCATTCTTCTTCCCCACACACACAAGGCGCATTCTATTCTGCAGGGTGGGGCGATGTTGCTAAGCGCAGCACTGACCCCTCATTTGTGTACATATGTACCAACACAATCAAATTTAGTCTGAAGTTCTGAAGGACAAAACGTGTCACAAGTAAACTTTCAGCCTTGTGGATACAGCTATTCGAACCTTAGCTGTAAATATCTGAACTGATGGTACTAAAAACTTGAGCACCATCTGAACATTTACCCTGGATGTAACAATAGAGTAACAAATAAGCCTGAACTGTTGAGTAATTGTAAGTAATTATGCATAAATTATGTAGTTGATGATTAATTTGCATATGTCTCATTATCAATTCACATTAAGGATATAAACCAGGGAATAATGATTCTTACAACTATTTGACATGTAATGAGATAAATTCCTTTTCTTTTTAGTTCTTAATAAATTTTGTCCTTCTGTTATCTCTCCTAAATCTTGCTCTGCCATCCATTTACACAGAAAAATAGACTTTTGTAGGAAAATATAAATGTTTGAAGGAAAAATAGCACCAACAATACATTTTTGAAGGAAAAATAGTACCACCAATACATTTTTGAAGGACAAAAATTATTGCCATAATACATTTTCACTAGGTAGATTATAAGTTGTTTTCCTCTATTTTAAATTCTGTTAAATCTGTCCTGTGAGTATTAAATTTTTCAAGCCCTCTTTCCAGTATTATCTGCACTAAAAATTTCAATGATCTATTTCTGATGTTAAAAATATTTTATATCCACTTTAAAGTGTTATGAAGAATATTTCTGTGGTGTTTATATAATCTTTTTTGATGTTTCTGAAAATACAGTTTTCTTTAGAGGATATTTATTTTAATGCAGTTTGTTTCTTTTGAATTGTAAACCTCAAATTCTTCATATGTGAGGAGATTTACTGTCATATAGGAGGCATAAAATACATTATGGTTCAGTAATATGCTTTTCTTTTTCAAACAATTTTTTCTGTTTCTTAATACTTTGCTTAGCTTTTGAAAGGCATAGTTGCTTTTTTTCTTGTTAAATGCAGTCAGATTTTATTATACAAATTAGTGTTTTCACAATGATATTAGCATCAACCTGAATTCTGAAGATATATCTGTTAAATATTAACATAAGTCTCTACTGTACATAAAGTGGGGGTCGATTTTCTATTGCTTTTAAGTAATAAATTGATCCACTCTAAAATTATTAAACTGTCAGAATCTATCAAGCAAATCCATGTTTTCACAACAAAATTTATAATAACCATTTGATAGTGGGGAAAGTTTTCAAGATATATTTGTGTTAAACATTGACATAAGTTTCTAGTGACAACGAAGTAAAGGATCTTTTTCTGTTGTTATTAAGTAATAAACTGATCTGCCCTAGAATTATTACAATACATTATGTCAATGTTTTCACAGCAATTGATATTAAGCAACTAGCATTACTAAATTTTTCAGGACACCTTTTCTATTTTTATGATGAGTATATCCAATTTTTCGTAATATTGTAAATGTTCCCATCACTTGTCTTTGACCAAGAGATTTTACTCTGGGATAATCTTGAAAAATCAGGATGCTATCATTACATTTACAAGGTAGGCAGATACCAGTGTGTGCTAAAATATATCCTGATAATTTTTCTAATATTAGCTTAGCTAATACTAATTTTATTGGGAAAAATTGATTTTTATGATAAAATTTGATATCGTATAAGATATCTTTTTACTACCAGATATTGCTAAAGTTAAGCTTAAATTTAATAAAAAAAACATTTTAATTTGGTAAATGCAAGAGAAACCATTTGTAGACACAAGGGAGGTAACTTCAACAGTTTTTAAATATTTATTAGTTATTCTAATTTATTGATATTTTCTATGAAATTTTAAGACATAAAAATTTAACTTTTTATTTATTTTATATATAACAAGCTTCCTATTTAAGTTTTTAATCCTTTGTTTTAACTTTTAAGAATCCAAACTTATTCATTGTATTTTTTTTAATCTTAAAACTTCAATTAAAATTCAGTTATCAATTAACTCTATTTACTTGTTTAATGATCACTTTGAATTTCTCCCCCCAAAAATTCTGATATTCGTCAACACAATTATATTTCCACTAGAATTTACATATGTTTGTTAGTGGCATTTAGAAAACATTAATAATCCAAGATATTGATACAATTATAATTTAAAATGGTAATGCTCCAATATATCATGCAAAAATTAACCAAGTTAATATAAGTTGGTATATATGTGATCAACTTTTATAAGATTCTCAGAAAAATTATTCTAAGGTATCACTCAGCAAATATTTCAAGATGACTGCAGTTAATAAAATAAAATTTCAATATTGACAACTTGGTGAAATTTGTTTAAAAAAGAAATCTTGGAATGAAAAAGAATCTTAGAATAATAAAATGTTTGGCTTTTTATTCTTAAAATAATAATTTTATTTATATGTACACCCAGGGTATGTACATAGTGGGGTACATAGTGGGGTAGTGTGCTTGATTTGAATTTTAGTTGCTACTGTTGAATTTGCTTTTGTAAGCTCTTGGAAAAATAGGAATCAATATATTTTTTCCTCGGTTAAGGGTTAATAACAGTTCAGACAGATCTTTCCTATCTTGGTTGGCAACAAGACAAGGAGAACAGCTCTGAATTTAGGCATGAAACTAGCAATTCTACTCTATAAAAAAACTACTATTTGCTACAGAAACTAAAGCAGCCATGTCTAATGTTGTGAGGTTGTAGCCATATGCCTCATAGGAGGGTCTATAAGACAGACATACATACATATACACGCAGAGTAATTCATACATGAGTAATTATTGAAAATGACCAAAATTTGACTCATAACAATGCTGGATTTCTCTCTCACACAATGCAATCATTTAAATTGTGATTAGAAATATATATAAGTTTATAATAAAAAAAAAAAAAGTAGATTCAAACATTTAATAAAAACATGCTAAGATACAGAAACACATTATACTAGGTAGAAGTTAATAAAATATTTTTTTTTGGTCTTGTTTAAATGCTTCTTTTTGTTTTTTTGGGGTTTTTTTTTTGGATTTTGTATGAATTTAAATTGTTATAATTTGTGTTAACTCTTAAAATGACCACTCAAGGAAAGTTATTTTGTATACTGCCATTTGCAAAGTGTAACCTTAAAATGATAAACTTTTAAACGTTCTCTATCCAGTAATAGGTTGAATGTGTTTCTGTCACTTAGAATTTTTATTATTCAATTTTTCAAAATAAAAATTAAAATCTGCCTATTGAATGGCTAATGTATGTTCGAAAGTATTGTTTATTCAGATGATAATGATGATAAATGTTACTTTAGAAGCACTTCTAACAGGTGGAAGATAAGATTTAACTACCACATGTTGTCTTTAAACAACAGTAAATACAGCAAAAATACTGCTTTATCCATACATTATTGGAAATTAAAAAAAACATTAAGAACCCAATTATTACCTAGAACATTGCAGCTAAATCCAAACATGATAATAGAAAATGGGATAAATGTAATCTATGCCTTTTAGAAAAACTTGTCTTTAAACATATCAAGAATCCAAATTTGCTTAATAAAAAATGTGATTTAATGACCACATGCTGTCATAGAAAAAAAATACATGAATTCTTTGAACCGGATTGATATAGATCCCATTTTAAGTTTGCCTGTTTCTTTCATCCCCTGCAATATTACTTTTACCAATTATGAATTAAACCCCTTTTATATTTGATCCTTAAATTTTTAATTCTTAATTCTAAATTCTACTTAGTTTTTCTTTTCATTTTTATTTTATTTTATCTTATCTTATTTTTTTTTATTTAAAATTTTAATTTTCCCAACATTTTTATGTACATGTAATTTTTGTGATGCAGTGCATATCAACTCAGAATGAGAAATCGGGGAGCCGGGTTTGAATTCCAGTTGAATTCATTGCATTCACTTACACGCAAATACCCTTGGGAAAGGTATTAATCCATCTCTTCCTTCCAGTTATGGGTTAAATAACAGGACAGATTAGGTTCTACAGCCTTATCTGGCAACCAGTCTACTGCAGAAAGTAATGGCAACCTACTGCAGGATAATCTTCTGCCCAGTCAGTCATGTCTCTTTCGAGACATGATCGCCCAAGCATGTTTCATGTATGGCACTTAACTGACTGAATATCTGAATATTTAAATTTTTAAGACTCATGATTTATGTCCCTTTCATTTTTTCTCCTTGTATTTTGAATTTGTATCCACATGTAACTGCAGAATATTTAAATTTTTAATCTTGTTATTAAAAAAGCAGTAACTTAACTTTATAAGACTTAATTCCTATGAACATTGAGTGAACTTAAATTTAAATCTATTAAACTGTCAGTTAATTGTCTAGATAGCAAACTTAACTTCAAGGTGCATATGCTTCTGATGATTGCATAATGCATGAAACTTTGAATCATGCCATAGACATAGGATAATGTGTATATTAATATATAATACGGCTCTGTTCATACATTGATCATTATTTTATTAACATCTGAATAATAAACTATACATATGTACACGCTCCTCATATATATTTACTAATTTACGTTTATATATATATATATATATATATATAAAAAGTGTGCACTAAGGTAAATGCTGAATGGTGACAGTCTTGTTCATACTTAAATGCTCTCTTCAGGCTATGAAAGCCTGAAAATTTAACTCAAGCATGAAACAGACTGTTGCCACTCAGTGTTGCCCTCAATGTCCACTTTCATATTTACATCTAAATTCTCTGATATTGAGCACTTTTACCCTTAAATATACCATACCTTAAAACTATATTTTTCATTTTGTGTGTGTGTGTGTATACGTATATATATAAGTCATCCACATACAAGCCTGTTGTTTCGCTGTATCACAGCTCATCAGTGTGGCTAGACACATCCACTTGCTTCTGACCAGGATCGAAACTCGACCAATTTGGTGTCAGTCGGAGTCGCTACTCCCTAAGCCATCGACGCATGGAATCAGAAGGGAAATTTTAACATGTTGTATATAAGCAGTGTATAGTGTATCGAGGCAGCAAATAATTTTCTAAACATATGCTGTTAAATATAAGAGACAATGAATGCCTATTATGTTCAATCATGGGCCATTCTAAACGTCGTATTTTGGCTTTAATTTCAGTTGAAAATAAAGACAAAAATTCTCCAACATTTGGATAATTTTTTAAGTTGGTTCTAAGCTTTCAGCTCACTTGAGCCATCTTCAGAGAGGTTAATTAGACGGTAATACAATAACATCCACCATTACCGACGATTTTATTGTGTTGACATAAAACTCTGCTAGGCAACGGCATTAGTTACCAAAAATAACAAACGCAGTTCTCAAATTTGCAATGTGGTTCTATGACGTCACACCACGTGATAGTGCGAAATGACAACAAAACCATGTATTCAAATGCAATGTAACGTGTTATGTCCAGATTTAAAGGTGATTTTATTAAGTGTTGGTTGTTTAGATTTGATCTAAAATCTAAATATATATATATATATATATATATCCTAATCACAATTTTTGTGTATGAAACTGAGGGATACTAGCAGATATAGATTCACAGACATCACAATGCAAAATGAGCACTCTTTAAACAGGTAATTTAAATCTTGTTCTATCAACATGGCTTCTGTAGCTGAATTGGTAAATGCACATTTACCCATAGCGATGGGTAAATTGTCGCCATTTTATATTCTTAATTTCATGTAAACATGTTTGTTTTTGATTTCGTCAACTGCACTGTATAGTAGGGTCAGTTGGACACCATCTGTGAGGAAAATAGGTCCGTGGGAAATTTGGAAACAGCATGCTGTATTGTTTTGCAATCACACCAAAAGCTCCAATACAAACATTTTAGAGTCAATTTGTGGACAGTGCAGAGGATTCAGAAAGAGATGGATGAATCTAATGTTGATTACGAAGATACAGCAGTTCAGAAACCTCACTCTGATCATTCTGATGAAAAAAGAACTCTTGAATTTGTTGGTGAGCACCCCAGGCTCAACATGGAGAACTACATCAAGTGCCTTGAAGTGGTAGTGCTGCCTTGGATCAAGAGGCTGGCTGCTGAAAAACTCTGTCTTAAAACAAGACTCTGCACCATGCCACACAAGCAAGAAGACCTAGTGATTTTATTGAATAAGTTTACTCTTTAGTATTTCAAGATACTTTTGTATAATTTTGGTAATGTTAAAATGAGATGTCAGTGTTGTTTTCATTTTTGCATAATTTAGATAATTTATTTATCACACCCGTTACCTAGCAGTTCAGTAGATTTTTTTTTCTAACAATATTTTCTCAAGTCCTATTACTTTGTTTGGTTTCTGAAAAACGTTTCACTTTTTTTATCGGCATCTCTTGAAAGATATGTAGAAACATATTCAAACAAGATAGAAAAATGGAAAAGTAAAATTGGATTCCATTTCTCCAAAATAAAAACTGTTTCTATGCATTTCTGGAAATAAAAGAGCCTACCAACTCACTCCAGAATTAAAATTAATTGGGCACTTAATTCCCATAAGCCAGCAAAAAAATATCTAGGAATCATACTAGATAGCAAACTTAACTTCAAGGTGCGCATTAATTACCTTAAACAAAAATGCCAAAAGGCTTTGAAGCTTCTGAAAGTAATATCAAAACTTAGTTTGGGTGCCAACTAATACTCAGAGTATATATATGTCACACATCAGATCAAAAGTATACTATGGATGCATTATTTACAGTGCCACATGTCAATCCTGTCTTAAACTACAAACCATGCAAAATCAAAGACTGAGATTAAGTTTCAGAGCCTTCCAGACTTCTCCCATGAAAAGTCTCTATATAGAAACCTATACTTCTGAGATGGGAAAAACTATCATTTCAATTTGCACTGAAACTACAATCCAACCCAAATAACTTAGCATACCAAAAAAACATAAGAACCTCAATATATCTAATTCTATAGAAATAAACCGACAGCCATCCCTTTACTCAGACTTTAAATTAACGAAGCACTAGAACAAATAAACAAAGATCCTGATAATGTAACGTCAGTGACAATAAACAAGGTAACTCTATGGGCAATCTTCAAACCTCACATAGACCGAACATTGATGTAAAAAGAAAAAGAAGAAACAATCAACAATAGTATTTATGGAGAACTAGCATCATGGCCCAGCATTGCCCGTGCAACTCAGAACATTTTAGGAGAAAAAAAATCTATTTTCTTTTGTTTTGCATAAACGTGATTTGATGTTTTGTGTGACATTGTAAACAACATTGCATTTGTTTTTGTTTCAAAATTATGAGGGAAAATATTTACATTTTTTGTTGATTAAATGAATTTAACATAAAAATTATTTATTTTGTTTTACTGAAATTAGAAAAATAAAAACTATTACACTCTCAGTTTAGAAATTTTTGAAGAATATTTAAAAATGTCGACATTTAATTTTAGAGAAAAAAGTTACATTAATGCTACACAAATAACAGACAATTGATTTCCTGCATGAAATATTTCGAAAAAAATTTAGTTTTTTTTAATTTTATTTTCTGAAGTATGAAATATTAAATCTGGAAAAAAAAAAGACTTAAATAATTAAATTAATGATTGGCACGTTTTTTTTACTTATTTTTTTTAATATTTGTTTTGTTTCAAAATTATGAGGAAAAATATTCACATTTTTTTGTTGACCAAATTAATTTTTAAAATGTCAGAATAAAAATTAAATATAAAGGCTCATTTTTTTTTCTTTTTTAATAAAAAAATATTTTAGTTGTGTTTGACACATGTGATTTTATTTCTGTGACATAATCTACCCACTATCTTAGATGTTTTACAGAGCAAATTTAAACAATCTGCACCATTGGCCAAAAAGTGTGAAAGGGAAAATTGCTGAACTTAAACTCAAAAAGTATGTGTTGACCTGGCTTCCCTGTAGATATGTGTCCCTTGAAAGTTTAAATAGCATAGCTTAAAAAATGTAGGCGTGTATAGGGAACAGTCACACACAGACTCACAGATTGCCTTTTATATATAGATTAAGAGATAAATATTGTAACTATAAGCCATTCTAGACAGATGGACCAAAAATCCTATATAGAATAGGTGCAGCAACTACAAATGAACAATTTCATAAGCAAATCAGGCAACCAAATAATGCCTCTATTTATATAGCCTAACTAATTACCAGCAATATATTTTTGAACAATACTTACCATCAATACATCTGACTCTTGACAAAATTCACTTTACAAAAATATGTTAATAAAACCTGATCTACAAACTGATTTCTTACAAAGAATACATATTCTATAAATACAGATCTATTGTAAAAATCTTGTTGGCATTAAATAACCCATTGAGGTTTGATATACTATAAAACAAAACAAACCTTCAGGATGTGGTAATACAAATTCCAGTTCTCTATATCTCCTAGTAAATGTTGTCTTTTTGCTATCTCTCTTAATCCCTGTTCTGCCAACCATTTACACAAGCTTGTTAGATGAGTGATGCACTGCTTTCCTCTGTCCTCCTTGCTTTCAATATGCCATGCGAGTGTCAAATTCTCTAAGACCTGTTTCCTCATTATCTGCCCTGGAAATTTCAACTCTCTTTCAACAAAGAACAGGAATTTATCAAGAGCCATGTTTGTCAACACTTTAAAGGATGATGTTACATTGAAGATTTTACTTCTCTGTTGTAATGAAAGATCTCGTCTATATATTCAATCCATCTTCGTAGTATCCTCTCTTTATTATTAGTGTTCTCTTTTTAAATTTTATGCATCCTGTCAAGGAGCACATTTTCTGTCCTGCTAATTTCTTTTATTATTTCATACATGCCTGCTAAATTTGTTTAGTTGTGTTTCTATCGTTGCACACATTTCATTGAGCCATTCATCTTTTGTTTGCTTGCATGTACGTCTCATGTCTTTGTCTAACATCCTATATTCTCTGCTATTTCTTGACACTATCTACCACTTCTCTTTCATTAATTCCAGAATTTAATCTCTCATACATTTTTTTTCTCATCTTTTTTCCTTGAGATGATCTCTTTTTTCCAGTGTCACTCATACTTTTCTTATGTTGAATTACCATCCTCTCACAAGCTTTTGTTTGTCTTTCACAAAATTGGCATATATCTGTCAAGAAACTGAGTCATTCTGAAGTCTGTTGTATTGTAGTTGGAGCATTGTTTTTAGAAGAGTTAATGAAATTCTTTTTATAAGTAAAACAGCAATATTTTCTTCTGAACTTTGATAATGAATGGAGCATCATAATGTGTCTAATAAGTCTAGTTTTAAAGAATTGTTCCTTGTTTATATGATTATTTAACTTGCTTCAGTGCTGAAGGCTCAGTCTACACATTTCTTTTAAGAAAGTAAGTTCAAATTTTCTCTCATAGACACTTTATAAAAAAACATTCATAAAAACAGCATTGTTTGAATCAGTAAAATCAAAGAAAAATATCCACAAAAAATTTGAGGAATTTAGTCTATAAAAGACAAATTTGTTTTCTAAATAACACTGCAGTGGAAGTGTTTGTATGCATTGGATGTTACCAAACCAAGATCATGTTGTTCCATTGTTTAAATTAATAGTTAAAGAAGTTTAATGCTTCTAACTAAATTTTATAAAGTATACTGTTGGTTTATTAAGTGTATGCAGTCAGCTAAGTTTTAGGCTCTCCTGTCATACCTGAAATGTTTTGTTTCTAGAAAAAAGGAAGGTATGTTAAGTGGATAAATATCTACTATGAATTATAC
The DNA here is from genome assembly GCA_037127315.1 of Ascarosepion bandense. Taxonomy (NCBI): domain Eukaryota; kingdom Metazoa; phylum Mollusca; class Cephalopoda; order Sepiida; family Sepiidae; genus Ascarosepion; species Ascarosepion bandense. The sequence continues at coordinate 8,149,139 of JBBBDQ010000851.1, forward strand.
TGCAGTTATTTTAAGAATTAAAAAAAATATGTAATTTAACAAATACATTTGCCAGAAGTTTAATCATGACTTTTTTTTTTTCATAACAACTTCAAAACGTGTAAATGCTTTTCCTCTCCTCAGTATAATAATCCAGAGATATACATCATACTCTTCCAAAGTATTATAACAATCTATCTTATCTGAATAAAATCACTTTCTGAAACTCACCTTTTTCAACACAAGGGAATTAACTAGTTTCATGAGTTATCGCCCTTCCTTTATCATATGTACTAATTTTTCCTTTTTTAAAATAGTATTTTGGGTTTTCTTTATATTATGTGAAAAAGTGAAATATAGCTTGACAAGCTATACAGAAGATTTTTTAGTCTTTGATATATACCCAGTGATTTATAATCCAAAGCATTTCTTTATCAAAGAATTTACAATTCGTTCATCTGTCAGGTTCCTTCAGACACTTCCTGTTGGCTCTTTTTTTCCATAATGGCCTTTCATTGAAAATATTATCTATTGATTCTATTGTATCATACGTGAAGATGTTATTCACTTGACTAAGTATCATTGTATTTTCTATATTGTTTTTTAATTGTAAGAGCTTTAATAATAATTTTGTATAAGACTGATTCTTCAGCCATGTTAACTGTCACTTTAGTTTTCACAACTAGAGTATTTTTGATAAACTTTCTAAGGTGCTTATTTGCCAAACATTGGGCATGTATCTGTTGTTACTACCAACCAAAAAATTACTATAGCTTCCTTGTAATCCTTCATCATTCAGATTAACAAAAGTGATATCATTATATGTAAATATTTCCAAAGTATTTGACACTTTTTCTCCTTTGTTTACTGTTTTTCCTGATGCTACACCCCCCCCCCAGTGACTCTTTGCACCTTCTCAGACTAATGTTTTCAGCTGAGATGAAATGGAAAGAGTATATTAGATCAATGTTTCTCAACAAAATTTATCTTAGATATTTATAAGTCTACCTTATGTCTTTGCTTTAAATGTTGCTGCTACATCTGTTCTGTTCCTGCTATATATTAGAGATTCTTGATAAAATTCAAAGAAGAATTTGCAATGTTATTTGTCTTGACCTGACATCTTGGCTTCAGTTACTTTTCCACCACCATGATGTTGCTTCTCATTCCCTTTTCTATAAATACTTTCATGGTAATTGTTCTGATGAGCTTTCCTCTATGGTACATAGCCTTTATAAATTTAAGCACAGTACTAGATTTAGTGACAATGTCTCTTTACCTGCCTTACTTAGAGCCTTCAATCTTCTCATTTATGAAGTATCATCATTTGTGAATTTGTATTTGCCTTGCTACAGGAAGTTCTGTTATCTTTCAAATCAATTTTTATCTGACTATACTTTTGAGATGGGGTAGTATTTACGCTATTTACATTGTTCACACTATTGTCCTCATAATCATTGCCATGTTTGACATTTCGATCGTTGTACAGTCTGGACATTTTAAGGTGCTAGAAATTTCAAACTGGACCCTTTATTACAATTACTGGGGTATATCATTCTCATACCATCTTTGATCACGATTTGTCCCTTCCCCCTTTGATCTGCAATGTCTCCCTTCCCCCTTTGATCGCAATGTCTCCCTTCCCCCTTTGATCGCGATTTGTCCCTTCCCCCTTTGATCGCGATTTGTCCCTTCCCCCTTTGATCGCGATTTGTCCCTTCCCCCTTTGATCGCGATTTGTCCCTTCCCCCTTTGATCGCGATTTGTCCCTTCCCCCTTTGATCGCGATTTGTCCCTTCCCCCTTTGATCGCGATTTGTCCCTTCCCCCTTTGATCGCGATTTGTCCCTTCCCCCTTTGATCACGATTTGTCCCTTCCCCCTTTGATCGCAATGTCTCCCTTCACTCTTTGATCGCGATTTGTCCCTTCCCCCTTTGATCCCCCGCAATGTCTCCCTTCCCCCTTTGATCGCGATTTGTCCCTTCCCCCTTTGATCGCAATGTCTCCCTTCCCCCTTTGATCGCGATTTGTCCCTTCCCCCTTTGATCGCGATTTGTCCCTTCCCCCTTTGATCGCAATGTCTCCCTTCCCCCTTTGATCGCGATTTGTCCCTTCCCCCTTTGATCGCGATTTGTCCCTTCCCCCTTTGATCGCGATTTCTCCCTTCCCCCTTTGATCGCGATTTCTCCCTTCCCCCTTTGATCGCGATTTGTCCCTTCCCCCTTTGATCGCAATGTCTCCCTTCCCCCCTTTGATCGCGATTTGTCCCTTCCCCCTTTGATCACGATTTGTCCCTTCCCCCTTTGATCGCAATGTCTCCCTTCCCCCTTTGATCGCGATTTGTCCCTTCCCCCTTTGATCGCAATGTCTCCCTTCCCCCTTTGATCGCGATTTGTCCCTTCCCCCTTTGATCGCAATGTCTCCCTTCCCCCTTTGATCGCGTTTTATCCCTTCCCCCTTTGATCGCGATTTGTCCCTTCCCCCTTTGATCACGATTTGTCCCTTCCCCCTTTGATCACGATTTGTCCCTTCCCCCTTTGATCACGATTTGTCCCTTCCCCCTTTGATCGCAATGTCTCCCTTCCCCCTTTGATCGCAATGTCTCCCTTCCCCCTTTGATCGCAATGTCTCCCTTCCCCCTTTGATCGCAATGTCTCCCTTCCCCCTTTGATCGCGATTTGTCCCTTCCCCCTTTGATCGCAATGTCTCCCTTCCCCCTTTGATCACGATTTGTCCCTTCCCTCTCGGATTTCAATCCTTTCCCTTTCCCTCTCAATCAAATAACTTTCATACTGCTTTGTTCTAAGTACTATTGTCCAACCTATTGAGGACCCAGTATGGTCACCCTTCTTTTTAACACACATACACACACACACACATATATATATATATATATATATATATATATATATATGACATAAAATATAGAATTATTTACTTGATTGGTCTGCTTACTTTTGGCATAATCAACACAAAAACCATCTCCAGCGCAGTGGAACATGCAGCTACATCGAACCCTTTTTTTAATACAGCTACTGGCATTTTGGTTTCAGGCAACACATTGGAAGTACAGGGTGCGATGGATAAATTGTCGCCATTTTATATTTTTAATTTCACACCAGTGCATTGATTTTGTTTTCATTTTTGTATAATTTAGACGACAGTTTATCCATTGCACTCTGTATTTCATTTTAGTCTAATACTTACAAAATAGACAACACTGTTATTGGAATTATTGTTATGTCTCTAATAAACCATTTAAAGTATATTGCTCAGTTAGTGTTCACATTTTGAGTTATTGTTTTGTTGTGTAATTTTTAAAACTGTTTACTCAAAATATAACAGCTGTTTCTACTTGTTGTCATTACACACTTAACATTGCTGCAATGTTTAAGAAAATTGATGTTTTCCCCTGTGGTGTTCTGTTGGTTGCCATTACATGAGTACTAGACTGCAGGAGTATCAAGAAAAAAATATGAAACTGAAGACTATATGTACAATGGATTAAAGTGTTGATTTGGGATTTTCATGGCATAGTAATTGAGTATTCAAACTCTGGTTCAAGTAGTAAAGACTCAGACTTGGTGAAAACAGGTTGAGCACTAAGATAAAATACTTTTAAAGAATGCTCTACTCTGAGCTGCACTTGGTCCTTGTATTAAGTGAACTATCAGTAAAAAAAAAATCAACCCTTGTAGATTTAATAAAGATTTTAATTCAAAATTCTCTGAAGTTTACCCTGATTGTCAGACATCTGAAGAAGGCCAGAGAGCATAACAGTTGAAATGTACAATAATAACAAAAGATGAGGATATTAGTTCACATTTCCTTTTCTTATACACCACACATAGTACATGCTTGAGTGATCCTGTTTCTTTTCAATTCAGGGTGGAAGCATTCCTGCACTAGGCTGCTGTTACTTACTGTGATAGACTGGTTGCCAACCAAGGCTATACAACCCAGTCTGTGCTGCTGCTTAACCCTTATCTGAGAGTCCAAATATAAATAATGTAAATAAATACTATTCTAACCAACAATAACGAATCTGGTTATTTACTGCTATGTATGTCAAATTTGTAGAAATTTCAGTTCACTTTAGGTAAAGTACACAGAATGTCTGTTTTCATTGGTAAATTTCTGAAGTTCATAAGGTAACCAAGTACTGTGGTAGGGTATGGTCACATGCCTCAGTAGTCTTGTGCTGGATAAATGTCAGTTATGGTCCTGGGTATGATGGTAAATTGCATCCATCAACAAGGCAGGGCAATTAAGAGGTTGTGAGGAGCATGGAACCACCTCTTAATTGCTGTTGTTCCCAGATTCATCATGACCCAAAGTGGTAGCACCTGTTAGGGTCCCAGCTATGGGCAAATAGTTTACCCCCAAACTGGGGTAAAAACACCATGAAAAACTTTTATAGAAATATTTACGTAAAAATAAACTTTCATAGAAAAATATACATTTTTGAAAGAAAAATATTACCAACAATACTTTTCTGGAGGAAAAAATTATTACCATAACACATTTTTGAAGGAAAAAAAATTGTCATAATACATTTTTGAAAGAAAAAAAATTATCATAATCCATTTTTGATGTAAAAAAAATGATTGCCCAACTCTGATTAGAGTATTGCTTTGTTTTCAACGAAGCAAAACTAATTTCAACTTATTTTGGGCATCATATATTGATTTACTATCCATTTTATTATGGTTTACATTATTGTATAGCAATTTTGTATTAAAATCAAAGGTTCTGATATTTTTTAAAGAGAGTAACCTTAAACTTTAAAGCCATCTTTAAGCAGCTTGTTTTATTCTAATGTCAATGATTATAATCTCCTTTTAGGTTGAACCATGTACCTGATTTGCATACATACATATTCACAAAAATAAAAAATGTACTACCTCTGTCCTATAATAGTTCTTAAATTTATGTACGAAATATGTAAATGCAACAACTATTATGGAACATATGTAATATACATATTTCTTTTAAATATCTCTTCCTGAAAAAAATTAATATTTTCCCAAGCCAGCATACATGACTATAAAAATGTTAAACTTAAAAGAAAACAGTTAAATTCATAACCTCATATTTTTTTTAAAATATATAATACATAGATCAATCCTAAACTAAAATAATTTAAATACTAATTTGTATTAAAAAAAAAAAGTCAAGAACATTATTTACTCACTTTCATTTATTAGACATTGAATTGTGTTACTTAGTGTTCTCCATAGGTTGCCTAACTTTTCAGCTAACCTGATGAATATCTAAAAGTTTTCAATAAAATTATTGCTCTTGTATATAAATACTTGTTACAAAATAAAGTCCATGCATTTGTCTTGATAAAATCCCTCAGGGGATAAAATGTGTTGGCTAAGATAAGTTTTCTTTTTGTTTTATTCATCTTGTCCTTTTACAGATATACTCTATCTGAAATTTTTACACATATTTCTTTAGTGTAAAATAATTCTTCATTGCAATACAAATATCCTCAAAACTGACTACCTCCCCACACATTTTCAGCTATTCACTGAATCACTGCAATGGAGGGAAGGGTTGCTTAGTAGCATAGAATCTCTGAATGACCTGGTACTTAAATAGATTGATTGGTAACTACACCAAGACATTTGTTTAACAGTTTATATATTTAATGTTTTAGCTCATCAGAGGGAGAGTAAAACCTTGTTATTAGTCAATATTTGAAACATATTTTTGGAACAATTTCAACTTAAATTAAAGAAAATTCAAATCGTTAATATTCATAGAATATATTTCAAGTATAATTAAATTAAAAATATTTATGTATTTTACATTCAGAATTTAAGCCATAACTTGATTCTTATATTTCAATGGCTGCATTCATTTTTGTTCTCAATTTTGAAATCCTTAGCAACTTCAGTGGTTGATGCTTTTCCACTTTTTAATAACCTTTTTAATTTTTTTAACCATTTCCTCTCAAGCAAGGTTGTTGCTAGGACGCAAGGGGTTACAGGGAGTGAAAGAATGCGGAGACTCAAATGAGGAGAAAGAATGATTCAGTAAAACAGAAGATGGTGTTTGGTGTTGCACTTAAATTTTTGAAGATTGTAGGTGGAAGGGAAGCAATAAATTGAGAGATAGTTCCACAAGCAAGAAACGTGAAAAAAAAGTAACTATTAGAATAGAACAAATGGTTGCATCTCGTTAGTTCAACAGTGAAATGGTGAGAACTAATTGCCAGCCTAGTAGTACACTTAGATTCATGCAGTTGAGGAAAAAAAAACTCATCAGGGCATTTGCCATGAAAATATTTTTCTATTAATACCGTAGTGCCTATGTTTGTTATACTTTAAAAAGAGATATGAATGCACAGACAGACACAACACATGAAGCATAAAAAGCCGGACAATATACACACAAACACGCATGATAAATGAAAGAAAATGTCAAACAGGAAATATAAAACATCAAGAGAATTACTGTAAAATATATATTACCTATTATATTAAAAAAAAGTATATTATTGTAGTAACAGCATTTTTGTGCTTTATATAATAATTTCAAGTCTTTCTTTCCTGTCTTCATCTTGATTCTCCTTCAACTAAGAAAAATACGTATTTATTTGTTTTATTCAGTCGGTCCTTCACTTCTCACTGTGAACAACATAGCAAGTCGTAGTCTTTATAATACAGTAATACCTACTGAGGATTTGCGTTGTGGCGCAGTGGATATCGGCTCAAAATGAGAAATCGGGTAGTCGAGTTCGAATTCCAGCTGAATTCCTTGCTTTCACTTACGTGCAAATACACTTGGGAAAGGTATTAATCTGTCTCTTCCTTCCAGTTATGGATTAAATAACAGGACAGATTGGGTTCTATAGCCTTGGTCGGCAACCAGTCTACCGCAGAAAGCAATGGCAACCTACTGCGGGATAATCTTCTGCCCAGTCAGTCATGTCTCTTTCGAGACATGATCGCCCAAGCGTGTATCACGTATGGCACTTAACTGACTGAATACCTACTTAGGTATCTACGTGTGTCACACTTTTGCTGTAATGAATGAAATTAAATGTATTTTGTAAATGCATCATATTTCCGGAGAAAATCATTGTAACAGAAAAAAGAATAAGACAATAAAGTGAGGTAGCAAGAGAACAGCACAGAAGATGACGAGAACGATTGTGAGTAGAAGAGAGACAAGTAATTCGTAAACATAATAGAGAACAAATGCAAGCAAGGAGGAAAGATATGAACTTTATTTTTGTTATTGTTATTGCAATATTTTGTAAAAGTTAAGTTCAAACATCTAATGATGCAACAGGGGAATATCTATGGATATCGTTATAGAATTTGTCATCTGTTTATTCCATCATCAACTGAAGGATTAAGATTCATCAGAATATTAAAATAAGAAAACTGAAATTTTCATTGGTTAAAACTAGTTTACAGAAAAGACAGAAAAAAAAGCCATATCACATCAGTGACTAAAATAAAATGCTAGGTCAGGATCTTATTACCTTGATTATAAGGAATAGACTACCCAATATATTTTGTTTATATTTAAGATATCACTTAATACTAAGAATAGAATATCTTTATGCAAAAAGTATATTTTTTTATTGTTTACCCATTAACAGCCTGTTTCATGCAGAGTGATTTTCAAAATGGGTGTCTATTTCTTTTGGATGCAACCAAACTGTGTAGTTCTTTCTTCAGAAAGAAAATAAAAAAATTCAATTAAAATGAAAGAAAATAAATAAATAAAGAAAGAAAGAAATAAAGGTTTTCAGAAATAAGTTTTCAAAAGCTAATAAAGGTAAATAATCAAAAACTGTTTTTTATGCGTATTAAAAGCTCTTTTTAAAAAGTATTTAAAATAGAGCACTCTTATATATAAATGAAAAGGAATGCCCAAACCATATATATTTATGATCAGTGACCACATGAAATCCAATAGCCTAAATGTAAGAACTTCATTCCAAATGAATGGGCCCATGCTGTCAAAAACGATGGCAAAATATATCGATATACCGTTTAGAATGACAGCAACATCTATAGTGATGTGCCTATTATTATTGAGTATTTTGCATTAAGATGATGTTGCTTAAAGTTTCATGCACACGAAAGTCCCCAAGTATGAACTAAAGTTGTCATTCCTAACTATTCTTTATTTAATGGTTGCAAGAAAGATAATGGACTGGACCAGTTTCAAGTGGGAAAAAAAAACCTATTATAATAAAGAGCATTGTGTATTTGTGTGTGTACACACACTCACACACACACATTATTTCCCTCCTGTCATGCTCATGGAGAGAGAGGAAGAGACAATAGTGAGGCATTGTCAGCTCAGCTCCGTTTGTTCTCTTTACTACCAGTTATTAAACCTTACTACCAGTGATGAAAGCTTTTGCCACATGTTTGCTCTTTAACAATGCCTTATTATATTTTTTGCAACAATTATGTCATTGAGTAGTGAACAATATATATATTGCGAGAGCGAGCCAACAGCCTATCACAGTTTTGCTTAACAGCTCGTCATGGAAATTGGCTAAAGACTTAGAAATTTTTTTTTTCTCCATAATAAAGTTTATCCCCCTCTTTAACTTGAGTTTGGTGTCTTCCTTGTTTAAGCTGAAATTCTACATATATGCTACATAATTTCTAAGTCTTTAGCCAATTTCCCTGATGAGCTGTTAAGCGAAACCATGGTAGGTTGTTGGCTCACTCTTAGATTTTCGATTTTGTTTGCTCTACTTTAGCTTTGAGTGCTTTGTGTGCTCTGCTTTCATATTGAGCTCTGTATTAAGGTTTTTGTCTTGGGTTTTTTTCTTTCTTACGAATGCTTGACTTTTTGTTCAGGTATTTCGGTTGTTTCTTTTTTTCTTCCCCTCCTTTTCCCTCCGGGTTAGTTCCCGGTGGGTTCCAAGATGATTTCATTTGTAGTTCAATTATTGCTAGTCTTGACAGAATTAGTGCTGTTAATATTGGTATTATTACTATAATTAATATTACTAATATATATACTCTCTGTTATAATAAAGACCATTGTGTGTGTGTGTATATATATATATATATATATATTCATTCCCTCCTGTTATGCTCAGGCAATAACCTGTGAGGAAACAGTAATCCTCTCAAATATTTTGACAGCAGTGTTAAGCTCATAAAATAAATAAAAAAAACAATATTTGAAGAATTGCTGGATGATAAATAGTAAATGTTACCACTCTTTGAATATTTTTTTTTCTAGTCTTTTTTTATTAACTTTTATATTAAAGAGCTAAATATAAAATGCACATTCAACACTGTTTGCACTTTGCTTAATCTGGGAAAAGTGCTACAGAATCTCTATAGCAGATGCAATAATTCTGTGAAAATTATAGTAATAATTCACTAGGTGCAAGCATGTGCTGGGAATGGTTTAAATTTAGAAAAACTTTTAAACTAAATGAACATAAAAAAATTTGAAAAAAGGCAGCATAAATAATTTGTGAATATGTAAAGAAAGAAAAAAAACCTGAAAATTACAGATGAATCAGTCAATTTGACTGGAAGAGAAAGCTTTTTCCTGAGCAAAGATATCAATAGATGATTTTTCTGCATAACAACATCCATCCTTACATTGTAAATGTAAGTAATTCTAGAATGAGGCTGAAACTTTTTTCCATATAGAGCAGATTTTTTCCAGACATGTAACCTTGAAACTATTATTTGTTTCATTCTATGCAACACGCCCTTATCTGGTCAGCAATTCCAATGAGAATAATATCTTAATATGTAAATTATAAGGTGCTACCCAAAATTCTGGAGAATTTGAAAGTCACACAAGAACCAAATGTCATATGAGATTATACCCCTCCTCTTTTGAGAGCAGTAACCTATGTGAGATCAATTTATACACTGTCAGATTTTATTATGTAATCCAAGGTTTTTCTCAATAAAAATGTTCAATATGTACAGGGGGTGATGGATAAATTATTGCCATTTTATATTTTTAATTTTGTGTATGTGTGTTGTTTGCTTTTTATTTTGTTGGCTGCACAGTATATTAAGGTCAGTTGGGCACTGTTTGTAAGAAAAACAATCACAATTCACTCCACCAGAAATTTGGAAATAGCATACTGTACTGCTCGGCATCTGTGCCAAAAGCGCTAATATGAACATTTCAGAGTGTTTGGGTGTCAGCCTGAGGACAGTGCAGAAGATTCAGAAAGAGTTGAATGAGTTTAATGGTGATTATGGAGGTATTGCAACTCAGAAAACTCACTCTGATCATTCTTATAAGAGAAAAACACCCAAATTTGTTGGTGAGTGCCTCAGACTCAACACTGACGCCTGCATCAAGTGCCTTGAGGAGGGAGTGGGTCAAGAGGGTGGTTGCTGAAAGACCTCATATCTGGAAACAGGACTCTGCACTCATGCCACACAGGCAAGAGAACCCAGTCATGGATGTAGAATGAATTCTGTGACCACATCACCCTTTACATCTGGCCACCTAACTCCCCAGATAGCAGCACCATTGATTATGTGAAGGGCACAGTTGAGTGAAAAACCAACCAAACTCCTTGTAACACCAAAGATGAACTGAAAGCAAGGATAATGGCAGCATTCACCAACTTATACAAGAAAACTGTCCAGAAGAGTTGCAGGAGATTCTGAAGTCGTCTGAGGCTGTAGTTGCAACCAATGGAAATTTTATTAAATACATTTACTGTTTAGAATTTCAAGAAATTTTTGTGTAATTTTGGTAAATATATCTGTTAAAAGGAAAATAGCAGTATTATTTTCTTCTTTATGTCATTTAGACGACAATCTATTCATCGCACCCTGTACTTACATTTATGAGAAATGTATGTATAAAAATGTCTGTCGGACTAATAGTGGGAAAGTGAATGACAATGAAAAATTTCTTCATGACATATTTTATTCCAACAATGAACTTCAAACTGATGCTGTTTTATTGATGGTCTCAGCCTTACATATACATAAGGTGGTTTAATCTGAAATATTAAAGATACAGAGATGCTCAGCATTTACATTTGGTCATCCAATAAATTGAGATACATAATTAGCCTATTCTCTTTTAATGGTTTTATTTTCATTGTTATTGATTTTAATTTATGAACATTAAATATTTTAATAAAGATGAGGACAAGAGTTTGCATGCAAACAATGGTAATACTTACATGATGGTTTTTTCCATTTTTTTTTTTTTTAATCAAATTCTTCAAATTTTTTAATAACACAATTGGAAAACTGATTATAAGAGTTTTTTTCTTTTTGTTTTTTCAGGTGTTCCTAGCAATCTGGTCTTTGGAGCTCTCTATTACCGAGAACTTGGATCTTCAGAATTGGTCAACAATGATCAGTGTAAGCACATTAACTTGATTATCATTACCATTTTACTCTCATACTTTTTCTGGTTTAAAAAAAAAAAAGGAATATATTTATTGATAGTATACTTTTTACCTGTCCACATAACTTAAAATCACCTGGAATATTTATTTGTTTTGTCTATTTCTTTTTTTTTTTTTTTTCATTTGATTGTTTGCCTTTGTCATTTCATCCTTTCATCTGTATGATACACAAAATGCAATCAGTCTTTCTATTGTAATTCACCCTTGTCATAGAAAACTTTGAGAATAACCATATATTAGCATTAAAACAATAGGAGGAGATAGGTTTGCCTATCATCCAGTTCACATTCCTCCATAATCTTTTGAACAGCAGTAGAGGTTTGTTTTCTATTTAGGATTGGGTTTCCTGTTCCCTCAATCTGTATTTCTAACATCTCCACCTAAGACCTGAAATTTTATTCAGTAATCTATTTTTTTTTCCTCTCCTAATAGGAGTAGATAGGTTTGCCTATCGTCCAGTTCAGTCCTCCTCAATCTTTTAAACAGGGGTAGGGGTTTATCCCTTGTTTCCTGTTTAGGATTGGGTTCCAGTTCCTTCTAAAGTTTTCTCATTTCCTTTTACTTTCAGTAGCCTCTTGTGTCTTAGTGGCATTATCACCTTGCTTGGGGTGAAAAAAATGTTCATAGCCCAGTGTGTATGACAGTGGTAAATAGAACAAACAAAATGGCTTCAATTTTGTCACCAGGACTTACGTGATTTTGTATAAATGATAATACACTCTAATCTTAGAATATGGAAGGAACAAAAGCAAAAAGAAGAAAGAATAATTCTGTTTAAATTGCCTTTAATATACACCATATAGTGATTTACTAGGCATAGCTTAGATGTGGCACAAGGTTGAAAGTATGGAGCACCCAGTGAGGATTGAACTCACTTTTTCTATGTGCCATGTCCCTTAAGTCTGTAGGCAATCATGACTTTCCATGTCTCCCTATCCCTGGTGGCTCTTAGCATGCTTTCTCCTGTTACCACACCCCGCTCTGCCAGCCACCTGCACATTCCCTCTTCAAATATGTTATCCGCTTCTTTTCCCTATTTCTTTTTCCCTCTATCTGATCTGTGAGTATCAGATTCGCCAAGCCTTCCTTCCTCATTCAGTCAGTTAAGTGCCATACATGATACACACTTTGGGTGTTCATGTCTCAAAAGAGACATGACTGACTGGGTAGAAGATTATCCCGCAGTAGGTTACCATTGCTTTCTACAGTAGTCTGGTTGCCAGCCATAACTATAAAACCCAATCTGTCCTATTATTTAATCCATAACTGGAAGGAAGCGACAGAATAATACCTTTCCCAAGGGTATTTGTGCATAAGTGAATGCAAGGAATTCAACTGGAATTCAAACTTGGCACCCCGATCTCTTGTTCCAAGTTGATATCCACTGCACCACAATGCACATCCCCTTCCTCATTACAAGTCCCAAGAACTTCAGCTGTCTCTTCCTGATGTATTAATTTCCTTTTCATTTCCATCCTTTCCAAAACCTCATCATTGCTCACATGCTTGATCTATGATATTCGCAGCATCATTCTGTAGAACCACATTTCAGTTGCTTCAAGTTTTTCCTTCATCTTCAGCATTCACTGCCATTCGGTTAGTCAGTTAAGTGCCATACGTGATACACGCTTGGGCGATCATGTCTCGAAAGAGACATGACTGACTGGGCAGAAGATTATCCCGCAGTAGGTTGCCATTGCTTTCTGCGGTAGACTGGTTGCCGACCAAGGCTATAGAACCCAATCTGTCCTGTTATTTAACCCATAACTGGATGAAATAGGTGGATTAATACCTTTCCCAAGGGTATTTGCACGTACGTGAATGCAATGAATTCAGCTGGAATTCGAACTCGGCTCCCCGATTTCTTGTTCTGAGCCAATATCCAATGCACCATAACGCACATAAATATCTAAATCTAAAATAATATATTCTTTATATTTATTTTTGCATTAGTTGAATTAACATTTCTTTTTTTTTTTTTCTTTTTTTTGCTATTGTCCCTTTCTTTTATTACAGCACCAAATTTTCTGAACTTTTGATAAAATATCCAAATTACTGATATCAGGTGGCAAACTTCTGTCTTTTATCTGAAGTATTTCAAGTGCATTTGGTAAATAAAAAAAATTAGGAAATGGTAAATATATATTTTTCCCCCTTCAACTGTCACTCACTCAAATATCTTTAATGATAATAAAAGGTTAAGATTCCCTATTGAGTGTCAAATAGCAATTTTAAAAAGAGATACATATTAATCTTAGCTTGGCTCAAATGGTTACATTCGCTTCCACTCTTTTTTTTTTTTCTCCATAAATCATTATTCTCCTCAGTCTTCATCTAAAGTCAGAATTTTCAGTTGCAATTCTGTTCAGAGGCTGATTTTTAAAAAAGCACTGACAATTTTACATGAACTATATTGAACATCAAATTTGTATCAAAATATCTTGAAGCCAGAAAATATTTTTTTAAGTTGTAAGAATTTATTTTTAATTTTAAGGTTATCAGATACTTAGGTTGGTACTACAGATTCAGAAAGATCTGTAACAAATAACAGAAACCATATCACTTGAGGACTACTAACAGCAAAAACTAAAACAAATATCACATGTAACTTGAAGAAAATATAATGACATAATATGTTGACATTCCACGTTACTTCAGACAAAAGATTAGGAAGGAAGCCAACATCAATACTAGAAAGAGCAATAACAGTTACTGAATTTGATAAACCTGTTTCCCTGAAAAATTGCTTTGGCAGAAAGATTTTATAAATTTCAGTCAACAGTAGCACTGACTGCTCAGTCAATGAATGCCAAATGTTTCCTTATAATGAAACAGATATTATTATCATTATACTTGTAGTATAGGGGAGCTTTTAATGTTTTTAATTTGGCCTTGTGTCAGACTTAACCGAATTCCCTACAGCTTACAAGTTTTATGCAGAATCATATTCATCAGAAGGTCGGTTGTCGGTTGGAATGACCTTATCTCCAGGTTGATTTGAAGTTGGTTCATTTTAAATGTGTGTCGGCAAACCACCTCCCCTGATTGATCACTGTGACCAGTTAGAGATCATCCTTAAATATTGAATCCAGTCATGTGGGGTGGCTCTAGAATGATTTTTTTCTTTAGCTGTGGAAAAAACTGTTTTTCTGACATATTTTGAATTTTGCAATTTGATGACCAATCAGAATCGAGTTTCACTGCATACTCAACAGGGTCCTGGTTTTTATTTGGAAGTTACTTTTGTACAAAACACTTATGTACACTTTTCTCTCTAAACTCCTTATTGAAGATAAGATCTGTAGGATTTCAACAAGTGCTCAATTTTTTTTTTCTTTTTTTTTTTTTACTTTTTTAAGACTCACCCTGTGCAAAGTACTATATATAGATAGGAGTGGAAGATAACAGTTAACCCTAGGCTTGAACAGGTTAAGATTGAAGTTTGTTCCACAAAACAGTAGTTTATGGAGAAGATATTCCAGTGGAACTTCTCACCAATGGAATACAGACAGAATGTTTGCTACAATATAAGTGGCATTGCAGGTACTAGCTGTGAGAATTAGACCTGGCGGAACCAAGGAATATAGTTTGTTTGAGCACTTTTCATGGAATTAGTAAGAGAGCTATGAGAGGCTCACCACATCTCACAGTTGGAGAGTGGAAAAAAGTTTAACCACAAGGATTTAGAGATGCTTTTGAACTCTTTTAAGAATGGTAATTGAGAACTGGGTAACTTCCACCCAAATATGGCAACAGTAGTTTTTTTTTGTTTTTTTTGGGGGGGTTTTTTTTGATAAATAATAAAAGATTTTTTATATTATTGAAGTGGCTGATCTTTTCTAGTGATTTTGTAGATTTATATCCAATTTTACAGTTCATCAGAATTAAGCCGAATGATAACCATAACAAATATTAAATCTCAGTAGAATTTTACCTGCAAGCTACTGATGCATTTAAGCTCTGGCATTCGGTTTTTCATGTTGAATATGAAAATTACATTTTTTTTTTAATTCTGAATATCATTTTGTATTCCAGATTTGTATAATCATATAATTTTTTTTTCTGAAATCTGTCCATCCCAATTCTGCATTTTCTTTCTCTGGATTGGTTACTTGATTATTTTTCTTTTCTTGTGTACCCTGTTCCACTGGCAAAAATAAACTTTGAGTTTCTAACACATTTCCTCTTCTATTTGTTTTCTGAAAAAAATTCACATTCAAGATAAACAAGTTACTTAACTCTATCAAGTGTATAACTGTTTGCTATGCTAGATTTTCAGAATGTTTTTGAATTTCAGTATGTTTTACAGTTAGCAATTTTTTATGCGATATTACTCAAAGATTACCACCACTACTATCATTATTAACAAGAAAACAAACTACATATTTTTAAAGCCAGATTCAGTAACATGTAAGTCAGTCAGTTAAGTGCCATACATGATACACGCTTGGGCGATCATGTCTCGAAAGAGACATGACTGACTGGGCAGAAGATTATCCCGCAGTAGTTTGCCATTGCTTTCTGCAGTAGACTGGTTGCCGACCAAGGCTATAGAACCCAATCTGTCCTGCTATTTAACCCATAACTGGAAGGAAGAGATGGATTAATACCTTTCCCAAGGGTATTTGTGTGTAAGTGAATACAATGGATTCAACTGGAATTCAAACTCGGCTCCCCGGTTTCTCGTTCCGAGCTGATATCCACTGGACCACAACGCACATAAGACCAGTTAATTAAACAAAATTGCTATTCTGTTTCAAGTGCATTTTTAATTTAGTGAAAGATCCATGGGTTACCTTTCATTTATCATTTCACCCCAAGCTAGGCAATAAAACGACTAAGATGAAAAATATTGTTACTGAATATGGAAAAAAAACATTAAAGAGAGAGAACAATAAAAGAACAGGAATTAAGAAGACAGACAATAACAATTGACATTAGATTTATATTTTTAAAGACTGGAAAGCAGGAAGAGTGTTCCACAAGCAAGAAGTTTAAAAAAGAAACTATTAGCATCAAACTTATGATTACATTTAACCATTTCAACTATACATTCCTGAAACTTTGCCACCAATCTAGTAACTGCACTTGAATTCATAAAGTCTACGTACCATAGTGGAAAGTTCATCAGAACAATTATCATTAAAGTATTTATAAAAATAACATAGCGAAGCAACATCAAACCAGTGAGAAAGTGACTGAAGCTGAGATGCCAGGTCAAGGACCAATAACATTGCAGATTCTTCTTTGGATTTTATCAAGAAAATCTAAATTTATAGCAAAAGCACTAGACTAGATGTGGCAGCAGTATTCAAAGCAACGACAAATAGTAGACTTGTAAACGTGTAAGATAGATTCCAGTTAGAAAAATAAGAGAATTGTAGACCTTATTTTTGTATTTAACATGTATTTCATTGATTGAATTGTTTTTTTCATCTCTGTTGCCATATTCACAATGTTTCAGTCGTTGTACACTCCAGCCTTCTTCAGGTGATATACACTGGAACTTCAAACTGAGCCCTTTATTTAGTTCAAGGGAGTAGATTGTTCTAGTCTAACATGCCATGCCTTTGGGGGATATTTCTATTTCAATTAATTCCCTTTAGTAACTCAATTCTCCAAGTTTTTTTTGTTCGCCTCTGCTGTGGCCAAATATTGAACTTGCCAATCTTTGGGTCAAGCCGTTTTTTTGGATTACTTCAGCCAACACTACTTCCACCAGGTGTCTTTGGGGTCATCAGTGAATAAATTTTTTGGACTTATAAACCTAATGTCTCTCTAACAATTTTTACCAGAGCTCATATTACAAGTTGTTATTGTCTTTCTGTATTACTGGTTCCCACATTGTGTTCATCTCTGTTTTGCTGGCTCAGAAATTTTTGAAGAATGTTGGAGCGTACAATAAGTGAAGCATCATGAATATGACAATAAAAATAAGGGCACGAATCCAAACAATGTAAATAGTTACATCTCAGAAATATAGATGCATTCCAAATGTTTACACATTTTATACAAAACCAAATATTGTTGTATTTTTGTGTTTGTGTGTTTCTTATTTAAAAATAGATTTTTATAATAACATCACTATTTTCTGAGTGATGAGATCACTAACAATAAAACTATAGCATTTCTTTGCTATTTTCACCACAACCATATCAATGCTCAAAATGAAGTAATTCCTCTAGTCATTAATCAGTTAACATAACAAAACCATGTTGATTATTCTTGAGGTGAAAAACACTTTCTTAAAGAATATTTTGAAATTAGTAAGTACTAAACACTTCAAATACCTTGGTGAATGGATATAACAAGTTTAGTATAGAAGATAAAATAATCAAATATTGAATAACCCACATTAAGTGTAGTTTCACACAATACTGCAACTTGCTACAAAACCAAAACGTTAACCTAAGTACTTGAGTTATGTTCTTAAAATAGCTTCATCAGATTGAGACTTTCATATGGATGTCTTTCATAGCATCAAAATTAGACAGAAATATATGAACTATCAGCTGCATACAACCACTTTCTCAGATCAATGATTAAAAATGACTTTGAGTGAGGGAAGCCTGTAGGACTTAGTAAGTCTTCCCTGGACCTCATGGACTGATGTTACGGAATTACAAAGAACTACCAAATGATAGAAACCTCATTACTGGAAGACTTTCAACACCAGAAACAACTAAAATTGGTAGTACATGTAACTCAAAGAGAAAATATGACTAAGTTATTGACATTCCACACTATTTTGAATAAAAGGTTAGAAAGGAACCCCCCCCCCCCCCATCAATACTGGCAAGAGAGATAACAGTAACTGAACTTTAGAAATCTATTTTCCTGATAAATTGTTTCAGTAGAAAGATTTTTATAAATTTCAACCGAAATAAGAAATGGCTCCTCGGTCAATGAATACCAAATATTTCCTTATTAGTAAGCAGCTAATTAACATTAAAGATGAGAACAGTTAAGTAAGTATGGTCATTGAATGCTGAATGGTTCCTTATAAGGATACGGCTAATATTACTATTAATCTTTCTGTTAAAATATTATATATTTAATAGATTTATTTTGTTAGTAATGCTTGCATTAACTCTTTCCCATCTGATTCCAAGTCTAGTCATGATATTAAAATTGATCCAGAGTCAAATCCCAATTATATTTGTTATTTACCTTTTTGTTGCTGCAATCAGATCACACCTGTAGTCATGTTTTTTGGCATGTCCATTTCTTATATAAAATGCTCTGTGGTTGGATGGTTTCTGAAGTTACTTTTAGTTTGAACCAATCAGAGAATGTTTTATAAGAAATTTTAACATCTGGATAGTTAGATTTGAGAGAAAATCGAGCTTTTTTTTAATGAAACATTTTATAAACAAGCATGGCAGCCATCAATGAAAGTGATATTTTTGAAGGATTCACTGAAATTGATGTAGTCAGAGTATAAAACAGTATGCGATATGCATGGGAAATGAACAGAATTTATCAGATATTGATGTATTCTCAGATTTTGACTCTGATAATAATGCATCAGTGACAAATTTAATCTAGAACTAAAATGACTGATGATAATAATGAGACAATATTGGAATAGAGTGATCGATTTTTGGAAGTCAATGTGGACACATTCAGAAAAAATCCCATACCACTAAATATTCTAGATGCTGAAAAGAAAAAAAAACAAAAAAACTTTGAACAGTTATCTCATTTTATTTTAACAAACTTATATATATATGTGTGTGTGTTTTGATATTTAAAGAAAATAATTTGTTTTCATGTTTTGCTCTTATTCTATTACATCAAATTCTTTATTTGATTCAATAAACTGTAAATATGATGACATTTTTTTTTCTTAGAATATGATTTACTAAATTCATTTGGGAATCTTCTCTATAAATTTCATGCATTTATCTTTATTATTTAGAAACTTAGAGCAATTTTTTTACAGGCATGTTAAATAACTATCAATTTTCACTACTGGGCTTAGGGAAGTAATGTCAGAATGGTACTTAGGACAATCATCAAACTAGACTGCTAAGGAAGAAAAAATTAATTCATGACACGCTGATAAGCAATATTTTCATGGCAACTGCACCGACAAGCTTTTTTTCCTGATGCCCCAACCGCATGAATTTAAATATACTACCATGTTAACATCTAGGTACTACAATTTTATTGTTGAAATAGTTAGATGTAACCGCCTCTTCTGATCTTTCAGTTTCTTTTCTTGCACTCCCCACCTGTGGACTCCTTTCTATTTACTTGCTTCCCTGATAACTACAATCTCCAAAAATGTAAATGCAACATCAATTGTCACCTATCTCCTTAAATCTAATCCATCTTCTGTCCTTTCTTCAGCACCCCCTGTACTCAGTACTTGCTCTCACTGTAATCCTCTGCACATTAATGATGTTTCTGCCTTGATTGGGATGAAATAATTAAAAAGGACAAAAAGATTGAGTGGTGAAACTTGCTAAAACAAATTTAGATACAAAAAATCTTTTAAAAATTTAATCTTCACTTTTTTTTTTTACTGCCACAAATATCTAGTTTATTAACATGAAAAGTTCTGAAAACTAAGCCACTTTCTAATGGTAACATTTGTAGGTACTGATCAAGAAAGCTGAAAACTTGCCAGTATACAGTGAATTCATATGCAACTAGTACCAAAATATAAATATGGTTATTTCGCTTTTATTTTATTTTTAATGAAAAGCTTTTATCTTTGCTGCCTATGACATATCCTTAACATCACATAGTTACTGACATTGCTGTGCTGGAGCAATGAATCTCCTCCTCTTCCAATGTTGTCTTCAATGGCTGTGTCACACACATCAAATAAATGAAGGCTGCATGCCAAAAGACATCGTGTATGGTGAGCTAACTATGGGACACCATCCAGTAAGCCACTTCGCTAAGTTCCAAAGATGTCTTCAAGCAGGCATTGAACCAGGTAGCTGGGAACAGCTAGCTGGCAAGCACAGCAGTTGGTGCCATGCTGTTCAAGGAGGAGTCATGAGTAAGAAGCAAAAACCAACAGCTGGAAGCAGAGTGGGTGATCACGGATCTTTGTTCTACATTCCATCTTCATCTGCTGCACCGACATAAGTGACTAAAATTGGATGCAAAGTCACTCTAAATGTTGATTACAAAAGGACGGAATTTTGACCAAACAGTGGTACTAATATCTTATGAGATAAATAAATGCCTATAGTATGGCTAAAAGTTTTGACTTTTTTAATCCTGCCCATCATAAGAAGTAAGTTGATAATATTTAAGTGGACTAAGTTTTGCAAAAGGTTGTTTTTCACTCAGGGAGTTTCTCTCAAGGTCAGTATACCAACCATTATAACAATGAATATCCTCTTTCTTTGTTAGGCATGGAGAATTTGATCAGAAGAATGTGTTTTTAAAGCTCTTGGATGCGCATTGGGGTGCAGTAGATATCGGCTCATAAGAAATTGAGTTCAAATTCCAGTTGAATTTGTTGCCTTCAGTTATGGGCAAATACCCTTAGGAAAGGTATTAATCCATCTCTTCTCTTTCCAGCTATGGGTTAAATAGCAGGACAGATTGGGTTCTGCAGCCTTGGTTGGCAACATCAAAATACTGATTTTTTTTTTAAGTGAGTCAAGATGAGAAATTTTCAGCCTCCCTCTCCATACAATTATTGAGGAATTTTTTAAAGAAAATGGGAACAAAAAGAATAGTTGTACCTAGAATCAGAAAATGAAAGCTGATATTTAGGGACACATAATGAGAAAAGAAGTCTAGGAGAATTTGACACTCACAGGACATTGAAAACAAAAGGGACAGACATCAAGTAATCTACATAATGAACTTATGTAAATGGATGACAGGATAGGGATTGGGTGGAAATATTGTTTAGCGTCACAAAAGATAGGAAGTTATGGAGAACCATGATCACCCGCATGCTGAAGTTCAAAATTACCTGTGAGTTTTTGGCAGCTTTAATGCCCACCACACTAAGTGGCTGGAAAACTCTGTAACCGACCCTGCTGGTGTCCACACCTTTAATTTTTCAATCTCCCAATCCCTTACGCAAGTGGTGGACTTCCCCACGCGTTTCTCTAATAGCCCTAATGGAAGTGACGTGCTACTAGACCTCTGCTTCACTTCTACCCCAAATTCTTGCTCCACCAGACAGCTCTGCCCTCTCGGAAATTCTGACCACACCGTAGTTTCTGTCAACATCTTGTTCCACTCCACCCCTACCCAAGAAACCCAGACAAACAGAATATCCTACTGCTATCAAAGAGCAGACTGGGATTCGTTCCGTGACTTCCTCTGTGACTTCCCTTGGAACAATGTTTTTAGTCTTCCCATCGAAGACTGTGCATCAAAGGTCTCCTCCTGGGTTAAGGCTGGCATCGATGCTTTCATCCCTGCCAGGAAATTTCAGCTTAAATCTCATTCATTTCCCTAGTTCTCGCCCGCTTGCTTGGCCGCCATTGCCCACTGGAATCACTTCTTCCGGCTTTATCGTAGCCACGCGTTGGACCAAAACAGGTGCCTTTTCACCTCAGCTCGTAATAAGTGTAAAAAGATACTTAACGAAGCTAAGATGCTGTTTGCTGCCAGAATGAAGCAGCACATAGCATCCTCTAAGTTCGGTACCAAAGACTACTGGCACCTCTGTAAAAGCATGCTTAACAAGAGTAAGTCCTCAATACCCCCACTAATCAATGAGTTTGAGGTCCTCACCTCCTCAGCGGACAAGGCTGAATGCTTTGCTCGTAGATTCTTGACCAATTCGAGTCTGGATTCGTCTGGAATCCATACACCCGATTTCCCATCTAGAACTGAAGCCCAGTTGAATGACGTCCACATCACGCCCTCGCTGATTTCTAGCATAATCTCAAAACTGGACACCTCACAAAGCAAGTGGTGGGGATGGAATCCCAATCATAGTCTTGAAGAATTGTGCCCTTGAACTCTCCTCTATCCTTTCTAAGCTCTACAACCTCTGCCTATCTTCCTCCTGCTTTCCTGCCTGTTGGAAGTCTTCTTCTGTGGTCCCAATATTCAAGAACAGTGGTGAACCCTCGGACCCCGCAAATTACCACCCCATCAGCCTTCTTCCGATCTTCGGCAAAGTGTTCGAAGCCATTATCAATGCCGAGGTCATTCAGCATCTCACAGCCCACGGGCTCCTCTCGGACAAACAGTATGGCTTCTGCTTCACCAGATCTACTGCTGATAGGCTAACGACCATCACCGAGTATATATACCAGGCTCTCGACAAGAATGGTGAAGCCCAAACCGTCGCCTTGGATATCTCTAAAGCATTCAACAGAGTATGGCATGCCGGCCTTCTACGGAAACTGAGAAGCTATGGCATAACTGGACTTTTGTTGGACTTAATCCAGTCATTACTCTCTAACCACACACTGAAGGTGGTATTAAACGGACATGCCTCCCAGAACTACCCTACAAACACAGGTGTCCCCCAAGGCTCTATCCTAGGTCCTACGCTCTTTCTAGTCTATATCAATGATCTCCCTGATGTCATAAGATCACAAGTAGGCATGTACGCCAATGATACCACAGTTTACTCACACCTCAATCAAAAATCTGGTGTGGGTGACAAAGCTAACCTTGCAGCCGAGCTTGGAAAGGACCTCCAATCCGTGGTGGACTGGGGTAAGAAATGGCTCGTAAATTTTAATGCTTTTAAAACGAAGCTACTATCAATTAATCATCATAGACAACCACACCTCCCTCCCATTAGTATGGAACAGGCTTGCCTCCCAGAGAGTAAAACCCTACGCCTGCTTGGCCTGACACTCTCAGCGAACCTCAAGTGGAATGACTACATCGAATCCATTGCTAAATCCGCTGCTATGAAAGTCGGCTCTCTGTGCAGGGCCCGGAAATTCTTTCCGTCTGAATCTATCCTGCACATATATAAATCTACCATCCGCCCATGTATTGAGTACTGCTGCCACATCTGGTCGGGTGCCCCTTCTATTCTCCTCAGAGTTCTTGACAAAATACAGCAAAGAATCTGTAATGTGATTGATACTAACTTGGCTGATCGCCTGCAGTATCTCTCTCACCAGCGTGACGTGGCTTCCCTGTGCCTCTTCTATAAATACTTTCATGGCTTCTGCTCTGACGAACTTAAATCACTGGTGCCCCCTAGATGTGAATTTGCACGAGATACTAGATTGGCAATTAGGTACCACCCTTTTACAGTGAAACCGATGAAATGTAACTGCAATTTCTACTCCAACAGCTTCTTTCCTCGCACTTCCCACCTGTGAAATTCCCTACCGCATACTTGCTTCCCCGATGGCTACAACCTCCAGGAGTTTAAATGTAGGGTCAATAGACACCTCCTAACACACTAACTCACACCCACTCTCTCCAACTCTCTATGTACATCCTAAGTCGTCTATCACCCTCCTGACATTTCCTATACCCAATCGCTCTATGTAACCCCCTGCGCTATAGTGGCAGTGGAATGCCTTGCTTGGGGTGACACGATTAAAAAAAAAAAGGCTAGAGGAGATGAAGATATTAGTCTGAATGTGAATCATGTTATAATATTGATTTTATAGGAAAAAACATTTTTCAGCATTTCCCATCAGTTATTAATTTGACAGAGTATTGCACTGTGCATTGTGGTGCAGGGGATATCAGCTTAGAACGAGAAATGGGGAAGCTGAGTTTGAATTCCAGTTAAATTCTTTGCATTCACTTACACGTAAATACCCTTGGGAAAAGTATTAATCTGTCTCTTCCCTGCAGTTATGGGTTAAATAACAGGACAGATTGGGTACTATAGCCTGAGCTGGCAACCTGTCTACTGCAGAAAGTAATAGTGTGGGATAATCTTCTGCCCAGTCAGTCATGTCACTTTTGAGACATGATCGTATGTATCATGTATGGCACTTAACTGACTCACTTTAAAAACATATTTCTTGATTCAACTTCCATACTAAATGTAATTCAGAGAAATAAAAAGTTCATACACATTAATTCTAATTTCTGTCAGAAACTCATTTGAGGAGTTATCCTAATTTACACTATTTAGATTCGGACTAGTGTCCTAATTTTTGTCATTGTTATTTCAAACATGCTGTCCTCTGGTCTTCATTTGGTGTATGTTGATCTGAGTAACCTACAAGGAATTCCAAACTTAACCCTTTATTTAATGAAGTTCAAAATTCCCTGTAGGTAACTCAGATTAATACAAACAGTAAAGTTCAACTATATACCAAGGAAATATCCTTATTTACACTATTTACATTCGGACTATTGTCCATATTTTTGTCACAGTTATCACACCATTTCAACTGTTATGCTCTCTAATCTTCATCAGGTGTATGTATCATACAGGGAATTCTTAAATTAATTTTTTATTTAATTCATGAAGTTAGACTGTTCTTCTAACACTTTCCATATCTACAGATATTTCATATAGTTCTTATTTTTAGTACAACTCAGTTATTGCTTGCTTTTTTCCTCTGAATTCAAATACATGCTACCCAAATCAGGAATAAAACTCACAATTACCTGTAGGTTACCTGGATCAACATATGTCTGATGAAGACCAGAAAGTGCAAAAGCCAAAATAGTGCAGGATGATAAAAAAGAAACTGAATAATGTTGAATGACATACACTTAATGATACAAATCATAATGATGAAAAAGAGACTAAAATATACATTCATGATTATGATGGAATTCATTGGTGCTACAGGGTTAGTATTTAGGTTAAAAGGATAAAAATAAGGGAAGAACATGAAAGCTAGACTGCATGCTAAAAGTCATTTTATACTGACCAGTCAGGAGTCAGTCAGTTAAGTGCCATACATGATACACGCTTGGGCGATCATGTCTCGAAAGAGACATGACTGACTGGGCAGAAGATTATCCCGCAGTAGGTCGCCATTGCTTTCTGCAGTAGACTGGTTGCCAACCAAGGCTGTAGAACCCAATCTGTCCTGTTATTTAACCCATAACTGGAAGGAATAGACGGATTAATACCTTTCCCAAGGGTATTTGCACGTAAGTGAATACAATGAATTCGGCTGGAATTCGAACTCGGCTCCCCGATTTCTCATTCTGAGCCGATATCCAATGCTCCACAAGGAGTACTCAGATCAAAAAGTTAAAAAAAATTAAACACTGGTAATAAATTCATACCACAAAATGTAGATTGCACACTAAAGGTCATTTCACAGTATCGACTACAGAAACTGCGGTAGACCGCATGTTAAAATAGTACCGTTAATTCTAATTGTTTTTTCAATAAGGATTGTAATGAATAAAAGAATTACTGCATGTTTATCTCTTCTTTCTTCAGTCACAATTTACTTTTCCATAAATGTTTGCTATTTTAAGTTTTGATTTATCTGCCAATAATTTAATTTACAACATTTTTGTTTTTGTTTGGCACCTCAACACTCTGGGTTTCTAGCTTTATTGAATAACAACACAATATAAAAAAGAATTTTTTTTTTTTTTTTTTTTTTTTTTTTTTTAATCGTATCACCCCGAGCAAGGCGATAATGCCACTGATGTGCAGGAGGCTACGTAATAGTGAAAAGATTGGAAAAGAGAAAGCCAGAAACCACATCCTAAACAGGGAACAAGGGATGATCCTCTTAACCTGTTCAATAGATGTGGATGGAGTGTGAAAATGGTTAGAAAATCTGGTTTCAGTGTTTCTAACTTGTATAATTTTAGAAATCCCTGTGATTATAAATCTGAAATTATATATATATATGTATATATATATCTAATCTAAACTTATTTATAAATGAAACTTTGTGTGTCTGTGTGTGTATCCGTTACCTATAGACTCCGAAATGGCTGAACCAATTTTCTTGAAAATTTACACAGTTGTACTATAAGTGTCTGCGAGTGTTCTTAGCTAGGTTTTGTGTTGAGGAACCCCTGATAAATATCGATAATCAAAAAAATCGGCTTATAGAAGGAGTGGTCCGATTTTAATCAAATTTGATACACTCATAGACAAAGACATAAGAAACGATATTCAGAAGTTTCAAGGTTGAATTTCTTACAATAGTGCAGAAAATCGATAATATATATCTATATAAAAGGCAAGATGTTTGTGTGTGTGTCTGTTTATCTGTCTGTATGTCCTTTATACAAATCCACAATTTTTATCCGATTCTCACCAAACTTCACACAAATATTCTTTATGCAGAGTCTGAGCTCCAAGACCATGAATTAGTTTTAAAGCTTTCATTACACCCGAGCAATGCCGGGCTATACTGCTAGTATATATATATATGTGTGTGTGTGTGTGTGTGTGTGTCTTATGACTGACTACTTACAGTTGTTAAATTATTTTTTTTATTGTATTTGTCTAACATGTGAACAACTGCTTTCTTTATTAGATTTAGTGTAAAAATTATTCAAATGATTGTTCATTCCAAGAGATTATGGCTAATCTGTTTGGCATTTTCAAGGATTTTTGTTGTGCTATTATAAATGGTGCCTCAGTGCTATTGTCCACATACAAAAAAAATGCAATAAAAAACTTATCAAACGTACCTTGTCAGGCATTTTTAAATAAGCAAGTATGAGAGATGAATTGCTGCTCAAATATATATATATATATATATATATATATGTAGAGAGAGAGAGAGATAGATAGATAGTGTTGTGATAATATTTAGCACTAAGGATTTTTTTTTGTTCTTTGTTTTTTCAAGAAACCTGAAATGAATAGCAGGGGCACCCGATCACTGATGTGACAGCAGTAATCAATGCAGAATGTAGATTTATACATGTGCAAGATGGATTCAGACAAGAAAAACTTCCTGGCCCTACACAGGGAACCAACCTTCTTAGCAGCAGATTTAGCTATGGATTCAATGTAGTCAGTCCACTTGAGGTTGGCTGATAGTTGTGCCAAGGAGGCACAGTGTTTTGCTTTCAAGGAAACTAGGCTGATCCATGCTGATGGGGGTTATGAAAGATTCTCTATGGTGGTTAAAGGATAGCAGCTTTGTTTTGGAAGCATTAAAATTTACAAGCCATTTCTTACCCTAGTCCACCACAGATTAGAGGTCCTTTACTAGATCAGCAGCTAGGCTTGCTTTGTCAGACTCAGCAGATTTCTTATTGGTGTGGAAGTAAATGGTGTCGATACCTACTTGGGATCTGATTACATCAGGAAAATCATTGATGAAGATCAGAAAGCACATAGGACCTAGAATGGAGCCTGGAGAGACACCCACATTTGTACGATAGTATCTGGAAGCATGCCCAGTCAATACTACTTTCATTACGTGATTTGAAAGGAACAACTGGATTAGATCAAACAAGTGTCCAGTTATACTATATCCCTGTAGCTTGAATAGAAGGCTAGCATGCCAAACTGTCAAATGTTTTGGAGATATCTAAGGCAACTGCTCAAGCTTCGCTGCTCTTATCAAGAACCTGGTATATATACTCTGTGATGGTCATGAGCATATCAGCAGTAGACCTGGTGAAGGGAAAAGTATACTGTTTAACGGAGAAGAGGCCATGTGCTGTGAGATGTTGCACCATTTCAGCATTGATAATATCCTCGAACACTTTGCCATAAATCAGTAGGAGGCTGATAGGACAATAATTAAAGAGGTCTGGGTTTTTCCAAAGTTCATAAATACAGGAACCACAGAGAAGGACTTCCAGCAGGCAGGAAATCAAGAAGCAGAGAGGCAGTAGTTGTAGAGTTTGGAGAGGACAGATGAACATTCAGGAGCACATTTCTTCAGGACAATGATTGGTATCCTGTCATCTCCGCTTGCCTTATGACAGTCAAGTTTTAAAATTATGTTAGAGACTAGCAAGGGGGTAATGTGAATGTCACTCAGTTGAGCTTCAGTTCTAAGTGAGACATCTGGTGTGGATACCCCAGAAGAATCAAAGGTTGAGTTGGTGGAGAATCTGCAAGCAAAGCACTCAGCCTTGTCCATTGAAGACATGAGGACCTCAAATTTATTGATTAAAGGGGAAATTGAGGGCTTGCTGTTATTTAACATATTTTTACAGAGCCGCCAGGAGTTTTTGGAGTCAAACTTGCTGAATGCTATATGCTGCTTCATTCTTTCAACAAACAACAGCTTAGCATCATTTCGGATCCTCTTGCACTCATTAGGAGCAGAGGCAAAAAGGCACCTATCATGGTCAGATGCATGGCTCTGAAAAAGCCAGAAGAAGTGATTCCTGTAGGCAATAGCAGCCAAGCAAGCAGAGTAGAACCAGGGGGATTAATGGGGTTTAAGTCAGAACTTCCTGGCTGGGATGAAAGCATTGATGCCAGCTTTAACGCAAGAGGAGACTGTGGACACACAGTCTTCAATGGGAAGAATAAAAACTTTGTTCCAAGGAACATCACACAGAAAATCATGGAATGACTCCCAGTTTGCTCTCTGGTAGCAGTAAGATATTCTACTGATCGGAGGTTCGGGGGGTGGGTGGAAGGAGATATTAACGGAAACCACAGCATGATCAGAGTTGCCAAGAGGGCAAAGCTGCATATGGCAAGAGTCAGGGATAGAAGTGAAACCGTGATCTAGCAGAGAGTCAATTTTGTTAGAGAAACGTGTAGGAAAATACACCACTTGCATAAGGGATTGAGTGATTGAAAAGTTCATGTTATGGACACCAGCAAGATCTGTGACAGTTTTCCAACTACTTGGCATAGTGGGCATGAAAGTCTCCAAACACAAATATATGATTGAACAGATAAGAGGAAATGGCCTTATCTATATTGTTCAAGATGGTGTCAAGTATGGAACAGTCAGGAGATGTAGAGGAACAGTAGAGAATGAAAAGATAGCTTAGTAGAGAGACACAGACACATGTAGGAATGATCTGGAGATTCAAGAGAAATCACCCTAGATAGAGGGAGATTTTCACTGACATAAATGCCTATATATATATATATATATATATATATATATATATATATATAGTGTGGACTATCTGCTCTATTTGAACAATTTCATTACCTGAAAAAAGTGATTTTATACTGATGGAGTTGTATGAGAAACTCTGCAACCAGAAATATTCATTTTTTTTTTTTTTATTTAATAAAATTTTATAAATGTTGATAGGAAAATTCAGTTTGTTGATGTAAATTCTTTGTAAGTGGAGCCACCTATAGAAATCAAAACAAATCTGATCATACAATGTGATTTCATAAAATGTTTGGAAATTATTTTTTTTATTTAATTTGTGATCTGGAACAGTTAATCAGTTGTGGTAATATATGAAAAAAGAACTCCAGATTACAAATTTCAAAATTCTTTTTTTTTTTTTTTATATTTTAAGAAATCACATAGTACAATCATACATTTGTTGTCTTCTTCAGGGTGATCAATTTACAATGAACATATATTGCAAATTGAAACACCTATTAACTTTTAGAAAATTTGGGTAATTTTTTTTTTTACTTTTTTTAAAATCTTTTTAAAATATACATGTTTTAGTGTGCTTAATCTAGAGTAATATGGAAAAAAATATTTTGAAAAAAATGAATTAATTCTGGTTACATTACCTACTCACAACTCTAGCATATTGATAAAATTACAGAATGAGGTAAAACATGAAATATTAAGAATTAAGTGATTCATGACTCACAGAATAGCTACTATAGTTTTCTCAAGACTGGCTCTTCGGGCTGTCAATGAAATGTCAATAACTATAGTTGTTAGACTGAGTTTTAAATCACACTTAATTCCTTCCTTATATTTTACATAATATCATAGGAAAAGGTGGTGAAAAGTTCTTTGCCCCACCAAGAAGGGATTTTCAAATATATTTAGTTAGATAGAAAGTAGGTCTGGCCTAGTAGTTTTCAGTTCCACCTTCATGTACATATAAATATTTTTTTATATATGGTTGCCAGATTAACAGATGTGCATTGGGGTGGTACAAAAGTTTTTATTTTTATGTGATGATTTGTATATGTGTGGCAGGTGTTAGTGTGTATTTATTATTTGCTTATTTATAATGTAATTTATGTATGATGTATACACACGTGTGTGTGTGAATATTTCATGTTGGGATAGCTTTTATGCATGTGTATATAAATTAGCTGTAGTTTGTATGTATACTCATATGGGTGTGCACATGTTTGTATGTGTAGACAGATGTGTGTCTATAGATTTATGCATAAGCATCTGTCTGTACATTTATGTGTTGTGCTATGCTAGCTTTCATATATATATATATATATATATATATATATATATTCTTGACACATATCTAAGAAACATCAGAACAGTTCAGGAGGCTATATGAAAGCAAGAATGCAAATAAAGATATTTGTTTGCTGACATGCGATTACTCTACACTTACACACCCAGGAAAAAAGATATATATATATAGATAGGATTTTGGAGTGTTTATTATTTGTATGCATATATATATATATATATAAAGAGAGAGAGAGACATAAATATACCCACACACAGATATACATTCTCTCTCTCTCTCTCTCTCTCTATATATATATATATATATATATATATATACATATAATGACTCTCTCTTGAGATATATATAATGACTGACTCTCTTCTGATATATATATATATATATATATAGAGAGAGAGAGAGAGAGACATAAATATACATGTACACACACACACACATATATGTGTGTGTGTTTAGAGGTGTTATAAGTGATATCTTCAACTTCTCTCACCCATAAGTAACATCACTAAGTAGGGACGGTGCCTGTTGTAATCTCCTTGTTGGTATGTAGATACACAACAACCCTGCCACTATGTTTACCTCCTCATCAACCTCCTCCCAGCTGGAATGATAACACTTTTCTTCAGATATCTCAGCCATACCTGGCTGGGGAGACATATCCTCTATTTCTCTTTGAGAGAGACTGGCAACTGATTACTCAGAAGTTCCTCTGTAGCAGAATCTGATGGACTAACTCCTACAAGTAGGTAGGTAACAAATCTCATTGTGGTCAGTAGGATCCTTAATCCTGTATTTTCTCTGTTGCTTTAGTTTACAATGACCTTGTTTCATAAATTTGTTTATATTTGTATATATTTGTTGTCTTAATTGATAATGCTAATTGTCTTAATTGATAATGCTAATTGTCTTAATTGATAATGCTAATTGTCTTAATTGATAATGCTAATTGTCTTAATTGGTATTGTTTTAATTGATAATGCTCATAAAGATATTTTGGTTTGTTTTTTAGGAAGGTCTTTTTTGTTTCTTATAGAGCTTTTTATTTATTTTTAGTGATATTTTTAATTCTTTTTTTATAAATATCTTCCAATGTGTTATTTTTATAGACATTGTTTTATATGGATCTTTCTAGGTTTTGTTTTTATAGGGTTCTTTTTATTGTTTTTATAGGGTTCTTTTTATTGTTTTTATAGGATACTTTTTATTTATTGTTTTATAGGAATCCTTTTATTTTCATAAGTATCTTTTTATTTTTTTTATAGAAATCTTTTTTTGTTTTTGTTTTTATTGAGCTATTTTTGTTTTCATTGTATAAGATTTTTTTTCCCTATGTAATGAAGACTGTATTTTAAATAATGAAGGTCATCTAATTTCAAAGTGTAGAAGCTAATGAGTGTCACTAACCACTACAAAAAAGGAATGTAATTGTTAAAACTTTGTTAAAAATGTTAAAAGTAGATGAGTTGACAAGAAAAAGGAAAATAAGTTGATGTGCAGATGATATACAATAAGAGTATATTATCTCTCACTCTCTACCTGTAATATCAAACACACAATCTGTTAGATTCATTGTTAAATGAAAATTTTACATGGAAACAGAGACTTGAGAAATTCTATATTTAGTTTGAATATTTTTCAGGTCTTACAAGCAGTTAAGACACTTTATACAAAATAAAACTAAACGTTCCAACATACCACTATTTAGTATGTGATTTAAAAATAAAATCAATGACTTCATTTTGGTTTTCGTAGATTAAAAAAATTGGGAATCTGAGATATTTTCACTACCAACAGGTTTCCACCATCTTTTTATTATTATTATTTTTTTTTAATTCTTCGCTTGTTTTAGACTACTATATCAAAAGTGTGGATTACTAAATTAACAAATAATGATAAACTTTTACACTTTATAAATTCGTTGATATTTTACATGATTAAATGAAGATAGAAACTGTAAATATAAAAATTACTTACAAAATAAATTTAACATCTGACAATTACTCTAAATTCTCTTGCTAATAAATCACCTTAGTGCCTATGTGTACACACCTACGTAACCTGACACAGTATCAATTGTAATATTCTCCCCCATTCAAATTTGGATGGCTGTCTCTTTTTTTTTTTTTCATTTTCTGAATCTGTTCTTTATCAAGCGGGTTAAAAAGAATCAGTTACATTTCCTTTGCTCTTTTTATGAGAAAGCTGAGAACAAACCTATTTCTTGCTACTATTTCAGTTATTCTGTTTTGTGCTTCTTGCAATCAACAGTTGGGTTTTAGACAGGAGATTTCTCTGTGTAATTATACCATGTGTGTAGATGAGTACTTACCTATGTATGTGTGTTTAAGTATAGGAATATACACAGGTATATGATTCGGATATACATAAGTCTTATCTTTTGACTATATAGAAATAAATTTTTAAAATCTGTGTATAAATGTAAAACCTTTTCTCTCAGATTGTTTTAAAACAACTTAAGTAACTATTTTGTAAATAATTAACATTTAGTTAACTAACAAGAAATATGGTTCATTTTTGTTAAAATATTAACTAAATAAAGATTGAAATGTTAAAAAATTTCCCCTCTCTTGTTTGCTCATCAGAAATGACATATTACTTTCTACATAAAATTCTTTTCTCTACAAGTGTATACACAAGATACCCACAAATGAATTTTAAAATACCTTTGCTTGAATAAAAACAATTTCTAAGCAAGTGTGGGTGTTTATGAATAGATTTTACGAAGTGCCTGCTGTAGTGATTAACGTCCACTCTTTCATATTTGTAAATCTGTAGAATGAGAAGAAGTTTATTTTCAAAATAAAAAAAATTTATTAACTTTATAGAGAATAGATTTTTCATTTAACAAATTAAATTTTCATATTTTATTTTTATTTTTTCTTAAAAACCTGCATTTTAAAAAAGTATTCCTTATTTTATATAAGAATTTTTTGTCTCTTTTTCTTCTTGAAAAATAGTTTTTTCTACAAACCTTTCTATATAATAAGCATTAACTATTTCTTTTGTTTGTCACTAACATTATTCACCTGTTGGATGGTGATTAGCAACCTAGTTTCATTACTAATTACGAGAAATTCTGTTATGATAATACAATGCATGCTTGCAAGTATTTGAAGGGAGCATCATGTTAAAAACAACAGAATTTTAAAGCTTAAAAAAAAGTATACTATTACCAAATGTTTATTGTAATGTTTAACTTGTTGGCACACTGTTTATCTCCCTTGCACTAGAGATGCCAGTGGTCAGTGATTTTATGACAATAGAGGTCTATTACAAGATTTTCACAAGACCGACAGTGGGTGAAAAGTATCTCTATGAAAGACCAGAATACAATAATAATAATAATTACAAAAAATGTATAAAATGCTGTCATTTTTTTTAGCACAAGTAAGCAATTGCACATACACACACACACACATAGGGTTGGTATGGATAGAATATAAATTTCATATAGTGTGTATGTATGTATGTATATATATGTGTGTGCTACTTTAAACAGTTCATTTGTGCAGGGTATTCGGTAAAAAAAAATATTAGAATTTACTGTAACCCCCTTCTGTCATTCTTGACAGGAGAATCCATCTCTCTAAATATATATGTAATGGATTTTTTATTTATTATTCTGACAGATTTTGTCACTTTAAAAGTTAAAATATTATAGTGGATATGAATATTTGAATAGACTCATGTATTCAGGCCAGTAGACAAAAATAAATAGTTTAATAAATAAACAGAGCATCAATTTAAATATGAGTATTCACTGAAATGTTTAATGTGATATATATATATATATATATATATATATATATATATATATATATATATATCAAACATTTAGAGTCATCCTCTGGATTTCAAAAAATAACCTAAAATTGAAGGTTTCATGCCCTTTTCAAAACTAATTTAGTAGCTTACATCAGGCCAGAAGGACTTTCTCTTCCTAAAGGGTTTTGTATAATAATAATGAAATTAAGCCATTATTGTATAAAGTTTCCTTAAAATTTGAGTCCCTTTGCTTAATCTACATTTTTGATTTAATGGTAATATGAAGTCTTGCAGATTTAAAATTTTAGGTAACCCCTTCACTGATAAAAATTTGGACACTAATACTAATGGGTTATATAGCCTCAGCATCTGAGCTTAGTAGGATTTCAAAGACTGTATGAAACTTACTAGTTATTCAATTCAGAGAGTGAACCCAAACATTTGCCCTTTCTGTGGGCATGTGCACACACACACACACACACACACACACACACAAGGGTGATACTGAAAATTTCCTAGACAAACTAAAAATGAATGACCAAGAACCATAAAAGAAATTTGTTATTCTGGATTTCCCCATTACCACCAGAGTTAAATACTCTTGGAACCTAATTTCTTAAGTTTCTTAGATGCTTTCAAAAAAAAAAAATACCCTGAAATACTGATTTCAATAAGTTGGTTGGGCTCAGAACTTTTCAGCACTTCCCTTATGTGTGTGTGTGTGTGTGTGTGTGTTAGGTACCTCCACTCATTTTCGATAACTAACTTTTAAATTGAATTTTTAAAAAATAAAAAAGTTTCCTTGAAACTTTTATTTTAGTTTTAATTAAAGGCTAAATGATTAAATTTATTTCCAGTAAGTAAAATACTCTGGTGTATTTCAAACAGAAATTATATTGATTGGAATTTAAAATTTCGAGATTTTTTTTTAATGTTTCAATTTTGAGGCCATTTTGGAGTGGTTGACACATTTCTAAACAAAAGTTAATTTTCGGTTTTAAAAATTTTGCAAAATTAAAATATATATCTGTGAGACATTATTTTTGGAAAATTAGCAAATTTAATGTTAAATTAACCTGATTTACACAAGTATTACTTATTCATAGCATGAAATTTAGAATAAAACTATTTCTTAAATACAGTTCAATTTTCTGACCTTTTCCCTGTATTTGAAATGTGATGACAGCTTGACAAATGTGAGATAAGTGTATGGCAGTCACAAGTGACAAAATTGTACAAATTTTTTCCTGTAAGGGGAAGAAACCATGAAACATGACCTTTTAATGTACACATAGAAATTATCATACAAAAAAGACTATACACAAAAAAAAATTTTAAATTATCTTAAAAATACAAAGGCATGACGATTTGTATTAAACTTTTCAATTCTCAATTAGTAAAAATAATCTTCACTTAATAAGTTAATAAATTAACAACATCAAATCTTTGAAGTATTTTTAAAATATTTTTGTAACTTTATAAATTATTATAATTAAAAAAATGAAAACAATTCTTTTAAAATTTCTTTATTAATCAAAAAAATTTTTTTTCTTCAGACTATAATGTCCTTAATATATATTATTTATTAAATCAATTAAAAGCTTATCAAATTGAAAAATGTCATAATTTTATTGAATTTTTTATTTTACTATAGGGAGCAAATTTTTGGAAATAAAAGCAAAATGTTTCAAAAAAATAATAGATGATTTACATTCCCCAATGACTCCTGAGTTTAACTAATGAAACCAATTTTTTAAAATTTCATGAATTTACGTGGGTGGGGGAGAGTAGTAGATGCAAACAAAATACTTTTACCAAGATTTTAAAAAAATAATAATTTAAAAAATAATTTAATTCATTTGTGAATAAGTCCTGAAAGTTTAATTAAAATCTGAGAATTATTTGCTTTTTGCAAGAATTTCCAATTTGATGTATTTCTCACTGGAAAAAACTGAGTTATACAAGATTACATTTTCTATTGTAAATTCTCATAACAATTTGATTACTCGCTAACTAAAATCAAAACAAGAATTTTACCAAAATTTCAAACCTGTTAGAAGGGATTAAAACTTTTTTTTTTAAATATTTAAAATATATTTTCATCTTTCCCTTTAATAATAACAAACATTTTGATGGAAAAAGTAAAGTTTGTTTTTATTAAGTTTGGGGCATTTTTTCTTCATACTATGCTTTTTTTTTAGTGATTTATGTGTTGTGTGAGGTGTTATGGAAAGTGGCTCAGATTGAAAAATTGGAAAGCTGAGTCTGAATTCCAATTGAATTACATTCACTTATGCACAAATAATCTTGTGAATCCATCTGTTCATCTCCGAATAGATATTGGTTAGATAGTACAGCAGGCTTAGCAGCTAGTCTAAGTGAAGGATAACTCTGCATTCGAAACAGCAAGTGGATTGTTTTCAGAACTTGTGGCACACTATGTGCATCAGTTTTCACTATTTGTTTCTTCTGAAAAGTGTTGTTTGTTCAACACGAGCCTTACACGCTATAATCAAATCATATATGTGCAGGCCATTTGGCTGTTTGGTTCTAAGAACTGAATTGCTGCACTCTCATAAGTCAAAGATAACAAAACTGTCCATTTATATATATATATATATATATATATATATATATATAAGCATGCAGTGTGGGTATAGAAGAATCCAAAGGAGTATCCTGTACATACAGTGGTAGGATAACTCTCCAAGAGAGCTCTAAACATATATGCATATAAATACATATAGAGCAAATATAAGAAAAATTAAGACACACGTTATTTCATGGTGAATCGGAAGTATAGACCTATTTCAAGCGAAACATCGTCAGCTTCCATCTTTATTTAACAAAGGATTTTACACGAATGAGATTCACGAAAAACTAAAAGCGAATAAAAAGGGAGCGACCGTCATTTTTATTCACTTTTTTTTAGTTTTTTGTGAATCTCATTCGTGTAAAATCCTTTGTTAAATAAAGACGGAAGCTGATGATGGTTCGCCTGAAATAAGCCTATACTTCCAATTCACTATGAAATAACGTGTCTGTCTTAATTTTTCTTATATATATATGTGTGTGTGTGTGTGTGTGGACGTTAATGACAGCCTGTCTTAAGCTTAAATGTAATCTTCGTGGCCTGAACATTGTGTTTAAGCATAAAACTACATGGTATAGAAGGGTTTGAGATAATGAGTAAAGGCAAGGTTTTATTAACTATACTACCATTTTATTTTTGTTGTTGACTCCATAAGGTTGCATCTTTTGTTACATATGAATGTTCATTATTATATATATATTGCTGTATTCAGGTTATAAAGTGTCTTTTTCCATGTATATGTATATTCATATAAATATAGCATATTTGTCCTTCCATATAGATGTCAGGTGGAATGTTTTATCAGGTTGCTGTTTGTGCTATTTTCTGTTATGTCCCAGGTATTTGAGTGTATGGATTGTACTCGTGAATTCATTCCTTGGTTTTCAGCATATTCTTTTTGTGAAAATTATTTAAGGCAAATCTTTTTTTGGCTGGTTGGTGTGTTGATTGATTCACAGTTGCTACAAATGTACATACACACGTGTGTGTATGTGTGTGAGTTGTGGACCAACTAAAGAAAGGAAAAGAGGTTATGCACATGTTTGCTGTTCTTTTTATATTTATTTAACACCTGCATGTTTCTGCTATGATTTTGGCAAGTGTTAGTCATTGGTTGACTTTTAGATGATGTCAGTTGACCCCATAAGCTATATTCAGGTTATAATCTAGGTTATATAAAATATGGAAGGATAGTAAAGGAGGAAAAGGGTGTACGTGTTGAAAGAAAAAGAGGTTCTCTGTCACTTAATTAGTAAAGAGGAAAGGGAATATTTCAATATACTTTACTACTACCTATCTAATCACCACAAAACAAACTACTGCCACTTGGGTGTTGACTTCAATGTTCACTATTATATTTACATACAGTCTATTCCTGATATTGAACACTTTAACCCATAAATATAACAAAACTATATATATTTTTGGAAAGGAAAGAAATATGACAAATTGAAAAATTCTTTCAATACACTTCTTGATATATAAAAAATATTGTATAAAAACTTATATATCATTATCCAATATGTATATATTTTAATTGTGGAGAAGTTTGTCACTTAGTTGAGCAGTGTTGTTTCATGAAGGCATTATTGTAATGTCTTCACTCTTCAAGTTTGAAGTCAGAATGACTGGAATAACACTGCTCAACTAAGTGTCAAACTACTCCACATTAATTCTATTAATGCTCTATCTTTATTTTAATTTTGAGCACTTTATGACAAAATAAGTTGCTTGCCTAAAATGTCTTTCTAACAGTAAACTATTGAAAAAACAATTTTGGCATTAAACATCATTACAATTTAACAAACACACACACACACACATTGTGTGTGTGTTTCATGCTAATATGTAAATACAGATAAATGTTTTTTTAAAACAAAAACTCATCTCATTGATATGCAAATATATCTGGATTTTTCACCAGTAATAACTAGTTTTCCAAGAAAAAAAGCTCATGATTTTAAAATATATTAAGAGAGGTAAAAAAAAAAAAACACAGATGAGTGAATGCTAGTCATAATTCCAAAATAACTATTTCTAATTTTAAGAACACTACCAAAGTGACACAATTTTGCTGTTAGAATTCAATAGGATAAAGCTAGCAAGGTTGAAATTTTAATCCATTTGTAGGGGTCTGTAACCCTCATCAGTGCAACCAGAGAAAATGTGGCTTTTAAATTAGAAAATTAACTTTCTACCTTCAATCGTCAGTCTAATGATTTTCCATCAATAATAAATTTAACAAGTTTAATAAAGATAGTCATTTCTGAACCATTAACTTTTAATCAACCAGAAGTGAAAAAAATACAATAGCCCTTCATTATTCACGGTTTCTCTTTCTGTATTTTTAGTCATGATGATCAACACCAGAAATAAACAGTACTTAATAATTGTTTCAAAGTACAAGTGTACTGATGCTGATAATATGAATATGGCAAACCAAAATTGTAAATCTATTCCATTTAAAGAAAAAGTGAAAATTCCTAATAAGAAAAGACAAATGTTGATTTTTTTAAGCATAGCTTAGACTAGCAGTATAGCCCAGCGTTGCTCGGGTGTAATGAAAGCTTCAAAACTAATCCATGGTCCTGGAGCTCAGACTCTTTGCATGTTGGCACGAAAGACTAAAAAGCAATAGTTGTTTCAAGTTAAAGCGAAACCATAGACTGAAAGAAAAATGAATGGATGTAAGTCAAAATTTGATTTCCTGGTATCGATATCAAATAAGTTTTTTTCGTCGTAAACTGAATTTTTATAAGTCCTCTGAGTAAATGGTATCATGGCTGAGACTAAGAACTACAATTATATCTACTTAGAGCCAAACCTGAAGCAAAAACTAAAATAAAAGGGCTATTGTAAGAACTGCAACCTTGAAACTTCTGAATATTGTTTCTTATGTCTTTGTCTATGAGTGTATCAAATTTGATTAAAATCGAACCACTCCTTCTATAACCTGATTTTTTTCAATTTTCGATATTTATTGGGCATACCTTGACACAAAACCTAGCTAAGAACATTCGCAGACACTTATAATACAACTGTGTAAATTTTCAAGAAAATCGGTTCAGCTGTTTCAGTCTATAGGTAATGGACACACACACACACACACACAGAGGCAAAGTTCCATTTATAAACAAGTTTAGATGTGGCAGAAGGCCAAGATGAAAAATTATATAATGAGATGCCAATATCTATAGCAAGAGCGAGTCTTTTAGCCATCTCTTTTGTAGAGTGAGTGTCCATGCTTAAATGTAAATAACTGACAGAACTACCCAACAGAAAGAATTGACAAGGTTTGCAATAAACAATAAAATAAAACAAAGAAAAGAACAGAACAGAAAAAATAATATAAAACAAACAATATATGTAAGGTAAATTAGCAGTTATAAGGCAAAGCAACAATAATAATATGGCAAAAAGTTCACAAACTAAGAATTGGGGTTGACGCACAAGAGCAAATTCAGATAAAAAAAATGTAGTGTTATGCTTTCAAGGTAAGACAGACCAGGACTGAGTCAGATAATACCAACAAGTAGCCTGTTTTATTGGTTAGAAAGATATCCCAGCATGCATTTGTGTGCTTTTTGCCTATAAATTGGGAGGGGAAAGTGTTTTGCCATGATCTTCATGGTTTTGCAGTCATTCCCAATTAGATTGAAAACAACATCCTTCTTCTATATGTCATGTTCCTTGAGAATGTAAATGGTTATGGTCTTCCACAATCTTCTATCCTTTGTAGTTATTAATAATATATAACTTTTTATTATACCCCATCCAATCCCTGTTCTGCTGTTCCCTTTATACAAGCCAAGCTCATTAGGTAAGTTACTCATCATCTCCCTCTACCCCTCTTGCCTTCAATGTGTCATATTTTTCATTCTCTTTTTCCACATTATGCTTCCCAGTAATTTCAACTTTCTCTTTCTAACTCTTAATATAAAATGTCTTTCTTTTTGTTTGCAGTTTCTTTAAAATGTCCTCATTGCTTACATTCCTCATCCATGTTATTCACAGCAACTTTCTGTAGAAATAAATCTCCTCTTCAACTTTGAGGAAATTGTCTAGCATTCATTGACATATATAAGGATTGATTTTCAATAAAGTTCAGAATTCTCTTTGTTTCTTACAAAATTTTCTTGTGTCTTAATACTTTGCTTAGCTTTTGGTATATATCTTTTGCTGTCCCAATGTACCTTCATGTTTCAATGTTAAATTTTCTATCATCTGTTAAAATCTTCCCAGATATTTAAACTTGTTTGATTTTGACATTATTTGCATTTTCATACAGTTTATCTTTTATCTACCACATAGCTTTTATTACAATATGTTGTTAGCATCCTACTTCAATTTGAGTTGTTTTGGGGTTTTCTTTTCTTTTTTTTTTTTTTTTTAATTGCTCTCACCCCAAGAAAGGCAGTAAAGCCACTAAGACACAAGGAGGTCACTGGATGTGGAAGAATTAAGAATAGAAACATTACTAATGAGCAGGAAGAGAAAAGAGTAATTAGAAAGAC
Organism: Ascarosepion bandense; assembly: GCA_037127315.1. Classification (NCBI taxonomy): domain Eukaryota; kingdom Metazoa; phylum Mollusca; class Cephalopoda; order Sepiida; family Sepiidae; genus Ascarosepion; species Ascarosepion bandense. Next base: position 8,190,621 of record JBBBDQ010000851.1, read on the forward strand.
AACAGATAACAATTGACATTGAAGTTAAATTTTGGGAGATGAAACTGGAAAGCATGGAACCAGAAGATAGTTCCACAAGTGAGAAGTGTAAGAAAAGAAATTGTTAGCATAGAATTTACAGCTGTTATTTTCTGATTGTGTCTAATTTAAAAATTCTATTGCAAATATATTTTTAAAGGACAATGCATAATCTGCAAAATGTAGGACTTTTAGAAGCTGCTGGAGTTCTTGGAACATATTGCACATTGATAAGTTCAGCGAGTGGAAGCTATTATACAACTTATTTTTGTTTATTTAAAAAGTTTTAATTTTTATTCACAGGTTAATGCTGGAGTAGAATTCATGAATAACTGAGAAATATACAATCAAAATCACAAGCATTTCTTTGTTTTCTTAAAAAATATTTATAAATAATTAATCAAGTTCAAGGTTAGTGTGTGTCTGCTTTGAAATCTTGAAGATTCTACATATTAATAAAGAATTGACAAAACAAAAATCTTTTATGCTTCTGGGTTTTGTTCTTTGTGGAACTTTATCAAAAGAACTTTATCAGTCATAAAAGATTTTCTCGTCATTTTTTTATTATCATTATTGTCTTTGCAGATACATTTATATATATATATATATATATATATATATTATTGTCATCCGCAGACAGATCTGTTTCGCTGTATCACAGATCATCAGTACGGTTAGACTTCGATTGCTACACAACTCAGGCTCGAAACCTAACCGATTTGGCGTCAGTCGGCGACTCTACCCCTGGGCCACGGGGCGTTCAGTGGAAGAAGGCAGTCTTTTTAGCCTATATCATATTACGCGCCCAATAGCTAGAGTGCTCAAATTCATTTTTACTGAATGAGTGATGCAAGAAATTTATATATATATATATATATATATATATATAAATTTCATTTGTAAATAAGTTATTACACAACCCAGGTAGAAACCTGGGTTGTGTAATAATTCATTTACTGAAAAGACAGACAAAAAGGTAGAAACCTGGGTTGCATAATAACTCGTTTACAAATGAAAAATATTCAAAAGTTTTACAATATAATTGTATTGAACACTTTTTAATACAATTGTGTACTGGTCTAATTTAATTATGACCAAAAACTAAATATTTAAATAATTACATATATATATATATATATATATATATATATATAGTGTTGTTGATATCAGTTCAGAATAAGAGCTCAGAGAGCTGAGTTTAAATTCCAGTTGAATTTGTTGCATTCACTTGGAAAAGGTCGCTTCTCCCTCCAGTTATGGGTTAAATAGCAGGACAGATTTTCTATAGTCATGGTTGACAACCAGTCTGCCACAGAAAGTAATGGCAACCTACTGTAGGAAAGTCTTCTGTCCAGTCAGTTGTCTCTTTCAAGACATGCTCAGCCATGCATGTATCATATATGGCACTACAACCAGTTGTCAACAAAACACCAGAAATGTGATTAAAAAAAAAAATTGAAAACTGTCACTGAACAATCTCTGCTTTGGAATCAGTTGTAGAGTTGGCTAGAAGATCTGGGTCAGGAAACATTGCACTTCATATAAGAAGTAAGTAAATACAAAGATTTCCATCATACATTTCATATGTAAGTTGATAATGCATAAAATTTCAGGTTTGTCATTTAATTTGGATGTGCACATAGCATAGTGGTTAGCAGCATGGAAGGAAAAATCAACATGCCACATTCAAATTTTTCATTGTGTTCACTTTCATGCAAACATCCTTGGGAAAATATGAATCTATCTTTTCTCTCCCCACTATGGATTAAACAACAGAGCAAACAGGGCTCTCTGATTTTGATTGGCAACCATTTAGATGATGGTCACTCTAAATTAAAAACCAGTTGGGTAAGGTGCTTACAACACCACTCTGTAAGAAGTTACTTGCTACAGAAAGCTCAGCAGTAACATTTAAATGACGAAGCTGTGAACCTATACTTCAAAGGAGTGTCTAATAACTCTAAAGAGGGGTTCAACTTATGCAGAATATTAACTTCAGAGATATGTTTCAAGGGTGGCATGTTTTGCTACCTAACCATTGCAAAGAATTTGTAATAATCCATTCACGGATTGCTTTGAATGGCTAAAGTAAAGTAAACTTAGTCAGCAATTAAGATCTTGCACAATAACGTTGCATCCACAGCATGGATTACAAGCAAGGCTAGATTATCCTTTCAGCTATTATAGGTTGCAGTCAAGAGCCCTTCATGCTTTTATAAAGCAAAGATTTTAGTTTTCGCCATGTTATAACTTCAAAATAATTTTATAAATTGAAATTATATCAATTTGACAAACTCATATTTACTTAACTTTGCAGGAAGCAAAGCAAAGAAAAGAATGTTTCAGTTTATGTAATTGCATTTCAAGTGGATAATGTTTGACTTTGGTTCAGAATATTTAAATCTTAGATATTTTTATAAAGTAGTAATTTTAATTATCTCAATGTTATAACTTCTAAATAGTTTCATAAACTGAAATAATATCGATATGACAAACTCATTCATTTTGTTTCATTATTCAGTCACTTAATTTCCACATGAGATATGTGCTTGGGCAATCATGTCTCTTTTGAGACATGACTGACTAGGCAGAAGATTTTTCCACAGTAGGCTGCAATTACTTTCTGTGGTAAACTGGTTACTGACCAAGACTATAGAACCCAATTTGTCCTGCTATTTAACTATAGCTGGGAAAAGAAGAAATTGATTAATACCTTTCCCAATGGTATTTGTGTGTAAGTGAATGCAACAAATTCAACTGGAATTTAAACTTGGCTCTCCAATTTCTCATTCTGAGCCGATATCCATTACACCACAAAAAACATTTTCATTTATTATAATGATGGTTATAACAAATCTGTTTTTGATTTTTTTTTTTTTTTTTTTTTTAATACAGTTGTGTTGACATGTGTTAATTTGGTTGGCAGTAAATAGTAAAATAGAGGTATTTCTTAAAGAATAGTTTTATTAGCAAACAAAAGATAGTTATTCTAGTTTATTTAAAAAATTTGCAATAAGTTTACTTCAAGTTCTGTAAATGTCACTAAAAATATCACAAGTAAAAATTGTTCAGCAAGTTACACAAGTTACAAGATGTCTTGGTTTGCCGAGGAGCCCCAAATGATCATAATCTGGCCGTGATTACAAGTGAAACTAAACCAAGATGATGTTTCTGCACAAGACAAATTGAAGAAAAGCCAGAGAATGCATCAGCCAAAATATTATACAGGCTGGAGATGTTAAAATAGCAGACTAATGGCTCCTTGTGTACGCATACAAAATAAAAAGATTAAAATTGGTACATTTCATTGATTATTTACTGACAGTGAATGCATCTTGAAATTGATGAATATATTTATTGAAGAATAAAAATTAATTCAGAATTGTCCAGATGAATTAATAATTTCAAATATTAAAAATATTTAGTAACTAAATGAAAATAGATTTTGTTCACAACACAAAAGTGTACAGAATTTTTTATTAAAAAAAATAATTAAAAACATTCAAAACAATATTCTGGTTTTATTTTCTAATTCAAGGCATAATTTTACACAGCTTAAAATTAAGTTTTCAATCGACTTGATTTCTCTAGGGGCTTATCTTTAAAAATGTAAGTATTAAGCGTTCAAACGACACCTCATCTGAAGTCATTAAGCAAAAATTCACATTTGGTTTTAAAAAACATTTGTCAAATTTTAAACAATCTAGATGTCAAAACAAAGCCTGAGTTAACATTTTAGGTAGTATCTATGTTTTATTGAAGTCATTTTATGTATTCTGAAAAACCACCATCTGAAATTATTAGGCAAAACCAAGTAATCGCATTTTACTTCAATAGAAAGGTAATGGAATGTTCAATACCTATATCTGAACAAATAACAAAGACATATGATAAGTCTTTAAACCCTTATACCTGTCTCCTCAATAACAGCCAACAATCTATTATCCATTGATTTTGTTAATTATTTTCCTTCATCAGGTTCAATTTCCGACATGGTAGCTTAAATTGCTTCCTATAGCTCTGCTTTGCTGTTATATTGTTTGCCACCTTCATATAATTTCATCTTCCCAGTTGATTATAGATTTTCAATCAAATTCAGATCAGGTCTTGATGGTAGTCATTCCATTATCAAAGAATTCACAGGTAAGCTTAAATACATAAGGAGCATTGTCATGTATAAATACACACTTCACTTTGAATCTGCAAGGCTAGGATTTGTACTATGCGAAGAAAGTCTTGTTCATAAAATTACAATAGTTAGCACTGTTCAGCTTCACTTCTTCATTAACTTTGAATGGTTCAATAATGGTTCAGTAGACAATTTAGCCCATATCGTAACGCTACTGCCTCCTTGTTGCTTTTCTTTTTCTCACAGGCACATTTGAATTGGATAAAATCCATCTTTTGGCCCCTCCATCATGTCCATCACGTCACTTGAGTTTTGTCCATGAAAATTACTTTAGAAAAGTCAATTTTCATGTTATTCTTGGCCCAATTTTGAAACTTTAGAATATTTGTTTTAATGAGAGGAGATAGCCTAGAAGATTTTTTTGTACAGATCCGAATTCTCAAATTATCCTACACCTTTTTCCCTTGTTTTCCTCAATTCCAGCCTTTTTCAAAGATCTGAGCACTGATAAAAAGTGGTTGTTTTGCTATAATTCACTTCAGTTTACATTCATCTCAAAGAAGCAAGTTCTTAAAACCTTTTCCTTTGCTTTGAGTTCTCAACTTTTTTATATTTTCAACGGCCTTTGTTATCGTTTGATGATCTCTGCAAGGCTTCAATGTGACATTCACTCACTCCATAACTTCGTTATTTTTTGTTTTTCATCAGTTGTTAGATCCTTTCCTTCACCCATATTTCAACATATATTACAAACAAAAAGAAAAATAGTTTTTATTACATTTCAGAGGTCTTGGGCTTATATTAGTTTAATCTGCATACTAGCTTCAGTTAGTCCATTTTCATAAATTCAAAATTCAAAAACTAACCACTAAAAATAGCAGAAAATTTAATTAAATGTTAATAAGGGCAGTTATCTACCCAGCCTCCCACTGACGTGAGTTGTTTTAATGTGGGAAACCCAAGCATGTACAGTTGAGCTGCAGGTCAAAAATTACCCAACCCCTGTGTCCACAGTAACTGGGTGGCAGGTGAATATTTTTCTAAGGGTTTTATTTACCCAGCCTCCCCAACTGAGGCAGGTTGTGACACAAGGTTGGTTTTTAATGTGAGGAACCTGAGCCCATATGTTACAGCCACTAGTCAAATATTACCTAGCCTACATTAAATAAAGTAAATATTATCTGCATACATGATAACTGGGTACTAAGCTTGTCTTAGCTGGGCATAGCTTGTCAAAGCTGGTTGTCCCCTAACTTGTCTTATACACCCACCACCTGGTGGTGGCTAAATATTTTGCTAAGGGTGGAAATAGACAAGTTTAAATTTGACAAATATTGGTTCAGAAATTTTTGTGTTATTGAGGTTTATTTGATTTGCAATAATAACTTCAGATGGTGTATATTTTAAGATTTAAAAAAACAAAGACAAGTTAAGACTACCTTTAAACTTTTTTAGGTTTTTTACAAAATTTCCTTCAATAAATGAATTCAATCATAAATGAATAGGTATCCAAAATATGTGTATACAGGAGGCCATTATACTGAATTTTTACCAGGTGATGATAGTCATAAAATCATTTATCAATAATCTATCTTAGAATCTCGGACAAAGTTTCTAATAAGATACTGCCTTAGCATGCATAAATACCTTAATAAAAACAGAAGTTATGATTTGAAAAGGGGCTTATGGCCACATGACATTGACTTGAAACACAGGTTCTTGTACAATCACCAAAGCTAAGCAACATCAAGCTTGGTCAGTACCTAATGGGTGACCACTTGGGAATACCTGGTGCTGTAAGCTTAGATGTGCAGATGATGTAATGGATAATAACTCAAAATTGTTAATCAAAGAGCTGAGTTCCAATTTTCATTGGGTTTGTTATATTTACTATACATCAATATCATTAAGAAAGGTCTGAATCCACCTCCTCTACCCCCTGTTATGGATTAATTAGTAAGACTTGTATCACTAAACTATTATTATCTCCCCCAAAATTTGTTACAGTCTAAAAGATATTTTCTGACTTTAATTAACCTGCAAAGGGTTGATGAGCCATAGAAAACAAATCAATAAAATACTGATTAACTCTTCAAACATGGATTTTTTTTTAGATTTGTTTACTGTTGTGGAAATTTGTTGCTAATTTGTTGTGTAGTAGTGGCAAAACTTTGCCGCAAAGTGGTAGTAACCAGTTTGTGCCAGAAGTAAGACATGGAACACAGGATGTAGGTTCAAAACAGTATATTAGTATAACAAGAAACAAGATATCCAAAGAAGTGTTAATAATAAGTAATATAGAAATGAGTAAGTCTGAAGGTATTATTGACGCTGCCTGTACTTGACTGCTCTGTTAACTGCCCTTAACTGCTACTGTTGACTGCTTCTAGAAGTCATGCAGGTAATTTATATATAGCAAGAGGAAGAGTTCATTCCTTGTAGGAGGGTACCATAACATTTACATTCTCTGGAATAAAAATATATAAAAACTATTGTGGCCATAAAGTGAGGGATCAGTTTAATATGTAATTGATCCCCCACTTTGTTATAATTTATTGTTTGTTTATCAAATTCTGGTCAGGCATGAATCCACATTTTTTTCTAAATCAGCTATGGATTAATTAATAAAACTTGTATCACTAAACCATTATCATCTCCCCAAAAAATTATTACAATTTTTAAAAAAAATTTCTGGCTTTAAATAATCTGGAAAATGTTGATAAGCCCTAGAAAATGAATCAGTAAAATTGAAAAATGATTTGACTAGAAAAAAATCAATAAGCCAAGTGACTGATTTTTGTTTCAAATTTTATTTCAGTATTTGTCTATATTTCTGAGATAGGGTAGTATTTACACTATTTACATTATTCGGACCATTGTCCTCATCTTTGTTGTCACTTGTACAATGTTTTGGCCGTTGTACATTCTGGTCTTCTTCAGATGCTAGGAATTTTGAATCGAACCCTTTATTATGATCACTGGGGTACATCATTCTCATTCCTTCTGTGAAGCCTCTTTTGGTAGTCATGAGTTATCTCTCTCTCTAACCCAACTCTAAATTACTTGTTCACCACTTCTTAAGGACACATGATCCAGTGGATATAGATATTAGTTAGTTTCAATGACTTGACCCAAAGAGTTGTGAGTTCAATACCAGGCTACAGCAGAATAATGTAAATACTGTATGATCTTCTGTGTTTATTGAGACTCAACAAGTGATTCTTTAAGATGAACTGCAACTTCTGGACAAAGTAATACTGTACAATATTTCAATAAGCAATTTGATTCTGTTTGAAAAATAACATTGAAACAGGAAAGACCTTTTTCTGTATAGGATATATGCACTCATATAGAATCACCCGTAAATAAATACACCCATATGATAATTTACTTCTCGACTAAACCTATTTAGATTTTATTATTTCTAGTTATACAATCAAAATAAATATTATTAGATATTAATTACAAAACTGTGTCATTGAAATTTAGTAACCAAAAACAGGAATTGTAACCCAAAATAAGTACATTCCTGCAAAAGGTTTTCAAAAGGGGTTCTCAATCAGGGAGGAATTTCTGGGTTTCAGTGGGGAAATCTTTTACATTTTTTCAAGTTTCTCAATGATGATACTCTTCATCAAAACATAATCAATTCAAATAGCTTGAACTTTGTGTTTATTGAATTACAATATCTTGGCATTCTATTGAACTTTGATTGAAGTAAGATTCAGTTTTTTTTTATTTTATAATTAGTTATAAATTAAAGCAAATTACTGAACATATATTCAGGTTTTTAAATCCATCAACATTTTCTATTGTTTGAGATTAAATTTCTAAAACTCCTCTATAAATATCATCTATGTAAATGCATATGTACTAATATGGAAAAGAATGAACCTTTTAAGTCTGAAAATCTTAGATGGTGGGGGATTATATTTTGACTTATGGTGAAAAGGGTGCAATGGGAAAATATGTTTGGGAATCACTGATATATCAGTGCTACCAAGCGCCCATAGCTCAGTGGTAGAATCGCTGACTGATGTCAATTTGGTCAGCTAGAAGCAATCGGATATCTAACCATACTGATGAGCTGTGATACAGTGAAACAGATCTGTCTGCAGATGACTATATATATATATATAGAGAGAAAGAGAGTATATTTTCAAACTAAACTTTTTTTTTTCATGTTTAAGTAAATGTAAAGATAAATAGAATATCTTAAATTTAATTTTTAAATGCCTCCAATCTGTGGTGGACTGGAGTAAAAAAAATGGCTCAAATTTGAATGCTGCCAAACTGAAGCTGCTATCTTTTAACCACCATAGACAATTGCTCCTATTCTCCATCAGTATGGATCAGGTTAGTCTCCCTGAAAGCAAAACGCTGTACCTCCTTGGCCTAACTCTCTCAACCAACCTCAAGTGGAATGACTGCATTGAATCCATAGCTAAATATACTGCTAGGAAGGTTGGTTCCCTGTGTAGGACCAGGAAGTTTTTCTCATCTGAATCCATCTTGCATGTACATAAATCTACCATCCACCATGCATTGAATACTGCTGTCACATCAGATCAGGTACCTCAGCTATTCATCTCTGGGTTCTTGACAAAATCTAACAGAGAATCTGCAATGTAATTGGTCTGTTGTAATGTGGCTTCCCTCTGTCTCTTCTACAAATACTTTCATGGCTTCTGCTCCAACAAACTTAGCTCTCTGGTACTCCCTCTGCATGAATTTACTCAAGCTACTAGACTAGCAACTAGGTCCCACCATTTTACAGTGAAACCAATCAAATGTAACTGCAACTTCTACTCTTCAGTTTCTTTTCTCACACTTTTTTCCTGTGAAACTCCCTTCTGTTTACTTGCTTGCCTGACAGCTACAATCTCCAAGAATTTAAACACAATGTCAGTTGCCATCTCTTATCTCCTTGATTCACATGCTTTCCCTGACAACCCTTGTATCATGTTCTTCTCCCTTTCCACTCTACTCTCATGCAGCTCTCTTCACACAAGTGTTCTCATCCTTCTCTTGCTCATTCTCTGGCACCCCCTCTAACTTGTTCCTATTTCTCATCACTCTCACTCTTATGTAACTCCCTATGCACTTGTGGCGGTACTACCTTGCTTGGGGTGAAATGATTATAAAAAATATATATACTTTTTAATGCACAGCTATTTTTCAAAAATATAATCTCTTTTGATTTAAAAAAAAATTATTTTCACAAAGAAAAGAACAGCAACTTGGCTGATACTAATCAAAAACACTGTTGCCAAAATTGAGCCAAGGTTGACTATACAAACTGAGCTAAGATCAATTTGTTATATCAGAAGATTGGTATTGTTACATGTTAGTGTCAGACGAGCCTCCAGTTTTATGTTTTAGCTTCAGATGAGCCCCCAATTTTGTTATGTTTTAGTGTCGGATGAGCCCCCAACTTTGTTGCGTCTTAGTGTCGGGCTGAGGTCCCCAACTTTGTTGCGTCTTAGTGTCGGACGAGCCCCCAACTTTGTTGCGTCTTAGTGTCGGACGAGCCCCCAACTTTGTTGCGTCTTAGTGTCGGGCCGAGCCCCCAACTTTGTTGCGTCTTAGTGTCGGACGAGCCCCCCAGCTTTGTTGCGTCTTAGTGTCGGACGAGCCCCCAGCTTTGTTGCGTCTTGAGTGTCGGACGAGCCCCCAACTTTTGTTGCGTCTTAGTGTCGGCGAGCCCCAACTGTTGCGTCTTAGTGTCGGACGAGCCCCCAACTTTGTTGCGTCTTAGTGTCGGACGAGCCCCCAACTGTTGCGTCTTAGTGTCGGACGAGCCCCAACTTTGTTGCGTCTTAGTGTCGGACGAGCCCCCAACTTTGTTGCGTCTTGAGTGTCGGAGAAGGCCCCAACTTTGTTGCGTCTTAGTGTCGGACGAGCCCCCAACTTTGTTGCGTCTTAGTGTCGGACGAGCCCCCAACTTTGTTGCGTCTTAGTGTCGGACGAGCCCCCAACTTTTGTTGCGTCTTAGTGTCGGACGAGCCCCAGCTTTGTTGCGTCTTGAGTGTCGGACGAGCCCCCAACTTTGTTGCGTCTTGAGTGTCGGAGGAACCCCCAGCTTTGTTGCGTCTTAGTGTCGGACGAGCCCCCAACTTTGTTGCGTCTTGAGTGTCGGACGAGCCCCCAGCTTTGTTGCGTCTTAGTGTCGGACGAGCCCCAACTTTGTTGCGTCTTAGTGTCGGACGAGCCCCCAACTTTGTTGCGTCTTAGTGTCGGACGAGCCCCCAACTTTGTTGCGTCTTGAGTCGGACGAGCCCCCAGCTTTGTTGCGTCTTAGTGTCGGACGAGCCCCCAACATTTTGCGTCTTAGTGTCGGACGAGCCCCCAACTTTGTTGCGTCTTAGTGTCGGACGAGCCCCCAACTTTGTTGCGTCTTAGTGTCGGACGAGCCCCCAACTTTGTTGCGTCTTAGTGTCGGACGAGCCCCCAACTTTGTTGCGTCTTAGTGTCGGACGAGCCCCCAACTTTTGTTGCGTCTTAGTGTCGGACCGAGCCCCAACTTTGTTGCGTCTTAGTGTCGGACGAGCCCCCAACTTTGTTGCGTCTTAGTGTCGGACGAGCCCCCAACTTTGTTGCGTCTTAGTGTCGGACGAGCCCCCAACTTTGTTGCGTCTTAGTGTCGGACGAGCCCCCAGCTTTGTTGCGTCTTAGTGTCGGACGGAGGCCCCAGCTTGTTGCGTCTTAGTGTCGGACGAGCCCCCAACTTTGTTGCGTCTTAGTGTCGGACGAGCCCCAACTTTGTTGCGTGTAGTGTCGGACGAGCCCCCAACTTTGTTGCGTCTTAGTGTCGGACGAGCCCCCAGCTTTTGTTGCGTCTTAGTCGGGCCCGAGCCCCCAACTTTGTTGCGTCTTAGTCGGACGAGCCCCCAGCTTTGTTGCGTCTTCGTGTCGGACGAGCCCCCAGCTTTGTTGCGTCTTAGTGTCGGACGAGCCCCAGCTTTGTTGCGTCTTGGTGTCGGACGAGCCCCCAACTTTGTTGCGTCTTGAGTGTGGACGGGCCCCCAACTTTTGTTGCGTCTTAGTGTCGGACGAGCCCCCAACTTTGTTGCGTCTTAGTGTCGGACGAGCCCCCAACTTTGTTGCGTCTTAGTGTCGGACGAGCCCCAACTTTGTTGCGTCTTGAGTGTCGGACGAGCCCCAACTTTGTTGCGTCTTAGTGTCGGACGAGCCCCCAACTTTGTTGCGTCTTGAGTGTCGGACTTGAGCCCCAACTTTGTTGCGTCTTAGTGTCGGACGAGCCCCCAACTTTGTTGCGTCTTAGTGTCGGACGAGCCCCCAACTTTTGTTGCGTCTTAGTGTCGGACGAGCCCCCAACTTTGTTGCGTCTTAGTGTCGGACGAGCCCCCAACTTTGTTGCGTCTTGAGTGTACGGACGAGCCCCCAACTTTGTTGCGTCTTGAGTGTCGGACGAGCCCCCAACTTTGTTGCGTCTTAGTGTCGGACGAGCCCCCAACTTTGTTGCGTCTTAGTGTCGGACGAGCCCCCCAGCTGTTGCGTCTTAGTGTCGGACGAGCCCCAACTTTGTTGCGTCTTAGTGTCGGACGAGCCCCCAGCATTGTTGCGTGCTTAGTGTCGGACGAGCCCCCAACTTTGTTGCGTCTTAGTGTCGGACGGAGCTGGCTTTGTTGCGTCTTGGTGTCCGGACGAGCCCCCAACTTTGTTGCGTCTTGAGTGTCGGAGCCCCGAGCCCCAGCTTTGTTGCGTCTTAGTGTCGGACGAGCCCCCAGCTTTGTTGCGTCTTGGTGTCGGACGAGCCCCAGCTTTGTTGCGTCTTGAGTGTCGGACGAGCCCCAACTTTGTTGCGTCTTAGTGTCAGACGAGCCCCCAACTTTGTTAAGTGTAACAAAAAGAAAAAAAATGATAAAGAAAAACAAATGATCAAAATCCAGAGATAAATCACAGACAAATATTTAATTTACAAAACACACGAAATAGAATATTTACAAATATACAATTTTTGTTGCATTCAAAACAAGAAACATAGAATTTACTACTGGCGAGTGTTACGAGGAGAGAAAGGAAAGGTAAAGTGTCAAGTATCTTTACCCAGTTAAGTTGGCAAAGAAGTTAAGTGCTATACTTTTTGGAAATCTTTGAATGAGTATATAAAGAATAATTATTAGCTTGATCAATGAAAGAGTCAAAACTATGTATTTACCCATATAGTTCCATGAGGTTCTCTTTCAGGTTTTAGTTGGTCGGCAACTTTTCTTACAGATTCTTTCGGCTGGATATAAAGCCTTGAATCAAAACCGGAGTTGATAACATCAGCAAACCCTGGTAACAACTAACTACTCACTGCCCAAAACCTATTTTTATAGGGACTAAAACCTAATTTTCATATTTCTAGAACCTTTCAAATTCTCTTGATTCTACTGGAATTTTTTACAATCTTCCAAAACGTTCTATTCCTAATTTCTCTATTTAACAACAACTTCATGAATTAAAACTTTTTTGTAATAATAAATAGGACTCAATAGAATCCCTTACTATAACTTTTTAGACATTATTAACATTATTTTCATATATAAATGCATCCTCGTAACAGTATGGAAAGACCAAAAAAATCAGCTGTAGAATTTATTAAATAATTAAAAAAAAAAAAACCCTACAGTGTATCATGACTGTTTTGATTACAACAATCCAATATTCTCTGAACAGGACAGGTTGACTTAGTCTCTAACTGCATAAGAAACTGCTACTGAATTTCACAAACAGACAAGCTCATTTAAAGTTTACACAGAAGAATAAAAATAAAAAAAATGAAAGTTTTAGGACAACAAATAAAAACCAAAATCAAACTATTTGTGTCTGACACTATGATGAAGCATGCAAAGAAAAGTGTTTGGTCTCAACAATTAAACATGGTGGTGAAAACATTATCGTCTGGAGTTGTATGTACTCTAATGACATTGGTGATTTACTTTTCAGCAATGGAACAATGGATGGATTATGTGAACATATTAAAAGAAATGTTGCCTTCACTTGAACCCTTGGGAACAAAAGCCATGTTCCAGCATGATCATGAACTAGAACGTTCTACGAAGAAGTTAACAGAGTTCCTGAAGAAGTAAAACTTAAAATGTATAATTGGCCTCATATATCACTGGTTTTAAATCCAGTGGAGTGCCTGTAGTAATTTAGTGAGATAATGTTATCAAATAGTAAAAAATAGTCAAATACACCAAACATTGTTTTTCAATAATTTTGTTCATAGAGATATATATGCTGATGGTGTAATAGATAATGGCTCGGAATGAGAAGTCAGATAGCCGAGTTCAGATTCCAGTCAGGTTACTTATATTCACTTACATGCAAATACTTTTAGGAAAGGTATAAAGCATTCTCTTCTCTCCAGATATGGGTTAAACAGTTCCACAAATATTTTTAATGTAATATTTTCTCACAAATAAAGAAATTATTTTTACAACTCAAAATATGTTTTGGCTTTAAATAATCTACAAAGGGTTGATAAGCTGTAAAATATCAATCACTCAAAATGGGTATGCTTATTTTTGGATTTTATTGTTATAGAGTTTCAGTTCTGTAGTGTTTGGTAATAAATAATTCCTAATAAGACCCATTGTGATTGGTTAATGTTTCACAAGAAATAATAAATTTTGGTATAAAAGAAAATTAACTTTGCTTGTTCCAATCCATTTGGAATGACTTCAAAAACAACTTTATCCCCAAATTTATAGACAAACTGTACAAATTTTTTCTGAGCCAATAAGCTTGATCTCATCTATTATATATATTTCTTTCTTATCTTCATGTCTGAACAATTCAATCACTTGACTGTATCCATTTTCTGTGTTAACACCATTCTTACTTTTGAAACATTTTGTTTACTTTTGTACTGTGTGTGAATCTAAACTTATTCATAAATGGAACTTTGTGTGTTCATTGCCTATAGACTCCGAAACAGCTAAATCGATTTTCTTGAAACTTTACACAGTTGTACTAAAAGCATCTGCAAGTGTTCTTAGCTAAGTTTTGTGTAGAGGTACCCCGATAAATATCAATAAATATCGATAATCGAAAATATCAGGTTATAGAAGAAGTGGTTTGATTTTAATCAAATTTGATACACTCATAGACAAAGACATAAGAAACAATATTCAGAAGTTTCAAGGTTGCAGTTCTTACAATAGTGCAGAAAAACAATAATATATATATTAAAGGCAAGATGTTTGTGTGTGTGTCTGTTTATCTGCCTGTATGTCTGTATTTTTTTCAGCCCTTTTATTTTAGTATTTGCTTCGGGTTTGGCTCTAAGTAGGTATAATTGTAGTTCTTAGTCTCAGCCATGATATCATTTACTCAGAGGACTTATTTAGCCTTCAAAATTCAGTTTACGACGAAAAAAAAACTTATTTGATATCGATACCAGGAAATCAAAATTTGACTTACATCCACTCATTTTTCTTTCAGTTTACAGTTTCACTTTAACTGGAAACAACTATTGCTTTTTAGTCTTTCATGCCAACGTCCAAAGAGTCTTAAACTCCAGGATCATGGATTAGTTTTAAAGCTTTCATTACACCCGAGCAATGCTGGGCTATACGTGGGTCCTCGCTGTCAAAAATGGCACCAAAATATTTATATCAATATGCCATCTAAAATGAGGGCAACATATATCTTGATGTATCTACTACTGAGTATCTTACATTAAGACAAAATAAAAAACAGATAATTCAAACACCTGAGTGATAGAAGGGATATATACATATAAATACACAGCAGCCTTTATTATAATAGAGAGAATATTAAGCTACAAAGACTATACCTTATCTTTTAATGTTAAATCTGTCTAAAAAATTTTCAACACATTCATTAATCAACTTTATTTCCTACCCATTCCCTCTTTTTGCTCAAAATTCTAACAGACAATTTACAAGACTTATTCTCTTATCACTAACTCCCAACAACATCCCACACACAACTCATCAAATATAAGAAAAGAGACTTTCCATTCCTTTTCACACCACCTGATGAGACATTCATTTCAATGTCAAAACAAAATGTACTCTTTGTGGTGGATAATAATTTGTACATGTTCTAAACTATAATTTATAATAAATATTCACATATTGTATACTGAGCACTGTTTTAAATTAATGTTTTGAACATCGTAAAATTTTTCTTCGTTCCTTATTCACTCGAATATATATGTGTGTGTGTGTATATATATATATATGTGTGTGTGTGTGTGTTATGTCTTGAAGGCTGTTACAATGTGTTGAATGAAATAAAGGAAGGTCGGGAGGTGTTTGTATGACCTGTTTATTTATATTTATATTTCGAGACTATAATCTCATCGTCAGAATGGCAGAGAAAACTTCAAACTGTCCGTGCTTTTAGTTGTCCATCTATGAATGGCTGGCTTTATCCACTGCTGCTGTATGTGTGGGCGTGTGTGTGAGTGTGTATCTATGTGTGTTCTAGTTGTTTTTTTTATGGTGTGTGTGTGTGTATTCAAGATGGGGTTTTTTGTTGGTCTGATGGAGTCAGTTCGTAGGATCCAGGAATTGATGTGACTTTGACCCAGTCAAAGGATATCAGTTACATGGTTGTTATCTAATCTGTTTGATTTATCTGGTGGTGTTTGCTCGTTGTGTGAGCTGTAATTGAATCTTCTTTTATATATGTGTGTGTGTGTGTGTTCTAACCTGGTGCATGCTTTTTTATGGGCACCTCTGCTAATACGGCCTGGGGGTGGGGAGAAAGTGTGTTAGCATGGTTATTGTAATTATTTTTTGTGTATAAAGGCTATGTGTAGTATTGTAATTAAATCTACCTAACTTATTTATGTGTGTGTGTGTGCTTTAGCCTGGTTAACGGTTTGTTATAAGGGAGGAAGAAGTGTGTGTGTGTGGTTATTGTTATTGATTGCGTGTGTGTGACCTATGTTGTCGTTTTAAGTGCATGTTGTGTGCGTCTTGGTGTCGTCTATACTGTTACATAATCCAGGTTTAATTCTTGGCGACTGTTAATTGAAGGATGTAATTTAGATATTATTAGGGACTCTTTAATGCGTAGATTACCTATGTTGCGTTCCTTAGCCAAGATATTAACGGTTATGGTTTTGTCCTTATTTTTGCATTTTTTTTTAAGTGTTTTTGGAATGACGAAGCTTATGTGTGCAGATGTTCTTTTATTCTAATGTGTAGATGTCTTGTAGTGCTGCCAACATAGAATGCATCGCATTTGGCGCATTGTAAGTGGTACACCAAGCAAGGCAGTACTGCCACTCATGCACGGGAGGTTATATAAGTGAAGAGAAAGAGGAACAGGTTACGGGGGTGTCAAAGAATGGGTAAGAGAAAGATGAGAACACTGGTGTGAAGAGAGTTGCATGAGAGTAGAGTGGAAAGGGAGAAGAACATGATACAAGGGTTGTCAGGGAAAGAATGTGAGTCAAGGAGATAAAAGATGGCAGTTGACATTGTGCTTAAATTCTTGGAGATTGTAGCTGTCAGAGAAGCAAGTATACAGAAGGGAGTTTCACAGGTGATAAGTGCAAGAAAAGAAGCTGACGGAGTAGAAGTTGCGGTTACATTTGATTGGTTTCATTGTAAAAAAAAGTGGGGCCTAATTGTTAGTCTAGTAGCTTGAGTAAATTCATGCATAGGGGGCACCAGGGAGCTAAGCTCATCAGAGCAGAAGCCATGAAAGTATTTGTAGAAGAGACAGAGGGAAGCCACATTATCTTGCTCAGAAGGTGACTGAGGTTGAGCCACCAGGATTACATTGCAGATTCTCCTTTGGATTTTGTCAAGAACTGTGAGATGAATAGCTGGGGCACCTAACCAGATGTGACAGCAGTATTCAATGCACAGGCAGATATTAGATTTTTATATGTGCAAGATAGATTCAGACGAGAAAAACTTCCTAGCCCTACACAGTGAACCAACCAGCAGATTTAGCTATGGATTCAATGTAGTCATTCCACTTGAGATCAGATGAGAGAGTTAGGCCAAAGAGGCGCAGTGTACAGTGCCAATTACTCTACAAGCCTTTTATGGAAAAATTGGTTGATTGATTGATTTCTTTGTTTAATGGTAAATCAACTCCTGTCATTTAATGCTTAAACTTAATTTTCTTGAGATCTTTTAAGTAATGAAAATATGTTATTCTGCTTTCACAACAGAATACATGATAAATGATGTTCAGTTTTGTACGTATACATGTTTGTTTGGAAATTTTCTTTTTTTTTTTTTTTTGATAATCATATCGCCCCCAAGCAAGGCATTTTACTGTCATTGTTTTGCAGGGGGTTACATAGGAGGAAAGTTATGAGAAAGAGTGACAGGTTATAGGGGGTGTCAGAAAGTGAGTAAGAGGAGGATGAGAATACTGATAAGAGTGGAGTGGACAGAGAAGCATGAGAGAAAGAATGCAAGTTAGTGAGATAGGAGATGATTATTGAATTTACATTTAAATTCTGGGAGATTGTAGCTGTCAGGAAAGCAAGTAAATGGAAGGGAATTCCAGAGGCGGGAAGTGCAAGAAAAGAACTTACTAAAAAATACTTACTAGAAGCGATGATATGTTTTATGTTGTAGTTTTGTGGATGTTATATTTTGGAATACAGTTTAATTTCTTTAAGAAATTATATAGATTAATATCCTTAAAGAGTTCCTGCATATTGGTTGTTTGGTTAATTTTTTTTTTTTGGTGGCATATTAACGTCTATAGATTATTTAATGCCAAAATCTAATTTTGAATGCAATTGTATGCTTTTAATTACAAATAAAATATATTGCTGCTTATTTTACTTAAAAATTGTAATGTTGGTAATATTACTATCAATAGGTGCTATTGTTAATTTTTATCTAAAAATGTATTACTGGTATTTTAACTCTGAAAATGTATTTTTATACTTTAATAGTGTTTTGTTTGGTTGGGGGGGTCACTATTTGCCCATAGCTGGGACAATAACAGGTACCACTACCCTGCATCAGAGTGGTCTTGGGAACAACAGCAATTAAGAGGTGGCTTCATGCTCCTCAAAACCTCTAATCTCCTTATTGCCATACCCAGGACTATGGGAAAAATTGGTAGGGATGTATTTATTTGTGGGTGATACCATACATTTATGAGTGGGTGCTTTCTCACAAAAAAAAACATAAAAATTGAAATGCAGTGTTAAAACTGGATCTATTTGCTTATCACACGTCATGAATTGACACTGTGTTCTGCACACCAATTTGCAATGTAGTGTGATTCTGGATTGACTGATTAGTTTCCTCAGGCTTTTTATCTTTTCTTGATGCTTGGTGATTTTTTCCTAATGATTGATAACAAAATACAGAGAGATTGTATGAAATTTTTTTATTTTTCAGTGAAAGAAAATCTTACTGAGACTTGTAATATGTCAAGAAGCATTTTAGAAAGAAGCTTTTGATAAAATGTCAATGTATAAAAAGTATTCATATTCAGAACTTTGTCAAATATGATTTGAAGACAAACCAGAATCTGACTTCAACAAACAGTAATTATTTCCTTTTTAATTAAAATGTGATCAGTGAAGATTGTCATTGAACAATTGAAGAGGCATTTGAAGCAACTGGTTTGCATTTAGAATTCATATTAACAAATTTGAACAGATTTGAAAACTAAATGTTTTTTTTTTTAATCATATCACCCTGGGCAAGGCGGTAAGGCCACTGGTGTGCAGGGGCCTACGTAAGAGTGAAAAGATTGGAAAAGAGAAGGCCGGAAACCACATCCTAAACAGGGAACAAGGGATGAGCCTCTACACCTGTTCAATAGACGTGGGTGGAGTGTGAACCAGGCGATAGTTCAGTCTATCTACTCCAATTGAAAAAAAAAAATAAGGAAAAGTGAAAAGATGATTTTACAAAATTGTTTTGTTTGCTAAGGATCAGAATAACATTTGTTTGAATATGGGCTGTTCAGCTTGTCCACTTAGAGGACACTAGTATACTGAAGCCAGTATGGTGAACTTATACAAGGCAGGTGTCCTCAGTACAAGCCACACAAAAGGATACACTTAAAAAGATCAACCTAGATACTAACACCTGGGAAAATCTTGCATCTGATTGAAAGGTACAACAAAATCTTACTGCTGTTGACATTGAAGAATTTAGAAGTGTTGCTTATACTGAGCTGAAGTAAGAAGTTAGATGTGTGGAAGACGTCAACCCCTTTTTCTAAGATGAGCACAAAGGAGCCTTGGTTTGATGAATGTGGCCGTGCCTGCTTCGTGAGGACAGGCCTTCCCAGCTACAAATGGGGACACAGAAACATCTCCATCTACCAAGCAAGACTTTTTATGCAGCATTTGTAATAGTCAACCAGTGGACTCACTCAATGACATAAAAGTAAACATCCTGATAATCAGGTTGCTGTGAGAAAACTCATTTGTACTCCGTGAGGAACGGCTTGTAAGTCACTTACAAGTCTTTTGATATCATCAATGACATGGAAAAATATCCATTTAAGAGTTTTGAGCCTTGAGGGTGGTTTTACTCAGTCCATCTTAACTTCCACCATATATATATATAAAACAGTGAAAAATTCTTTATTTAATTTTTATCTATTATGTAATATATACATTGTGGGAAACAAAGCATTGTATAGAATGCGTAACATTTTTTGACAATATATGAAACAAGCTGATTTTATTCTAACTTAATATGCTTTACACATGGATTTTAATAGAATGCTTATGTTTTTTATACAATGCTTAGTGTTATATCCGAGGTTGTTGGGATGAACAAAAACAAATGAAAATAAAACAAGTGTACTTTATGTGCGTTGCAGTGCAGTGGATATCAGCTCGGAATGAGAAATCCGGGAGCCGAGTTCGAATTCCAGTTGAATTCATTGCTTCACTTACGTGCAAATACCCTTGGGAAAGGTATTAATCCTTCTCTTCCTTCCAGTTATGGGTTAAATAACAGGACAGATTGGGTTCTATAGCCTTGGCTGGCACCCAGTCTACTGCAGAAAGCAATGGCAACCTACTGCGGGATAATCTTCTGCCCAGTCAGTCATGCCTCTTTTGAGACATGATTGCCCAAGCGTGTTTCACGTATGGCACTTAACTGACTGACTGACTTTAATATGCAATGGAATAACTTTTATTAAATTACTGCCTGAGAACAGCAAAGATTAGTTTACATTTAAACTATGAATTCCATATTCTTGTCAGCTTTTCACCATGTTGAATTCAAATGTGTCTGCATTAATTAGCAAACAAGAGAAGTGACTCAATTATTTTGAGTTATTGTTCTTTATAGGAGAAATAAGTTAACATCCGTTAATGTTCAGCATGTTTTTGTTTTTTCAAAGTGAAATATGCAACAGGGTGACACTTTATTAATGAATTGCAACCAGTAAAACACAAACTTATTAAAAAGATAATATTCGGTTCTCCGGAAAGTCTGTACTGATTTTTAGTTGTTCATGTTCTAACACATTAGTACACGTAAAATTTATTGACAGATGTAATATGCTTACATTTTCAATTAAAGCACACTTCAAACTATCTCTTGAGAAAGAAAGTATAAAATTACATAATTCGTACCAATTTTGCATCCTTATGAAAATGGATTATAAGGTACATTTTCGACACTTGATGTTTTTTTTTATTATCATAAAGACAAAAATGCCTTGCAAACAACAAAGAAGACGTGCTGTGTACGGTAAAGGTGCTTTAGCTGACAGAACTATATGGGAGTGATTCACTAAGTTTAGAGTTATTGATTTTAAACTTTTTATATGAATAATGTTCAAGCAGACCCACCACACTACACATGACAACGAAATCAAAACATTGATTGAGAACCTTTATCATACAATGAGGGAATTGTTAGAAACACTAAATTTATCAAAATCCAACATCCATGAACACATATTGAAGCTTTGCTACTCAAATGACGACAATGTTTGAGTACCACATAATCTGAGTGAAATG
Source organism: Ascarosepion bandense (assembly GCA_037127315.1). Taxonomy (NCBI): domain Eukaryota; kingdom Metazoa; phylum Mollusca; class Cephalopoda; order Sepiida; family Sepiidae; genus Ascarosepion; species Ascarosepion bandense. The sequence goes on from JBBBDQ010000851.1 coordinate 8,211,740, forward strand.
AATCTTTTGGATTTCATTTCTATCTATGCTTTAAAAAGGATGCATTTTCAATGCAAATCAAACTGTAGCAGGTAATGAAAACCTGCCATATTCACCAAGCATTGCCCTTTTGGATCTTCATTTATTCAAGTTCTTGCAAAATAATCTCAATGGGAAGACTTTTAATTCTTTGGATGATATAAAAATTCTATATATTTTACTTAAGAGTCTTAATTTTTATTTTATTTTATTTTATTTTTACTAAATATTCACCCAAAGAGCCACTCAAGGTAGAGAGATACTGATTGTGTTTGAGATTGTGGGGAAGCTATAATACCTTTATTTTTATAATTTTTTTCTTTTTACTAAACTTTAACTCAACACAAGGCCCATGAAAATATTTGTAGGAAAGACAGTGCGAAGCTACTGCAGTTGACATGTCAGGTCAGTTAACTTACAGACCATTTTCTTAATATCTATAAAAAAATGTTTCCCTTAAAGTAGTTTACCAAATAATTTTGAAAAATTTTTTAAAGTTTAAAAATGCATAGTATCTGTTTCTTGGTTTATGTATATATATATAGAAACAGTATGTGTGCTAGTATTTGTATAAACTTTCTCTTTAATTAAAGATTTAATTAATGATAATACTAATTTTATATTATCATTGATAAATAGATGAGACTGGTATTTAATGAGTTATTTCTGCTTATCAAATGCCTAGCAGTAGAAAACTGAATACACACTACACCTTAGTAGTAATATTGAACTTGTACTTTAAAAATACATTTTTCTCTTTTATTGTTTTAGGCGATCCTCTTGAGTTCTGTGAATATTTTGTTTTCAGTTCTCTTTATGTGTCATGTCCCTTCAGTAAGTAGGTGATAATAGCCCTCTACATCTTCCCGTCTCTTGTAGTTTTGAATAAATTTTGTCTTTTTGCTTTTTCTCCCAAACCCTGTTTTATCATCCATTTACTCAAACCCATCAAGTTACATGCTGTTTTCCTCTGCTCCTCCTGTCCTCAATCTGTCCTCTGAGTATCAAATTTTCCAAGTCCTTCTTCCTAATATTAAATATAAATTTCCTTGTTTCCATTTTCTCAAACATTATTGCTCACATGTTCAGTCCATGATATCCTCAGCATCTTTATGTAGAACCTCATTTCGGTTGCCTTTAGTTTCTTCTTCATCTTTGAGGAGATTGTCCAGCATTCACTTCTATATAGGAGAACAGATATCCCTTAACAATCCAGCACTTTTTTCAGCATGATAGTAAAATGAATTTACTAAATCTGTTGTGTTGGAGTTTATTTTGCTACTGACAACCAACTTGAGAAAATAAAAGGATACAACTATAACAACCGACTTTGTTGTGGTGGTGGGTATCTTTTTTTCCCCAGCACCACACACTCCTCTTATCTTTTGCCTACAAAACTGGGATCGGGAACTAACAAGTCACATTACAGCCCACACAATTTCCTGGCTTCAATGAACAGTTATTTCTGGGACTATCTTGACTGTTTTGTTTTGAAATTATTTGGCAGTTAGTGTAATCGGAGATTAAAAAGTGGGCTAATGGACAACAAGTTATTAGCAAGCAGCCAACAAAATGGTTTTGATCTTCAGTGCCACTTAGAATTCTTTTCATACCCATTGGAAAAGGCCTGAATCTAAAACTTCCTCCAAATCAAACAGTCCCGTAAGCAAAATAATCCAAGTAAGGAAATTTAAAAAGACAAAAGATAATGATAACCACCTGCTTCAAGATGGCCTTTAAAACACTTTTTGCCAAGCTGATTTTCAATATAACTAATTACTATTAACAATATGAATGAAATGAAATTATCATTTATGAACTTGCATAAACTTAAATATTGTCAGCTTAACTTCGGTGATCGGATGGGAACTGGTGTATTCAACACGATATAGCCGTAGACAAATAATTACAATACATTTTTATTATTAATATAAACATTAAAAAAATTATTCAGATATTTCTGTCATGGTCAGCTCTTTGTAGCTATGTCCTGAGGAGAAAATTCAAGTGGACTTAGAACAATGGCAAAAAAGAACTTGAGAAAATAGATATCTTACAGAAAATGTTGTTTATAGAAAAATTTTAGAATGGGAAATTTCTTGGGCTCATAATATGGAATTGTAAAATTTTATACTCACAGGACAAATTGAAGGCAAAAAAGAGACAGAAGTAAACAATGGATGACCTGCTTAGTGAGCTTGAGCAAATAAATGACAGAACAAGGTTTAGCAGAGATAACAAAAAGACAGAATTTATTAGGAGCTACAAAAAAGCAGGAAATTGTGGAGAACCATTATCATCAACATGTCAAAGGGACACAGTACATAGAAGAAAATTGAACTTCTATTACAACTTCTCTTTGTTCATAAGACTGGTTTTCACTAGTAGCTAAAAACTGATCAATAACCATTAGTCATATTAATATCATTATACTTTAGGTTTATACCTTTTATTAAAGGAATTATGAAAATAGCTATAGGTCACATCCAGGATCAAAACCATTATATTGGCTCCATTTGCTGATGCCCTATTTGTTAGCCTATCTTATAATTCTTTATGACTAATATTTGGATTTCAAAACAGTTGAAAAGACTCAAACTAAAGGCTAAGAATAAAACCTAAAAGACAAATTAGAATGAAAAACTCCACAAAAAGCCAATGATAACTGATTGCTTTAAAATTGTCTTTGAACACTATAATGAACAGAGATTCAATATGACTAATAGCGATTAAGGACAGAGTTGAACCAGAATTGGAATTAAGAATAGCTAAAAGAAAAAAAAAAAGATACCCTTTTTTTTTTCTTTTTTTTTCTTTTTTTTTTTTTTTCAGGGAACTTTCTATCATTATTCTTACTATCCATTCAAAGAGGAATCCTTTTACTTTTTTTTTTTTTTTTTTTTTTTTGAGTGTAGAGGGAAATAATTTTTTCTAATCTAATCTTTTTTTTCTTTTACACAATCCCCACCTTCCCTCACAACTGTTAAATCCATGAGTCACATCTTTACATTCAGAAACATTTACTTACCACTACCCCTCCTGGTACATGCACTATTGATTTTTTTTTTTTTTTTTTTTTTATATAGTCTTATTATTATTATGATTAATATTAAGATTAATCTTACTATCACATTCCCCCCACCTCCCCACTTGCTTCAGCATTTTTCAGTTACTTTTTGCCCCCTTTCTCACACTTTTCCACTTAACTCTCAAGATCTTTCTCTACTTTTCTAATCCTTCTTGGGATGTTTTTCACTTTTTTCAACCCCCTCCACCTCTGTTCTTCTATTTATCTAATTCTTAGTTTCTTTCTCTTTCTTACCTCACTTTCACACCTTTCTCAGGATTTCTTCGCTCTCACACCTTTTCCATATCTTTATCTTCCTAAGGATTTCTTCACTTTTTTAACTCCTCCCCTTTTTTCTCACTTTTCAAACTAGCTCTCTTGCTATCTCTCTCTCTCTTTATCTCAGCTTCTTCCTCTACTTCCTTCATCCTTCTCTCTTGCACTTTTAAGGATTTCTTCTCTTTTTTCACTCTTCCACCTAGCTCTCTCTCTCTCTCTCTCTCTGTTTTTTCACTCCTTATCTTTCCATCTCTTTCTTGGCTTCTTCCCCTACCTCCCTCTCAGGTTTTCTTCTCTTTCATTCACTTTTCCAATTCTGTTTCTAACAAGATGGTTACTCCTACCAATTTCTGATATAATAGCAGCTATAAGAAAATAAGCAGTTATCAGCATGGGAACTATGTTTTGGAATTGGGGGGAGGGGATCCCCTAACTCAAGGATAAAAGAAGATATTTATTTCTTCTTGCTAGAAATTATTCTCATCCCAACCTACAACTCCCTTAGCTCTCAACACTATCTCTTGGCATTTTTGTGTCATCCATGCATGTAGATTACCCCAAAATTATGTATATTCTTTCTTTATAAATTGTCTCAGCTTACCATTGAGCCACATTTTAGAGGAGAGCAAAGGAGTTTTTTATTCTTGGAAAATTTTTAGTCCAAAAAATGTCTGTTGATAAATATAGATTCTTACTGATCTCAAAGATAGTAATGTACATGTATAAAATATTATATATATAGTTTGAAGGGATACTTTATATATGGATTAAAGGGCTCAATATCAAGGATAGATCTTATGTAAATATAAAAGTGAACATTAATGTTGACACCCAGAGGTGACAGTTTGTTTCATGCTAAACATAATCGACATGTTATATGAATGATAAAATCATTTAAAGTATGCTATCGTTATGGGTTAAATATTGGAGATAGAGCATGTGCAAATATGAAAATGGACATTTAAACCAACACCCAAAGACTGTTTCATGTTGAATGCAATTGACGGATCATAACAACTGCATTTAGGATGAAACAGACTATTGCCTCTAAGTGCTGATTTCAATATCCATATATATCTAAACTTATTTATAAATGAAACTCTGTGTGTGTGTGTCCCCGTTACCTATAGACTCCGAAATGGCTGAACCAATTTTCTTGAACGTTTACACAGTTGTGCTATAAGCGTCTGCAAGTGTTCTTAGCTAAGTTTTGTGTAGAGGTACCCCCAATAAATATTGAAAATTGATAAACGAAAAAATAGGGTTATAGGAGTGGTCCGATTTTAATCAAATTTGATACACTCATAGACAAAGACATAAGAAATGATATTCAGAAGTTTCAAGGTTGCAGTTCTTACAATAGTGCAGAAAATCGATAATATATATAAAAGGCAAGATGTTTGTGTGTATGTCTGTTTATCTGCCTGTATGTCTGTATTTTTTTCAGCCCTTTTATTTTAGTTTTTGCTTTGGGTTTGGCTCTAAGTAGGTATAATTGTAGTTCTTAGTCTCAGCCATGATACCATTTACTCAGAGGACTTATTTAGCCTTCAAAATTCAGTTTATGACAAAAAAAATTTATTTGATATCGATACCAGGAAATCAAAATTTGACTTACATCCATTCATTTTTCTTTCAGTCTATGGTTTCACTTTAACTGGAAACAACTACTGCTTTTTTAGTCTTTCGTGCCAACATCCAAAGAGTCTGAGCTCCAGGACCATGGATTAGTTTTAAAGCTTTCATTACACCCGAGCAACACCAGGCTATACTGCTAGTGTGTATATGTGTGTATATATATATATAGCACTTCTCTAAATTGCTAGATATAAATGAAAAATTGTCCTTTATTTATTTACATTATTTACCTGTGGGCTATTGTCCCTCACCTTTGTTATTATAACAATGTTTTGACCATTGTGCCTCCATCTAGTATCTACCAATCTAAATATCCTTTAGGAAATTCCAAACTGAACTTTTTTTTTTTAAATACTTGTATGTGGACTGTTGTTTTCATCTTTGTTGTTTTTGTCTCGATATTCTGACTGTTGTGCCCTGTGAACTTTATCAGGTGGATATTGATCTGGGTAATCTGGGAATTTCAAACTGAACCCTTTATTTAATCTGTAGATTGTTTTTGTTTCACTGACCAAGTCTAGAGATATCTCATCTAGTTCTTATTTAGTACTGCTTAGTTTTTGCTCACCCTGTTCCCACTGAGTTCAAGTAGACATTGCCTGGACAAGGGATTAAATATACAACTACTATATCACCAAATTTATGAACCAAGTCGTTAATCTTCAAGGCTATTGTCTCATAGTGATAATGTCTTGTACTTTGTACAGGGGGAAATTTTGTCTTATAAAATACAAAAAGGAAAAAAAAAAAGAAAACAAAAAGTGAAAATCCAAATGCTTTTTCTTTTTTTTTTTTTTTTATTACAGAAATTGTCACAGTGATTTTCTCTTTTTTTTTTTCTTTTTTTTTCTCCAATTTCTTTTGGAAACAGTCTTTGTTTAGCAGGAACTAGAGTAGATGCAGGAAGATTTCTCAATGACTTTGAGTTGGGCTGTTGCATCTGTCTTCTACTCCTATTATCACATGGACTGCTTGAACTCTGACTACTTGATATATTGTCCTTTTATTTATACTTCATGCATAAGCATAATAGTAGACACAATATGAATGTGAATATTATCAGAAAAATACTTGGTTCAATTTTAAACTGTGTTACTTGAAAAGTACATTTTAATAACTTTACATTCTGAACAGCTCAAAATTTGGAGAATAATACTTTGATATAGGCTTTAAATGTTGTTTAATTTTTATCATCTTCAGTAAATAAGTTAACTAAATTTATTTTAAGTTTGTATCTGTTATGAGGAAACACACCTATTCCTCAGAAAATGGACTCTCCCTCCTATATTAATAAGAGTTAACAGGAAGTTAACGGGAGAAGTTCTTGGGAGTTCTTTAGAATTCTATTGGAGTTCAGTAAAACTACTAGGCAGTTGATATTATTCAGCAGTTAGCCGAATACTGAGGAGTCAGCTTTCAGTGGAAGATTACCAAGTTCTTAACATTTTGGGTGTGTTAAGTCGATTAGCAAACCAAGATAGCTTGATTATAGTCTTCAGTGCGAAAACTACTCTACACAGTATCCATGCCGTAGGGAAAGCTTATCTTATTAATAACTTATATTAAAAAGATGCATTTATTTTGTCTGAAACTGATTATGTTGGTTTCAATCAAACTGGAGAATGACTACAAGATACTGACTCCTGCTTAATTTATAGGCAGAAGCACACAAATGCATGCTGGGATTTTTTCATAGCCAATTAAGCTGGTTTTTGGTTTTACCTGATTCAGTCCTGGTTTGTCTTGTCTTCAAATCAGAACACTACATTCGCATGTCCAAACTTGTTTTTGTGTGTCAACCCCAATTTTTTTTTTTTTTTTAATCATATCACCCCAAGCAAGGAGGTAATGCCACTGATGCGCAGGGGGCTACATAAGGGTAAAAAGAATGGAAAAGAGAAAGCCGGAAACCACATCATAAACAGGAAACAGGGGATGAGCCTCTTCACCTGTTCAATAGATGTGGGTGGAGTGTGAACCGGGCGATAGTTTAGTCTATCTACTCCAATTGGAAAAAAAATAAAATAAGAGTGAAAAGACTTGAAAAGGGAAAACCGGAAACCGCATCCTAAACAGGAAACAAGGGATGAGCCTCTTCACCTGTTCAATAGATGTGGGTGGAGTATTGTTCAATATATACAGGGTATGCTCGATAATATGTCGAAATTATGCAAAAATAAAAATAACACTGACCTCCCATTCTAACAGATATATCCGCCAAAACTACACAAAAATATCCTGAGATACCAAGAAGTAAACCCATTCAATAGAATCGCCATTGGCTTTAAACACGGTTTCCAGACGACCTCAGAAACTCCCGCATCTCTTTGGGCGGTCTACTTGTTTATATGAATGCTGCCATAATAGTTGCTTTCAGTTTGTATTTAGTGCTACAAGGAGATTTGTGGGTCTCTCGCTCAATTGTGCCAACGTATAATAATCAAGACGGTTGCACACTAAAGAATTAGGGAACAAAATGTAAGTGGTGATGTGGTCGCAGAAATTGTCTGACAGCCATCACTGGGTTCTCCCGCATGTGTGGCATGGTGCAGAGTCCCGTTGCCCGACATAGTGCCCCCCAGCAGCCATCCCCTTCACCCGGTTAACTCTACCTTCTCAAGGCACTTGATGTAGAGCCCTGTGTTGAGTCTTCGGCTCTCACCAAAAAAATCGGGCGTTCTTTTTTATCAAAACGATCAGAGGGCATTTATGTTCGTAATTACCATTACCTTTGAAATCATCATTATACTCATCCAACTCCTTCCGAATCCCCCGCAATATCCCCAGATTGGCATCCAAACACTAGGAAATGTTCGTATTGAAGCTTACAGTGCGAATGCCAAGCGGTACATCACGCCGCTTCCAAATTTCTGATGGAGTGAACCGTCATGATGCATTTTCCGCATAGACGATGCCCACCTGGCACTTCTAAACTGTGCAGTTGACAAAATCATTAAAAATTGTGCGAAATTAAAAAAAGTACAAAATATTGATAATTTATTCATCACACCCTGGATATATATATTGCAACAGCATTTGAGAAAATAATGTATGATTCTGCTTAAGAAGGCTTATGCTGCATAATTCGGTTAGGAAATCTTTTATGATATTTATTATTCTGGATGCGTATATCGAATGCTAATAAAGGTTAATCGATCCAACTTTAAGATTATATATTTAGAAATAGGTCTGGGATACAAGTATTTCACAAACCCGAGTAACTGCCTCAATTAAAGCAACTTTCACAGTGTAACTACATATTCTCCATCGATGGGAAAGTTAGATGAAAAAACACACGTAAAATATACCTATAAAAAAATAAATTATGAAGTGAATGTGTGTTCAATCCCTGGGCTAAGCAGTGTTTATTTGAACTGAGAAATAGAAATACCCCTAGACATGTACTGTGAAACGAAAAGAAGTCTGCACCCGTAGATTTAATAAAGGGTTCTGTTCACAATTCCCTGTAGATTACACGGATCGATATACACTTGATGAAGACAGAATGACCCAACATACAAAATAACAAGTGAGGAAAATAAAAATAAACTGATATGCTGAGTGGACATAACGGTTGCAATCATAACAAATGGAATCAGAGCAGTGCGTTCGAATTACGGTTAAAAATAATAATAATTATAATTTCAAGCTAGACATAAATCAAATCTCCTTGAACGCTATTGCCTCACCGGTTATCTTGAAAGAATAACTGGTAAAAATCTTATCACAAAGTTTGACGCAAGAGTGAACACTTACGCTAACTACTTTTCCATTATTGCCTATAGTACTGTTGCTTCCACTATCAACCATAATAACATTAAAGTATTACATCTACACATACACCTTGTATGTATGCATATATGCAGTGAACTGGTTAGGTGTAGATATTTGAATTGTTGGTGAATGTTTGTATTTATGTACGTGGCTATACGAGAACAAACAATATGAGCAGTAAAAAACGCTCTAGAGTTATGGACACCTAACCTACACGCACGCACGCACGCACACTCTCTCTCTCTCTCTCTCTATATATATATATATATATATATATATATATACAAAAATATCTACAAAAATTAGTTTGTCAAAAATAACATGAAAGGGAAAAGTTAAAAAAAATATGAAGATACAAAGTAAGTACAATTTTACTCAGATCCTTTTTAAAACAGAATGTGTTTTTTATATTTTTCAAAGATAGGTGGCCATTTTGCTCCTCCTCAGATAACAATTGAATATAAAATATATATAAATAAATATAAATATACAAAAAATAACTTTCAAGTTTTTATATCTCATTTTTTTCACTAACATCCTTCAACATATCAATCAATCATATGCAGGTATATATAAATATATGATATATATATATATATATATATATATATATATATATATATATATCATATATATATATAGAGAGAGAGAGAGAGAGATAACAATAGAAAAATTGTCGTTTAAATGTCGCAAAAATGAAAATAACACCGATATTTCATTTTAGCAGATATAATTACCAAAATTACACAAAAATACATTGAACTACTAAAATGTGAATTTCTTCAATAAAATCGGAATTAGCTTCAAGACGACTTTGGTCTCTAGACAACTTCGTAATCTTCTGTGTCTTTTCTGGACGCTCTCCTTGTTTAAGTTGCCGAATGCTGCCACAGTCCTTGCCTACAGTTCATATTTGGTGTTAAAAGGAGTTTTAATGGTCTTTCGCTCAACTGCCCCCACCCATTCATAATAATCAAAGAAGTTGCAGACTGGGAAGTTAGGTGGTAAGGTTTAAGAAGTGATGTGGTCGGAGTAATTTTCTGGCTGTCATGAATGAATTCTATGCTTGTTTAGCATGGTGCAGAATCATGTTGCCAGACATAGCTTCTTCCAACAGCCACTATCTTGATCCAGGGCAACTGTACCTCCTCAAGGCACTTGAAGCAGGCCCTCACAAACAAATCCCGAGTTCTTTTCTTATTAGCACGATCGGAAATAATTTACCGAGATGTTGTACATTCTTAATCACCATTAGACTCATGCGACTGTTTTTGAATCCTCTGCACTGTTTTCAGATTGACAACCTAACATTCTGAAATGTTCGTGTTGGAGATTCCAGTGGAAATGCTAAGCAGTACAGCATACCGTTTCCAAAATTCTGGCTCTGTGATTTGCATCATGGTACTCTTTTTCTCACAGATGGTGTCCAAGTGACTCTACTATATTGTGCAGTCGATAAAATAAAAAATGCTCATGCACAAAATTAGAATACGAAATGTCGGCAATTTAGCCACTCCACTCGGTATAACCTTTGGAATATGCACACGCAAACACACGCTTAAAAATCTCAGTAAGTTTGTAAGCAAATACGAAAGAAAAAAGCATTTTTTACACAACTCATTTTTACTTTTCAAAAAAATCTCTTTATTTATCAATCCACTACTCTACTATTCTTTATTAGTTACTTTAAACGAAAATTCCAGATTAAGTTTATTTACTTTTTGCCTTGTCCCCATTTCATTTGCCTTGTCCCCATTTCATTTGCCTTGTCCCCATTTCATTTGCCTTGCATCTATTGTTTTCTTGCTTTATATTATTTTCCCCTGTTCTTTTCTTGTTAATGCTTATTACAAATTTTGTCAAATCTGTTTGCTGAACATTTCTGTCATTTATTATACATTTAACTATGGCCCCTCATTCTACAAACTAATTAACAGAATACTTTATAATAATGGATCCACTTTAGTTTGAATCTGTTTAATCTGTTTGACAAAATCTTAAATTATACACATTTTATAATTTTTCTTCACCTGTTACATACTCTTTTTATGACAGAGGAGAAAACATTTCTATTTTCAAATTGTTAAATAAAATATGCTAATTTGTCTTATTTTATAACTAATAAATTGGCAGTCATTTTAAAATTTAAATGTAAAATATCAAGAAATTTTTCTCATTTTTTCAGAAAAAAGAATGTAGAAATGTTACAGCTTTTTTTTTTAATTTGTTTAATCAGATTGTGATTTCTCAGATATGTCACTGGAAATTACGCTAAATCTTTCTTATAAAAACACTTCAGATAAACGTAGAAATATTGTTGAATAAGTATTCTTCTAAAGATGAACATAGTTGATAAGGGGGGGAGATGAAAAGATACAAGGGACGAGGATAGCTTTTTAGCTGAATTTGTGGAAAACTCATGCCATGTTAAAGACAATCTTAGTTAACCAGTTTACGTCTCGGAAAATTACATTTATTTTGAAGTTTACACAATACAAGGCTTAAGAGCCATTCATGGTAGAAGTTTACTGAATTGTCTGATATGAGCATAAGAGAGGGGAAGGAATTTAAAATTATGAGGATAATGAGCATAGATATCATTTGACCCTTTACATGAAGACGTTGGGATTATAGTGTTCAGGAAAGCACCTACATGAAAATTTGAGTGGAACATCCTCCTTACAAATGGAATATGGAAATATGGAGGAAATGTGGGTGATTCAGCTCCATGAACATAGAATGGCGAGTTTTAGCTATAAAGGACTTTTCTACTTAATGGAAAATTATTGAACTGATTCTGAGGTATAGTAAACTGTCCTAACTGAAATAGTTATAACCGCATTCAACAGCACCCCATGTACAAGACATTATCAGCTAAACCCATTCTCTAAAATTGGACCAAATATCAAGACCCTTATTTTTTAGAAAATACTTTTTGGTTGGGTTGTGAACTTTTCAACAATGCCCCATAACAAATGATAAACCCTATTAAGTTTTTGTGCTATTAATTTCTATTTGTACAGTTTGTTTTTTTTGTTTGTTTGTTTTTTTTTTTTATCATTTCACCCCATGTAAAGCAATAATGACACCAAGACACTAGGTGGGGTGACTGAGTGTGAAAGAATAAGAAAAAATAAAAACATCATTAACAAGTTAGAACAATAAAAGAGTAATCAGGAAGACAGATAACAATTTATGGTTACATCTAGCCAATTCATCTGTAAATTGGTAAGACTTTGTTGCTAATCAGAACTTTTTTTTTAATAATCATTTCACCCCAAGCAAGGCAGGACTTCCATTAGTGCACAAGGGATTACAGTGAGAGAAAAAACTGGGTACAGGGCATATTGAAGAAAGGATAGAAGATGAATAGGATTAAAGTAGAAGATGGCAATTGACATTGCATTTGAATTTTTAGAGATTGTGGCAATCAGGGAAACAAGTCAACAGAAGGAATTTCCACAAGTAGGAAATGCGAAAAAGAAATTGTTTGAGTAAAACAGGAGGTTACATTTAACTATTTCAACAGTAAGTTCATAAAGTCTAGGTGCCATAATAGAGTTCATCTGACCAATTATCAAAAAAGTATTTATAGAAAAAGCACAGAAATGCTACATTACAGTAGTAGAAAATAACTGAAGCCAAGAAATTAGGTTAGGACCAATGATATTGCTAATTCTTCTTTGGTTTTTATTAAGAATTTCTAAATATATAGGAAGAGAACCAGACCAGAGGTGGCAGCAATATTCAAAGCATGGATGAATGGTAGACTTATAAATATGTAAGATAGATTCTGGTTTGAAAAATTTTCTAGCATTACACAGTGAACCAACTTTTCCTAGCAGCATGCCTAGAAATGGATTCTATACAGTCTTTCCATTTCATGTTAGCCAGGAATGTTAGTCGATAAAGGTGCAATGAATCACTCTCACTAATGAGAGATAGAAAGGGATCTCTCAGATGATTAATAGAGAGAGGTTTCATTTTGGGGTGTTCAACTTAACATGCCATTACTTGCCCCAGTTAGCAACAGACTGTAGGTTGCCATGTCTGCTACTAACAAAATTGGTTCACTGTGTCATGCTAGACAGTTTTTTGTGCCAGAATATTTTTGATATATTTATAAGTCTACCATTCATCCATGTTTTGAATATTGCTGTCACATATGACTTAGTGCTCCTGTTATATATTTAGAGATTCTTGATAAAATGTTCCTAGTAGAGGTAATAGATTATTATATATATCTATGATTTTATTGAGTTCCTGGGGTAAACTTGTTTCCTTTCAACTTCCAAGTTATCTTACTTTCTTTCAGTAAGAAGCATATACTGTCCCATTCTTAAATTCTATATTTTTATCATGAATACATGTATTTAACGATTAAAAACATTTTTTACTCTATTTTTCAATGAATTCTGCACAAGTTTTGCCCATCATGAAAAATGTTTAAATATCTTTGTCTATTTTATAAAGAACTGATATTATTAAGTGTTTAGAAATTAAATCTTGATTAAAAAAGAAAAACTCAATCACAATTTTTTTTTTAATTATTTTATTTTGCAGCACAATATTGTACACACCTGTTTTTGAAAATTACAAAATTTAAGGATAATACAAAGTTTATTAAAAATTAGTTCCAATATTTAGGTGATTGACATGCAAGTATTAACAAATATGTATTCATATAGTAGGTGGTAATCAATAAACTATTTGCTGCATTTTTGTCTAAAAATGAAAAGTTTAAATTACATATTTGCTATCTGAGAATGTCTCATAAATGACTAAATATTATACTGCATCCAATGTGCTAGTACTATCTTTAGATGACCAGCGAGTCATTATAAGTTGCAAATTGAATTATTAATAATTCAAATTATATTCTTACTAACTTGAATTTGGCAAGCATTTTATGCCTTAGTTTGAAAAAATATATATATCTTCACAAGTTTCAAATATCAAAGATAAAACCACAAGTTTCTTATTTTAACCACTTGGGACATTAATGGTATACAAACATTTCTCTTGAGATTTCTATGTACCTTTAATGAAATAGCAAATAAATTTTTTGTACTCTGTCATCAGCCATTTTTTTAATTTCTTCATTATACCTATAAATGCATCCCTAACAATGTTTCTTCAAAATATAATCATGGATCTCCACAACTTTCAGACTTGATGCTCTAATTTTTACTCTTTTATAACCCCTCTTCATATTTGTGATTTGTGTTCCACAAACTGAATTTTGGTTAGACAAGACCTTTTGATCATTTGTCTAACTTCCTATTTTGTTTCTTACAGTACTGTTTACCTAATAGAAGAGCCACTCAAGATAGATAGTTACTGAATGAGATGCATCGTATGGATATAAGAGCAGTAGATAGAATCACCTATCATCCAGTTTACAATCCTCCCTGGTTTTTTGGACAGGAGTAAATGTTTACTCCTTGTTTCCTTTTTAAGAGTAGATGTTCAGTTCCTTCAAAAGTTTTTTTTTCTTTCTCTTTTACTTTCTCTTTTACTTCTAGTAACCCCTTGCATCTTAGTGGCATTATCACCTTAGTGTGAAGTGATTAAAAAAAAAAAAGTAGGAAGTGACGATTATGAAGATAAAGAGGATATATAACAATTGAATCTAGACTTAAAATGGTTAACATTGTATTATTCAAGGAAAAGCATTTACAATGCTAAATCAACAATTATCTCCACTTTTGCCATAACATATCTTTAGACAAGTGTGCAGAATTTTTTTTTTTTTTACTCTCCTTAGTACATGGGAGTCTCCTCCACAAAGTAGTGATTCTTAGGAAGAAGCTGCCTGAGTGGAACTTCCTTCTTACCTTCATTCTTTTTATATTCCATTTGTAAGGAGGTAGTTTGATTCAAACAGCTTCTTCCCAAGAATTACATACACAGGGTTGAGACACCTTCACTCTCTTCATATTCCCTTTGTCTAAACCCTTTGTACATGAAGATCTGAACTGGTGGAACTAAAGAATGGAGCACATGAAAACGTTTTTCATGGAATTATCAATAGATTAGAAATAGGCTTGCAATGTTGTATCTGTAGGGAAAGGAGTTGTAGAGTAGAAAATAATTCATTGCCCACAAAGTCATGAAAATGCTTTCAAACTCTGTCAAGGTGTAAAAATGAAGATTAGGAAGCCCCAACCCAAAACAGTAGCAATATTCTATTTTCATTTTAATCTGACTCTTGTAATGATAAAACATGACTGGAAGAGTCAGGTACTACCATTGGAACAGTACAAAGAACCAACCATTTTTGCCAGCATCTTTAAAAGTATGTCATCTATGAATTCTGTTTGATATCTGCAATGAACTTAAGTCCCAATAGATCCTTTTTTTATGTTAGTGTAATTAAATGACTTGGTGACCTAAATAAGCATAGGTATCATTAAATGACTTGGTGACCTAAATAAGCATAGGTATCATTAAATGACTTGGTGACCTAAATAAGCATAGGTATCATTAAATGACTTGGTGACCTAAATAAGCATAGGTATCATTAAATGACTTGGTGACCTAAATAAGCATAGGTATCATTAAATGACTTGGTGACCTAAATAAGCATAGGTATCATTAAATGACTTGGTGACCTAAATAAGCATAGGTATCATTATACGGATTAATAATAATGCATAACTTAATCTCTCATATATAAAATTATTGTTTATTCACCTCCAGACATTGTCATTTAATATCTGTAAGTTGGAATCTCTTCAGGAGTTTTACCTAAACATGGATCTCTTTCTTGCATGTGAGAGAATCTCTTTTCCTCTTTAGAGTGCTTGTGTATCATCCTGACATTTAGTTATCTCACATGTGCCCACCCTAAGTACAGCTGAGTTGAACAGCTGTTTATATATGATGAACAGCCACTGACATCCCATGAGTTGCGAATCTGCACCTGGTGACTATAGTATCATCTTTTAGGCCTACCTGCTGATGCACTTAGCTTCTCTGATGCTCTTGTATAAAACTGATAGCAAAAATTATTTTGTATCATCTGAAGTGAGCACAGTACATAATGGGGTCACCACAGATCAGCTTCTCTTTGAACAAAAATTCATTATTGGCATTAAATTTTATTCAGACCATCTTGTATTTCCTGATGGTAATCATATACTACATCAGCAAAGGAAGTTATTTGAAGTAACAGATCATCCAAATCATTAGAAAATGACAGAAAATTGTCTGAGCAATGTTAATTACTAGACAGCAATATAATCCCCTTCACAATAGTGTCCAATGTATTTATGAAGAATGGGACATACCCATTAATGTTCATAGGAGAGTGTGTGTGTGTATATATATATATATATATATATATATATATATATATATATATATGTAAATAAAAGTGTGTAGCTTGATGTTACACACTGTAAATGATATTAAAAAGCGAAGCAACCGGTTTTGCTCCCACTCTTCAGGCCTCTATGGGAGATTTTAATCAGAATTAAAAAATTTTTTAAAAAGTGTCATGAAAATGAGGATGATGAAAAAAAATTGTGAATACAAAGAGCTAGAGGCTAATAATATCGAGTCCCCAACAATTCGCGCTGTTTGTACAGTGCAGGCTTTCGGGACGCGATATATAAAGCCTCCAGAACCTTGAGATAGGATGAAGAGTGAGATTGGGACCCAACAGTGAACCAACATTGGCTCCAAAAGAGAAGCCATTTGGCTACTTTGTGTTGTGCTGATCCAACATGATTATTTTTAATTCTGATTAATATCTCCCATAGAGGCCTGAAGAGCAGGAGTGAAACCGGTTGCTTCGGTTTTTAATTTTAATATCATTTACAATATGTAACATCAAGCTACAAAATCTGCAACACTTTAATGTCATAGAGTGTGTGTTTATATATATATATATATATATATATATAATTTTTTTTTTTTTTTTTTTTTTTTTCACTACTTGACAACATAATTATTCCAAAAAATAAAATAATTAGGTAGACGAGGCTTTACTAAAGAACATGGTCTCCTCTGGGGAAAAGTAGACTAAATTTTTTGCCCAATCTATATAGCTTGGATTATCGACATTAAAAAAAGCCTTGTGTCACATTTTTTCATAAGTGGGGAGACAGCTAAATATCTATATTGCTGTCTAGCAGTTCACCACTAGCCATGGTTATCTACTTCATACAGCTAGCTAGTATTGTATTTTGTTGATGTTATAAAGATTATTATTTCATTTTCCAACCTCTGTTTTGGTTATTTCTCATTCAGTAACCTTTTTACGTTACAACAGTATATATATATATATATATATATATATATATATATAATGATAATCCTCTCAAATATTTTGCCACCATTTTTTATGGCAGGGGTACACTTGTAATTGAATAGTGACCCAGTTAACTGACAATTACCCTGTACATACCTGATGTTGTTTTAAATAATTCTTTCAAAAGCAACTGTTTAACAAAATTTTTCAGTTATCTCATTTGGTAGAGCCGAAATATCCAATAATAGATTTAACACGACATATTTGTTTTTTCTATCATGTCATAAAATATTTTGGTTACTTAAGAAAATATTATTCTTCAAGTGGGGAAACATTTTAACTGTTTTTTTTTTCTTTTGTTTTTTTTTATCTTACTTTAACTAAGCCTCTTTATTTCTGATGAAAAGATACAGTTTTTGCCACTTCTAGGCTACCACAACAGATTTCACCCACCCCTTATCCACCCTCAGATTATATTTCACCCAAACTGCTTCTGTCCATGCAATAGTTTACCAGAACCTCTCCTGATTGTGTATAAAGGAGGAATCCTTATAGGCATACCTGGCCATGCAACTGCACCAAGCCACCTCTATTACCTCCCACTTTGGGTGTCTGTTTGCCAACTGAAGTACAGACTGTTATTCAATGAAACTGTCGTGTCACTAGTTAAATGTACGGAATGACTCTAATTAAAATTCTTTTATGAATGGCTGGTGCTTTATTTTGTTTGGTCAATGAAAGAATTGAAAAGTAGTGGATAAAGTCAAGTGACCAACTGAGATGTCAGTGTCATCATCATCCTCCCTTCCACTGCTACCAGTGACACTTTTTGTTAAACAGATAAACAATGTTGACTGAGATTTCAAACCCAGAATGAATCCTATTTATATAATAGTGTCTGATTTTTGTATGTCAGTATGTAACCTCTAAGTAACCAAAACAACTCATTGTCATCAAAGGTAGTGAAAACATCTGTTTTTTTACTTTTTGTTTTTTTTAAATCATTTCACCTCAAGCAAACTGATGATGCCACTAAGATACAAGGGGTTACTGGGATCAAAAGATTGAGATGATTTTAGTGAGGAGAAAGAACAATAAAAGAACAAGGTTCATGAAGACAGAAGCTGGTGGTTGGCATTGCAATTAAATTCCTGGAGATTGTAGCTGACAGAAAAGTTAAAAGCCAGAAGAGGGTTTCACAAGCAAGAAAATAAACTATTAGAATAGAACATGATTGCATCAATCTAGTTCAACAGTAAAACAGTGAGACAGAGTTGCCAATCTAGTTTAAATTCAGGTGCTAAGGCAAAAAGCTCATCAAAACAATCGCCATGAAAATATTTGTAGAAAAGACAGGCATAAGCCACATCATGTCAGTGGAAAAGTGACTGAAGTCAAGATGCCAGGTCAGGACTGATAACATAACCAACACTGAATATTTTTAAGAATCTCAAAATATACAGGGTGATTGAAAAGTAACTCTCCATTTAAAAATACTCATAATTTATTAACTATAATTTTTACAAGAAATGGATATGAAAGAAGTGTTAAGCATGAGGTTTCATTTTAAATTCAATATGGGCACCTAATTTTACTACCAGCTTCTCAAGCCACTCTAGAATCAAGTCAACTGATTTCACCAGGAACTCTTGTGGTATGGAAAACATAACTTCTTGTACTCACCCTTCAAGTTTTTCCAAAGTTTTGGTTTGGTATAGTAGACTTTCTCCTTTAACCAACCCCAAAGAAAAAAGTCACACATTGTTAAATCAGGACTTCTGGCTGGCCACATACATAAAATAGGGAGTTACTTTCCAATCACCCTGTATAACAGGAGCATTAGACGAGATATGGTAGAAATATTCAATCCATGGATAAATGGTAGATTTATATATGTGCAAGATACATTTTGGACAGAAAGATTGACTGTCAGAACACAGTGAACCAATTTCTAGCTGTAGACCTTGCAACTGATTCAGTATAATTACTCAACTTCATTTCAGTAGAAAATCTGAATGCAATAACACGACATCTTGTTATATTTGCAGTGAAATGATAAAATTGTGGTGTCTGCATTAGCACTCAACTGAAAAAAAATTCAAGAGTGCAAATTATTAAAGGCTAATTTGAATTAATTAAATGAGCAGATGATAGTGTAATGGTTATTGTCACAAAAAATGGAATCCGGTGAACTTAGTTCAAATTCTGACAAAGTCTGCATGTTCCATTTTGCACTGATGTCCTTGAGAAAGGCATGAATACATCTCTTCTTCCAACAGTTGTGGCTTGAATATCAGTAGACAGACTTCACTAGCCTTGCATGGCAGCCAGTCTAAGTGAAGGACCACACTGAATTTAAAACCATGAAGACAATAGGAAAATACTCCACTATCTTTTCCAAAAAGTTATGTTCATTCCCAAATAATAAAGAAAAGGAAGCTGTAGAGAGCCATGATACTGAAGGAAAATAAATCCCTTATATGCATGTGTGATTTTTGGATCTGAGTCATTATGCAGGTTGGTGCAAAAATTGATCCCTGCTACTCTTGTTATACACTCACCATGAAAGGAAGCATAATCTAATCTGTGGTGGGTGTAAATTCAATGATCTTTTTCTTATATTGTAATTTTTTCTTGAAGGGTAACCTGATGAGTCACATGGTTATTTAGTATTAGATTATATTGGGTGTGTCAGAATTCCCCAAAACTAAAATCTAAAGTTGCAAATAAATTTTTATGACCCATACGTTTTCAGAATAAAATATTTCTGGTGGTGTTTTTTTTTCTTTTTGTGCATATAGGCCTAAATGACTACCTGATAAAACATCTATTTTATAATTCTGCTTATTAATTATTATTTTTTATTTATAAATATTGCTGCAAATATCTAAAGTAATGAAGAAATAATGATAGACTCCAAAACATTCCCCCTCTCACAAAAACAAAAGTGTTCGTTACTAAAAATTTTGGACTTTGTAGTTTCTCAAGTGTATTTGCACATAAGTGAATGTAACGGACCTTATGTGCAAATACCTTTGGGAAAGGTATGAATCTATCTCTTCTCTCCCCAGCTATGTATTGAATAGCAGGACAGACTAAGTTCTATAGCCTTTGTTGGCAACCACTCTACCACAGAAAGAAACAGCAATCTACTGTGAGAAAGTCTTCTGCCTAGACAGTCATGAATCAAAAGAGACATGATCGCCCAAGAATGTATCACATATGGCAATAAATTGACTGAATTTCATACTCTTCAATGTAATGTTTCAGTATTTTACAGTTTAAATGGCTAGATTTAACCATAAGTTCTATACTAACAGTTTCTTCTATCATATTTCTCACTTGTGGAACTCTCTTCCAGCTTCTTGCTTCCCCCAAAATAATTATCTTCTGTCTTTTTAATTCTTGTTCTTTTATTATTCTATCACCTATTTTTATTTTTTCTCACGCTTTATATCACTCACTAATCCCTTGTGTTTTAGTAGTTTTATTGCCTTGGTGTGAAATGATTTTTTAAAAAATGTATATTTTGCTATTTCAGGTCATTCATACTTTGTAAACCGATATAATCCTTCTCAAATATTTAATGAGGAATTGATATTTAATATTTTCTAAACAAGCACTGGGTAATTCTAAATATTTAATATTCTTTTTATTTAATTCTAGAAATCATAAAAAGGGAAGTTTTTTTTTTTTCTTTTCATAATTCTATATATAAAGGCAAAATATTAATTTATTTGAAAAAGAAAATCATTATACATGACTATTAAATGAAGTTGCTATTTAGAGGAATCAAATATGTCTGTAATTTTTGGTTATTTTTCTATCTTTATGACTGACTTGATCAAGTCAATGTGTGCATATAAACACTCTGTATTAATTTACTCTGGGAGAGCCCCTTCTTAACATTCATATACAAGTCATGTTCTTAAATAGCCTTGTCAGATCAAGACGTTCATTTGGATGTCATGCATGGCACCAAAACCATTCAGAAAATTTAAACTGTCAGCTCTATAAAACCACTTTCTAATGTTATATACTGCTGCTGGATCTGGACAAACAATGAGGAACATGTATATATAAAAATTTAATCTTATATATTTTTATTCTTCATTGGTGACACTTGTGTGAAGCAGAAGAGCAGCCAGAAACAGTTGTGCACCCAAGCAGCCGTCAGGAGTTGTAAGCCAGAAAGAATTCTAGACTTTATATAGTCTTAAAACTCTCACACATTTTCGCTTTTTCAAGTTGTCACTTTGTTGGCTTATATCCGATCAAATGTATTTATTAATCACACCCGGCAGTCAATTACTTTTCAAGCCAGTTATCACTTTTTTTATTGCCCTTTGACATCATCTCTACTCAAATGTATCTGTTAATCACCCTTTTCCTTTGTTGACGTCACCCACAGCCAGATGCACACAAGGAGCCATCAGGAGTTGGAAGTCAGCAAGTGTTCTCTGTCTTCAGCCAAAAATTCTAGACTTTATATAGTCTTAAAACTCCTATGCAATTTTTGTTTTTTGGGTTGTTACTTTGTTGACTTATATACAATCGAATATATCTGTCAGTCACACCCGGTGGTCAATTGCTTTTCAAGCTGGTTGTCACATTTACATTCCATTTTGACCTCACCCGTGGCCAGATGTACAATTACTCCTGCTGTTCAAGGTAATATATCACACTAAGATCAATGGTTGAAAA
This sequence comes from Ascarosepion bandense, assembly GCA_037127315.1. Classification (NCBI taxonomy): domain Eukaryota; kingdom Metazoa; phylum Mollusca; class Cephalopoda; order Sepiida; family Sepiidae; genus Ascarosepion; species Ascarosepion bandense. The sequence goes on from JBBBDQ010000851.1 coordinate 8,233,477, forward strand.
AAGACTTTCAGTGAGTGAAGCCTGAGAAAGATCAACCACCTTTGAACCTTGTGGATTGGCACTACAGATTCACAAAGATCTGTACCAAATAACAGAAACCACATCACTTCAGCACTACTATCAACAGCAACAACTAAAAATGGCATATATAACTTGAAGAGAAAATAATGACATAATCATAATGTTGACATCCCAAACTAAAGTTTAAGAAAGAAATGCCCATCAATACTGGAAAGAGTGATAACAGCTACTTAAAAAAAAAACTATTTTCTTGAAAAATCCTTAAGAGAAAGATTTTATAAATTTCTACCGAAAGCAATACTGACTGATCAGTCAATGAATGTAAAATGTTTCCTTGTAGGGAAACACCTAGTATTACCATTACCATAGCTGTATATAATGTCTCACTTATGGTATCATATATAAAAAGCAAAATGAACATTTGATTTATTAGAAAAACTTTATCACTTGGAATAAAAAAACTATACTTACTTCCCTGATAGTTACAATTCCCAAGAGTTTAAGTGCAATGTCAATTTCCATCCTTTATCTCCTTGATTCCCATCTTTCTCTTATCCTTTTCCCAACACTCCCTGTATCTTGTTCTTCTTCCTTTTTATTCTATTCTTGTATAACCCCCTACAGCAGTATTCTTATCCTTCTCTTATCCATTCTCTGACACCCCCTCTATCTTGTTCCTTTTTCTTTTCACTCTCCTCATGTAGCCCCCTGCACACCAATGGCAATACAACCTTGCTTGGAATGAAATGATTATAAAAAAACTCAATCAAATTTTTTAATATCTTTATAAAGAAACATGAGTTAATTCAAATTATTATACTTTTCAGTGTGTTGTGAATAAATGGAAAATATTTACCAAATATTTACAATTTTTTTAATTTTAAAAATAAACACCTTTTTCTTAAATGTAGATGTATTTTTTTTCTACTTTTATTTCTATATCTTATAAATTTATCTAAAGTGCAAGATATTTTGTGCTTTAAATAAGGAATTATGTAGCACACATTAAAATTTAATAAATTTTTGAATATTTCTTTTTAATTAATTGGGATCAGATATGGATTGGAATCCAACAGAATAGGAAAAGAAACCAGTAGGAGACATTTATAAATCTAATGATGACTATCTGATAAAAAACATCCATGACTTGGGATCAGATATGGATTTTATTCCAAATAGAAGATATTTATAATCTAATATGTTTCACTTTTATTAAAACTTCATCAGAGAATGAGATATGGAAAAAAAGAGATAAAAATTTAGGTACTTTTAATTTTTGTATCGTTTGTTTTTCATTGGTTAAGCAGACGACTTCATGTGCATTTGTTTTGTAAAGTAGCATTTGTGTGTAAATTTATAGGTGTAAGTTTATTGGGATTCTAGTTTGTCTATGCAGGATTCAGATCTTTTTTTCAAAAATGCTTTGTACATGAATTTTTTTTTTTGAAGACATGCCCCAAATATGTCATTTAAGAAAATAATTCTTCAACCCAGAATTTTGAAGAGGAAAAAAAAATGCTGAGTGGAAAGCACAGTGTTAGCAAGACAGTAACGATAGAGACGCATGAGATAAAAATGCTGTGTCAGGTGCAGTGGTTCAGTAAAACTCATGAAGTTGAACATTAGAGATAAAAGAAAAAAAAATGCAAACAAATCCCTACATTCCAAGAATTTTCTCCAAGTGCCTATGACAGTAATACTAAAATGTTCTTGGACCAACCATGAAGTGCTTCCACCACCAAAATTATGTTTATTAATTTGGCCAGATATTGGAAAATTAGTCAGGCCAGGAACTTTTCAGCTTTCCATCATTTTAATGCTTGTTGTAAGACTTTGACATATTGTTCTGTCATTAGAGAATATGCAGAAATAAAATGCATGTGTTTGCATATGTATATGTCTGGGATTTTTTTTTTTTTATAATCGTTTCACCCCGAGTAAGGCATTTCACTGCCACTATTGCGCAGGGGGTTACATTGAGGGGAAAGTGGTGAGAAAGGATGGTTAGATGTCAGAAGGAGGGTGATAGACGGGTAAGGATACCGGGGATGATAGAAAATATATAAACATATATAAAGGTTTGTGTGTGTGAGTGTATGTACTGGTTATATTAAACCTGTAGATTCTTTGTGTTGTGTAGGACCATACCAATACCATGCCAAGGAATGCTGTTGTAATTTCAGTAGAAAAGGACATGGCACATCAAAAAAGGAGAGTAATTTGCTAACGACTGCTCTACAGTAAGATAGCAACAAGTGTGTCTCATATTTACTATGCTTAGTATAAAGCTGCAAATATATTCTTCTTTTATGTGCCCTGTCCCTTCAGGACGTAAGCGATCATCTCCCTATCTCTAGTGGCTCTTAGCATGCCTTCTCCTGTTACACCATGCAACCCTTGTTCCATCATCCACCTGATTAGGTTCTTCAAACATGTTATCCGTTACTTTCTCCTGTCTCTTTTTCCCCCTCTATCTGGCCTGTTTGTATCAGGTTCTCCAAGCCCTCCTTCCTCATTGCATGTTCCCGGAACTTCAGTTGTCTCTTCCTGATGCTCAGTATTAATTTCCTTTTCATTTCCATCATTTCCAAGATCTCATCATTGCTCATATGTTTGATCCATGATATTCACAGCATCCTTCTGTAGAACAACATTTCAGTTGCTTAAAGTTTTTCCTTCATCTTTGATGATATTGTCCAGCATTCACTGCCATATTGAAGAATGGACAGCACATAGCCATCCAGTACTCTCTTTGTTTCTCGCGAAATTGTCCTGTTTCTTAATACTTTACTCAGCTTCTGGAATGCTTCCTTTGCCATGCCAATTTACTTTTGAATCTATGTCGCACTTTTCATCTTCTGTTATAACACTTCCCAGGCATTTAAATTTTTGTACCTGCTTGATTCTAGTCTCCCCGACTTGTATTTGGCATATTGGGCTGCCCTTTTTACTGATGACTATGCATTCAGTTATCACTATGTTATCCAAAATAGATTGTTAACCCTTGTTCCATGATGGGGTATTTTTTTCATCTGTATCACCCCATGCAAGTCAGTAAAACCACTAAAATGCAAGAAGAATTAGGAACAGAAACATTAATAGTAAGAGAAAAGAGTAATCAGGAGGAGAGTAGATCGTGATTGACATTGCATTTACATTTTTTTTGCAAGAAAAGAAACTGTTAGCCTAGAACTTATGGCTACATATAGCCAACTCAGTCTAGTCAGTCAGTTAAGTGCCATACATGAGACATGCTTGGGTGATCATGTCTCGAAAGAGATTTGACTGACTGCACAGAAGATTATCCCGCAGTAGGTTGCCATTACTTTCTGTGGTAGACTAGTTGCCAGCCAAGGCTATAGAACCCAATCTGCCCAGTCATTTACCCTATAACTGGAGGGAAGAGACAGATTAATATCTTTCCCCAGGGTATTTGCATGTAAGTGAATACAAGGAATTCAACTGGAAACTCAGCTGCCCGATTTCTCATTCCAAACCGATATCCGCTGTACCACAATACACATCTAGTATTGCACTTAAATTCATAAAGTCTGGGTACCAAAGTGAAGAGATCATCTGAACAATTATCATGAAAGTATTCATAAAAAAGGTAGAGAGAGGCAACCTTATGGCAGTGGGTGACTGAAGTAGTCGCCAGATCAGGACCAATAATATTGCTGATTTATCTTTGGATCTTATCAAGGAGCTCAAGGTAAATAGCAGGGGCACTGGTCCATATGTGCCAGCAATATTCTAAGCATGGATGAATGGTAGACTTATAGATGTGTAAGATAGATTCTGAAGAAAAAATTGTCTTGCCTAACTCAGACATTCTTAGAAGTAGACTTAGCAATGAATTCAATATAGTCTTTCCACTTCATGTCAGCTGAGAACATTAGCCCAAGAAAGTGCAACAAGTCACTTTCCTGGAGGTTAGCATTAGCCACACTGATGGAAGGCAGAGAGTGGTCTCAGATAATTAATGGAAAAAAGTTTAGTTTTGGAGGTGTTAAAAGTGACAAGACATCTTTTGGCCAAGTTAACAATGGTCTTGGGGTCATTTTGGACATCGGCTGCCATTTTGACCTTATTGGACTGATTAACCTTACTATCAATGGTTGTATCCTCTAATGGTTGTATCCTCAGCGTAGAAGCAAAGTTGAGAGCTGATATCATCAGGAAGGTTGTTAATGAAAATTAAAAACAGTGTAGGACCAAGAATGAAGCCCAAGATGACACCTGCATTAATACAAAAGGATCTAGATTAGTGGCCATTCACGCTAACTTTCATTTTGCAATTTGATAGGAAAGACTGGATCAGTTCAAACATGTGTCGAGAGACACCTTAAATTTTCAGTTTGTGGAGAAGACCTGTATACTAGACCCAGTCAAAGGCTTTTGAAAAGTCCAATGCCTGGGCTTCACTGTTTTTATTTCAAGCATGATAGACTTTCCATAATTATCCTCAGTACATCAGCAGTTGACTTGAAGAAATGAAAGCTGTATTGCTTGTCTGAGAAAAGACCCAACAATGAGAGATGAACAAATTCAGGCAAATGCTGGAATCATCATTTGGATCTTTCATTTTTTTTAATACTGTTTGTAATAGTGATAATTATTTCAGTGGTTACTTTTGTTTTGTATGTATTGCTTTTTTTCCCCTACATTTATCAGTTTTCTCAATATACAAACATTTTGCTGTTTTTCAGACTCTGGCAAACAGAACCAAGTGGTGCCTGTATCTAACTTTACAAATGAAGTGACTCATCTTAATGAACAAAACATGCAACTTGAACTTCAGGTTTCAAATCTAAGTCGGGAGCTAGAGGAACTACGAAAGACCAAGACAACATCCCGTATTCAACAAACTGGTTATGGGGAACTAAAGCTGGAACTAATTCAAACAAAACGGGAATTAAGCAGGGCCAAAGAAGCATTGCAAGGTAATAAGCACACTTCATCTTTTTAAATTCTTACTGAGAAAGTCAAAAATTTACAGTAGATATTCTTTAGAAAGTATAATAGTAGGGAGCTCTGGAAGAAAGGTTGATTTTTCCTTTTTTATTTCCCCATTATGAGCATTATTATACCCATGATATAACAATACCATAGTTCATGGACGGAAAGGAATGTCTGAAAGGAAAAAGAATGACAAACATGCTTTGTTCTCAGAAAGGGACTCTTATACCACTAAGACATAAACAAAATTATATATGCATATTTATGTGTGTTTTACACAGAATAATATATCTCATATATCTGCATAGCAAGCAAAGTGTAATAAGAAACAAAAAGGAAGGGTCTCACATATAATATGGAGATACTTTTGTATCTGGAGGAGCCATGTTTAGGACTCTAGGTTCAAGCAAACCAGCTTCATCTACTATATTCCAGGTGAGAATGTATTCCATCAAAGGGAAATTGTGAGTCTTGGTTTTTCCCAAATGGAGGACTGTGAACTAGAGTTCCTTTCTTTAGCTGGGAAAAATTATATTCCCAAGGAGAAATGGCATCATGTGCATGAAAGCTGCTGGGAGATGTTTTTATATATATATATATATATATATATATATATATATATATATATTTCCTTTGGAAGTTAGTTATGCAAACTTGGTTTTAATCTTTCGTTATCTTCAGGCATTTTATATCAACTGATTCTCTAACGCTTTTCTCAAATGCACAACAGGAACTTTCAGAATGCACACCTGAAAGTTCAAAATAAGGAGCCAGTCAAGATTGTAAATACTTTTATCCAGGTTTGTATGATCATAAAATATATTTTCTGATATGTTTACATCCAGACATTACCTTGAGCTTTTCATTTAGCAATCTATTAAGTAAAATATTTTATATATATATATATATATATATATATATATATATATATATATAGTAAAGTTTTGTCATTTGCTTGAAGCATTGTGTAAAATAGTTATATGGGTTATGTCTTGAAGGCTGTCACAATGCGTTGAGTAAAATAAAGAAAGGTAAAGAAGTTTTTGAGTATTACCTATTTATTAAACATTAATATTTCGAGATCAAAATCTCATCTTCAAAATGGCAGAGAAGCTTTTCTCTGTCCGGGTATCTTCACAGCCTTTCAACCTGGACAGACAAAAGCTTCTCTGCCATTCTGAAGATAAGATCTTGATCACGAAATATTAATGTTTAATAAATAGGTAATACCCAAAAACTTCTTTACCTTCCTTGATTTTACTCAACGCATTGTGACAGCCTTCAAGACATAACCCATATATATATATATATATATATATATATAAAACAATAATACAGAGGAAAGCAGTAAACAGCTGCTTTCAAAGATATGAAATAATGAAAATTTAACACCAGGCTACCCAGGTTTCTACAGTGAGGTATCTTCAGCCACATGGTGAAAAAAATCTAAAACACAACTCCAAATAAACATCAACTCTTCCAGAGTTGGGGAGGGAGAAAAAGAAAAAATAATTAAATAAGAGGCAGAAATGGAACTCAGTTCTCATGCCAAAGAGAGTGAGGAGGGGGGAAAATAGTTCATACGGATTTGTAAATACCCAAGAGATCTTTCTTAAGATGCCTACACTTAGCCATGATTTTCATCCTTTCATTCAACAAGAAGCCTCTGTTCTTATATGTCATGATGGCCAACTTCTCCTCCTGATACAATCTACAACAAATATTACCACAATTCCTTCCAGCTTTAGCCCTTCTCAATATACGCCACTTCCCACATGGATTTTTGTCATATTGTTCCTTCAATTTATACACACACAGACAGCCAGCTTGGTATCATTCCTATGGCTCTCCAATCTAAATAAAGAGGTATGATTGTAATATTGTTTCTTAAATGACTCTTCAGTACAGCCAATGTATACTTTTTAAATTCTCTACTTTCATCATCAACTTCAGGTGTGTAGATAATACTCTCCATACAACATTCACTTTTAAAAGACAATCATTCTTGTTCTTACAATTGTATGTTCTCTTGTTACTTTTATCACTTCCTTCTATAGTTAAGACTTTGGCATTATTGAATTTTATAATCCTTCCCAAACTGCTAGTGCAGCTGTAACAATATATATATATATATATATATATATATTATAAAAAGTGATGACTAACTTCACTTGATAAGGTTTGTATGCTTAATTATTATTTTTTTTTTTTTTCAACTGTTGCTTAAGCTCTTGCACATCTGGATTAAATTTGTAGATAAACTATCCAAAATTTAAAGTTTTTGTTCTGGCTTTAATCAAGTTCTTTTGACTCTCCAGTTTTTATGAAATAATTCATGTCAGTGAGTTGGTGGGTACAACAATATATTTTGATTTGTTGAATTTAACAACAATTGAAAATAATTTATCTAAACTCAACATAAAATTTGACACAGCTACATCTAAGACAATAAAAGACTTAATACAGGACAAAATAATAGGCTAAAATTTGAAGGAGGAATTTTCTGTATTATCTAATAATAATTGACACAAGAAATACACAGGAGAAGCATCAAGGAATTTAAATAAAATATTAGATGAACACAAAAGGGATCTTTTACAAAACAACACCTTCAATACATCAGTTGCTCACCATTATAAGGTTGACTACAGTTTTGATTTTAAAAAAATTCTACTCTAATTAAAAGATAAAACAATTTACTAAAACAAAAGTGTTTAGAAAGTGCTTAAATTGCTAGATCATCCACATAAAATTTGCATCTGAGTGCTTACAACATTTTACAATTTTTGCCAAAACACATATGCAAAAAAATTTTAAATTCTCAGCATCCACCCTTCCTTTGTGCGCATATGTAATTACATCAATGCAAATATAAATTTAGTCCAATGAAGTTGTAAAGGATAAAACCCGTTACGTGAATACTTTTCCACATTTTTATACTTCTTTCTCTTAAAATATCTATATATATATATATATATATATATATTTTAAGAAATTAAAGGACTCTTATCCAACATTAGTAGTAAATGGTAAAAAATATAGCCAGATAAAATATTTCTTAGAAATTACTTTGTTTACATTACAGGTACAAGAAATGAGCAAATATAGGCTTTTGAAGAGGATAATTGAACTTTGCTCAACTGTGATGCTATTTTTGGCCAAGTTGTCTAAAGCACATTGGATCAGAAGGTGGTTTTTCTTACAAAAAGTGATACAGGTTTAAACCCTGTTCTTGCACTTCTTCTTTATTAAGTCTAGAATGCAAAGGCAGGTAGATATAATTCATACTGTTAAAAAAGCTAAAACAGGGCTTCTGCTCAGTGTAATTCACACTGTTAAAAAAAAAAAACAGGGCTTCTACTCAAACATGGGTATTTAACAAGTTCTTTCCATGGTGCCCTGTTCACATGAATTTAAGCATACTGCTAGATTGGCATCTAGGTCTCACTCCTTTCACCATTGAAATAGTAAAATGTAACTGCTATTTCTACTTTAACAGTACTTTTCTTTTAATGTGGAACTCTCTTCCATTTACTTGCTTCCCTGATAGCTACAATCTTCAAAAATTTTAATGCAACGTCAGTTGTCATCTTCAATCTTCTTTTATCCTCTATTCAATACACCCTGTACTCATTTTCTCTCACTGTTAAACCCTTATGCACTGATGGCAGTCCCACCTTGCTTTGGATGAAATGATTAAAAAATAATAATAATATTTAGATTAGCAGGACTAACAAATTTTATTAAACTCAACTTACAAAGTCAGTCTGCTTAATTCTTTTATTGTATTTCTCTAAGTGTTGAATAAGTTGTTGCCCATCCAAATTAAAATTGTCAATAAATTGTCTAAAGTTTGTTTTTTATTTTAGTGCTTTTGACTGTCTCGATCATTATAAGATACTTAATATTATCGCCAAAAAAAATGAAAATTGTGAATAAACTATCTCAAGTTCATGTTAGAATGCTACTTTTCAAATTTAAATATACACAAGAAAGCAAATACATTATTAAATATTTTGTATATACTTTAAAATGTCATCTTCCTTGGTAAAAGATATTTAATTTGGATTGTTTCTTTTGTATAATAGTAGCTTGTAGTATTTTGAGCCTTTCCTTACAGTGCACACTATAATACATCACTCAATAAATCTCGGCCCTAACTAATAAAACAACAACTTTTAGGCAAAAACATCTCACAGCCCACAATCTCTTCTCTCTGACAAACAGTATGGTTTCTGCTTCACCAGGTCTCCTGCTGATATGCTCACAACCTTTACTGAGTATATACACCAGGCTCTTGACAAGAATGGCGAAGCTCGAACTGTTTCTCTAAATATCTCCAAAGCGTTTGACAGAGACTGGCATGCCGGCCTTCTACGCAAGCTGCAAGTCTATAGTATAACTGGACAATTGTTTAATCTAATCCAGTCATTCCTTTCAGATCATACAATGAAGGTAGTATTGAACGAACATGCCTCCCAATACTAGCATACGAATGCGGGTGTTCCTCAAGGCTCTATTCTAGATCCTACACTTTTCCTGATCTTCATTAATGATCTCCTGATGTAATCAGATCCCAAGTAGGCATATACGCTGCAGACACTATGATTTACTCTGGCCTTGATCAAAAATCTGCCAAGGCTGAGAAAGCAAACCTCAGCGCTGAGCTTGAAAAGGACCTCTAAGCCAGGACTCGGGTAAGCAATGGCTTGTGAATTGTAATGCTTCCAAAACAAAGCTGCTATCTATTAACCATCGCAGACAATTGCTCCTATCCCCCATTAGCATGGTTCAGACTAGTCTCCCTGAAAGCAAAACACTGAGCCTCTTTGGGTTAATTCTCACAACAGACTTCAAGTGGAATGACTATATCGAATCCATAGCTAAATTCTCTATGTAGGGCCAGGAAGTTTTTCCCTCCTGAAACCATCCTGCACATATATAAATCTACCATCCGCCTGTGCATTGAATATTGCTGCCATACTTGGTCGAGTGCCCCTGCTATCCACTTAGGGGTCCTTGACAAAATCCAACGGAGAATCTGTAATGTGATCGATTTCAATTTAGTAGCTCAGATACAGTCCCTTTCTCATCAATGCAATGTGACTTCCTGTATCTCTTCTACAAATACTTTCATGGCTTCTGCTCCAATGAACTTAGCTCTCTGGTGCCCCCTATGTATGAATTTACTTGAGCCTCAAGATTAGTAACTAGATCCCACCCTTTTACTGTGAAACCAATAAAATGTAAATGTAAATTGTACTCCAGCTTCTTCTTTCCTCGCACTTCCCGCCTGTGGAATTCCCTTCTGTTTGCTTGCTTCCCTGACAACTACAATCTCCAAGAGTTTAAATGTAAAGTCAATAGTCACTATTTCACTAACTTGCATCCTCTCTCTTGCTCTTTTCTCCATCCACTCCACTCTCATCAGTATTCTCATCAGTATTCTCATCCTTATCTTACTCACTTACTGACACCCCTGTAACCTGTCACTCTTTCTCATGACTTTCCTTCTATGTAACTCCTTACACACTAGTGGCAGTAGACTGCCTTGCTTGCGGCGATATTAAAAATAATCACTTCTTAGAGTTATTGATGAGAATATGTTAGATATTTTAAACTTCTTATCGTAAAATGTTAACACTAAGGTATTTGCATTCCTTAAATGATATGTACCAGTGAAATGTATTTTAACACATGATCTTTAGATGGTTAATCTACTATATATATATATATATATATATATATATATGCACAACCTTTTCAAGAACTAGAAAAATGTTACAGTTGTAACCTTCTGATAAATGAAGTCTATTATAAAAATTCAGGATGTGAAATCAGTAAATACTGGATACTTCAGTGCATTCATCAGTTATAATGAATTTAATATATGAAAAAAGGAAATTGAACATAGAAGAGGCTGCACCAGAGGTTGTTTTGCCTGACACCATAAATTGTTACAAAAGTCATTAACTGGAAAAATCAAGTTTTTAAGTACCTATGAACTTGATATGATAACTGACTTTATTTACATGTTTCCAAGTGTGTCTTACTGGGGGTTTTTTATCCAATGGCCATGTTCAGGTCAGTTGTATATAATGTGTGTCCACAGGTTGGTTTATTTAACATGGCTTTTGCAAGGTTTATGACAAGTTTCCACAATCTGAAAGAAACATTTGAATGTCAGTTGAAACTAGCAGAATATAGTATGCAAAAAAGTACAAGTTATTTATAGCATGTCCATCAATATCATTCAGTCAGTTAAGTGCCATACATGATACACGTTTTAGGCGATCATGTCTCGAAAGAGACATAACTGACTGGGCAGAAGATTATCCCACAGTAGGTTGCCATTGCTTTCTTCAGTAGACTGGTTGCCAGCCAAGGCTATAGAACCCAATCTGTCCTATTATTTAACCCATAACTGGAGGGAAGAGATGGATTAATACCTTTCCCAAGGGTATTTGTGCATTAGTGAATGCAAGGAATTCAACTGGAATTTGAACTCGGTTCCCCCGATTTGTCGTTCCAAGTTGATATCCATTGCACCACAACACACTTTTTGTAGCTAGACCACCTGTGACATTTGTCCATAAATAAAGCTAACATCATCTTTTCTCTTCCAAGTCATTTGATTCTCACAAAACTATTATTGGTTAATATTTTGTAATCACATGCCTTAAGAAAAAAAATTCAATATTTTATTTATAGTCAATTGTGTGAATGAGAAACCTATTAGTATTACATTAGTACACTGCCATGAGGTGGGGTAAAAAGGTAAAAAGGTATGGGCACAGAAAGTAGAACCAAATCACCAAATTCAAATTCTAAATGTGTCTGGTGTGTTAACTTTGTACTAATATCATTTGGAAAGACATGAATCCATTTATTCTCCTTTCAGCTATGGGTTAAATAGCAGGATAAACTAAGCCCTATAGTCTTGGGTAACAACCAGCAGCAAGAGAAGTGTTACTCTTAATTCAAAATGATGGAAGATGGCAACAAAAAAAAAAAACTTCAGTTTTTTCCCAAGAAATTATGATAATTCTCATATAATAAATAAATGGAATCTGTGGACAGCTATGGCCACCAATTTCCTGAAAAGACATGGCATTTAGAAAATAAAACATGCAGTTTTTAGCTCTTTAAAAATTTGATCTAACATTCAGTCAGTCAAGTGCCATACATGATACATGCTTGGATGATCATATCTCAAAAGAGACATGACTGACTGGGCAGAAGATTATCCCGCAGTAGGTTGTCATTACTTTCTGTGGTAGACTGGTTGCCAACCAAGGCTATAGAACCCAATCTATCTTGCTATTTAACCCATAGCTGGAGGGAAGAGATGGATTAATACCTTTTCCAAGTGTATTTGCACATAAGTGAATGAAACAAATTCAACTGAAATTTGAACTTAGCTCTCCAATTTATCATTCTGAACTGATATTCACTGCACCACAAAGCTTTCCCTTGACTATGCTCTACACATTTACAAACACAGATGTGAAGAGATAAACATTTAAGCATGTCATACCACATCCCAAATGAATCTACAGAAAGTGATACTACTTTCACTCCTGAGGCCAATGTGTTGATGAGGGATTACTATGCTGATGACACAGTGAGGATAACAATGACCTTGAACAGTAAAAATCAACAGTCTCTACAAATTGTTCCAATAAATAGGACTCAAGAAAAACCTTTCCAAAACAGAAACTATGATCTGGAATTAGAATGAAAGTAATGATGGCCTGAACCCATCATAAAAATTCAGTTTAGTACATACTAAACACTTTAAATACCTCAACATATGAATCATTTATAACAAAATTAGTGTCGGAGGAAAAGAAATTGAAATTTTTACCCAACACTACAAGTTGCAACAAGCCAAGACATTAACCTGAAAACTTGTCATATTCTTAAATAAGCTTGTCCGATTGAGACATTTATATGGATACCATGCATGGCTCCAAACCCATTCAGATCTATATAACCTTCAACCCTTTCGAAAACTAGTCAACAGCAACTAAATATATTAACCCTATGTCAGTCCTGGTCAACAGTAACCAATAATGTAGACTTATGATCCATGTTGATCTTCAAGTTTTTTCAGGCCACCATGATTATCATTCTGTTGATTCCACACTCGTTAATGTATCACTTGTTTTGCTGCTGGTATCATCTTGGTGGCATGATTTCACTCAACTTAGCTGGTTTTTGTTCATAACCATCCACAGTTCTGCCACAATGTTTTTTTTATCTCAGAGAATGGGGAAATCATTGATGAAGCTAACTTGGTGAGGACAGATGCAACAGTTGACTGTTGCACAACAAAAAAAGGAATTCTTTGGAATAATGAATTAACTCAGGTGAAAAAAAATGTAAAAATGATTTGTTTGTATATGCTTTGTTGTATACAGAGGTTTTAAACCTTCCGACTTAATAACACTAGGATTACCTTTAAAGTCTGTAACTTGTATTTTGTAGTAACTTAAATTTCTAAGTTTTGGTCATCTGTGATCTTCTAATCTGCTCTTTTGATACCTCCTAAGTTTTTTCTATCTTCTGAACTGGCACAAAGTCTTGATCAAAAGGTCTCCATGAACAATGTAGACTCCAGTAGCAGTAGTGTGGGGACTCTCTTTGTGTCTTCCAGTCTCTTCTGTTTTCTTTGTTCTAAAATCTCTAGCTTATATGGAGTCCTGCATCTGGCAAGGGTGGGGATTGCCTAGGACTTGGGTTTTATTGAATTCTACCCTTTGCCTAAAATTCTATATTCTCAAGTGGTTTTCCAAATTTGAGTTTGTTCAGAGGAGAGAAACTACCCATTTTTTGTTATTCTAACTCCCTTTAGTGTTCATCTCATACTACTACTTCATATGGGTTGTGCTAATCTCTCTTTCTTTCTTCTCCTACCTTCTCAACATCTAACTGTAACTCTCTGTAATTATCCAAACTTTCAAAATGACATATAAAAAAGGGATTTTCAGTCATCAGTTTTGTTTCATGCTGTGGTCTCTCTATCGACCAGACCATCCAAAGAAAAGGAGAGAAAATTATTTCCACTTCTCCTCAAACAAAAGTTGTTTTTTTTTTCTGTTAATGCATTTTTTTTTAACGATCAATAGACTGCAGTCTGTTTGTCCATGGTTACTTCAAACTACTAATTAGGTTTTTCTCATCACTTGCATTCAAGGAAATCCAAATGTTTGGACATAACATTTTTCCTAGGACAAATTATAAGGAATAAATGCCATCTCTGTCCATGTGAGGTACTTCTCTATTGGGTGGTTGCTTCAAAATATCTTTTCCCTCATCCCTTTTGTCGAGAGAAATCATAAATGTTATACTGACGACCACTGGGTTTTCTTTATCAACAACATATGCTTCCTTCTACTTGACATTTTCTAGTATACGTTAAATGATCCCTTTCTTATCAGCAGGAAGTAAGTCTTGGTTTTGTTCAATCTTACTGAATTCCATCTCATTATTTTGGAGTTTGATTCTCCTTGGAATGATTTTAAAACATGATCTTTCAATGCATTTCTTTTTTTAATTTTCTTCTCAACTTTTTAATTCATCTTCCTCCAATTTCAACAATTATCATCCAGTTAGTAGACTCTTTCCTTTTCCTTCCTTCTTTTTTCCTTTCTTTTTTTTTCTTTTTAGTTTAATCAATTTCCAGCAATTCACAGCGTCACATCTAAACTGCTAGCTGTAAACAACTGCTTTCTAAGATCAATGGTTAAAAATGACTGAGTTAGTGAAGCTTGGCAAAGATCCTTCTTCTTTGAACATTGAGGGCTGGCATTACAGAATCACGAATAACTGTACCAAATAACAGAAACTACAGCATTAATGAATTTTCTTGCAAAATTATTTTGAGAGAAATTTTATAAATTTCAACCAAAAGTAGTACAGGCGAATCAGTCAATGAATGCCAAATGTTTCCTTGTAAGGAAACCGCTAATATTGCCATTATCATATTTGTCATTTATCCTATTTACATACATACAAATTTGATACATTAGCAGATTTGCAATAAGTTCTTTAAAATGCTTGATTTTTTTAAAAATAAGGATGAAAATTAGGAACTTACATACAAATTAAAAATTTTATTACCTTATATTAAATGCTTATTATTTTCTGATTTGGCAGATTGGTAAATTCAGATCAAGAAATTTGTTTTGCCTTTTACTTACATCATAACTTTCTTTTGTTGTTGCAAAAGTTTCTTGCACTATATTTTTTTCACACTTTTAGGGCCATTTTAAAGTTTTTGATGTTTACTCCTTTATTTATATTATCTTAGTCAAAGGAGCAGATTACTAAATTTTATTAATAACTTTCTCTTAGTATTTTTAAATCTATGTGGGACTACTCTCTCTACTCTCCAAAATCTGGAGGAAGGAGTTCTACAAAGAATTATTGTGCCTATTACCTTATTTGGTAAAAGAGTTAAATAACATTGTAAATATTTTTAATCATTTCACAAGGCAATAATGCCACTAAGACGTAAGGGGTTATTGGGAGTGAAAGAGAATGAGAAGACTTTAGTGAGGAGAGGGGTCAATAAAAGAACAGGATTCAGGAAGACAGAAGATGGTGATTGATGTTGCATTTAAATTTTTGAAGATTATAGGTGCCAGGGAAGAAAGAAATCAGAAGAAAGTTTCAAATGTAAGAAGTGTCCAAAAAGAAACTATTTAACATATGAAAAAAAGCAAGAATTATGTGAAGGGGTAGATATAAAGAAATTCTTACTTGTAATATTTCTAAAAGAGACATGGTTAGCCTGCATGATATCTTTTTGTGTTCCTTCTTTAGGCTGCATAGCTTTCATACATTCTCTAAACTGCCACTGGCTATTACATCTATCTTTCTTGCAGTCTGCAACAAAACTGTTGTCACCAATGGACAAGGGATTTACTTTTAATCCAACGTTTTTATTACCTCAAACATTATTATAGTGTCTACTTTATATTCAGGATGTGTATTGTGGTACAGTGGATATCGGCTTGGAATGAGATGCTGGGGAGCCGAGTTCAAATTCCAGCTGAATCCATTGTATTCACTTACGTGCAAATACCCTTGGGAAAGGTATTAATCCATCTCTTCCTTCCAGTTATGGGTTAAATAACAGGACAGATTGGGTTCTATAGCCTTGGTTGGCAACCAGTCTACCGCAGAAAGCAATGACAACCTACTGCGGGATAATCTTCTGCCCAGTCAGTCAAATCTCTTTCGAGATATGATCACCCAAGCGTGTATCACGTATGGCACTTAACTAACTCAGTGACTTTATATTCAAATAGACGCCCCATTTTTATTTATTTAACCAATTGTATTACATGTATCAATGCATTTGAGAAATTTTAGTAAAGAAAAATATGTTCCTTGGCAGGAATTAGACTTATGTTCTCCTTTAGAGGAGAAACCACTGTTTGATAGAAATGTACTTTACCACTTGTTGATGGAGGACAATCCAGCAAGCAAGGTTATATTTTTCATTTTTAAGGTAGCACATCCATTTTACCCAGATTATTTTCTTGAAAGCTTCATATTTGCTCAGTGTCATATCCAAAATGTAGATAAAGCAATTTTTAAAGAATTAACGGATTTATTTTTAATAAATAAAAATGGGGCATTTATTTAAAATACAGAGTATACACTATAATAAAGCCTCAAGTAATAAAAATAACATCTCAAATAACAAAAATGACAATAATGTCTCGAGTAATAAAGATGACAATAATGTCTCGAGTGACAAAGATGACAATAATGTCTCGAGTGACAAAGATGACAATAATGTCTCGAGGACAAAGATGACAATAATGTCTCGAGTGACAAAGATGACAATAATGTCTCGAGTGACAAAGATGACAATAATGTCTCGAGTGACAAAGATGACAATAATGTCTCGTAAGTGACAAAGATGACAATAATGTCTCGAGTGACAAAGATGACAATAATGTCTCGAGTGACAAAGATGACAATAATGTCTCGAGTGACAAAGATGACAATAATGTCTCTAGTGACAAAGATGACAATAATGTCTCGAGTGACAAAGATGACAATAATGTCTCGAGTGACAAAGATGACAATAATGTCTCGAGTGACAAAGAAGATGACAATAATGTCTCGAGTGACAAAGATGACAATAATGTCTCGAGTGACAAAGATGACAATAATGTCTCGAGTGACAAAGATGACAATAATGTCTCGAGTGACAAAGATGACAATAATGTCTCGAGTGACAAAGATGACAATAATGTCTCGAGTGACAAAGATGACAATAATGTCGAGTGACAAAGATGACAATAATGTCTCGAGTGACAAAGATGACAATAATGTCTCGAGTGACAAAGATGATGAAGAAGGTCTCTAGTGACAAAGATGACAATAATGTCTCGAGTGACAAAGATGGCAATAATGTCTCGAGTGACAAAGATGACAATAATGTCTCGAGTGACAAAGATGACAATAATGTCTCGAGTGACAAAGATGACAATAATGTCTCGAGTGACAAAGATGACAATAATGTCTCTAGTGACAAAGATGACAATAATGTCTCGAGGACAAAGATGACAATAATGTCTCGAGTGACAAAGATGACAGTAATGTCTCGAGTGACAAAGATGACAATAATGTCTCGAGGACAAAGATGACAATAATGTCTCAGTACAAAGATGGATAATAATGTCCTTCGAGACAAAGATGACAATAATGTCTCGAGTGACAAAGATGACAATAATGTCTCGAGACAAAGATGACAATAATGTCTCGAGACAAGATGACAATAATGTCTCGAGTAACAAAGATGACAATAATGTCTCGAGTAACAAAGATGAAGTATATAATAAGTTATTTCTAGTAAAATTGATTATGGGAGAATGGCAAACAGGTTTTTAAAAAATCTTAGAAAGAAAGTCATTTTATCCCAATAATCTTCTACCTTGAGTGGCCCCCGAGCTTTGTACAGGGTAAACTTTACTTTAAAAAAAAATGTATATATATTATTTTCTTTTTATACATGGTGAACAACCTTGAATGCATTTCAGACTTTTTCTACTGTGAAGCACTTTCTGACTAAATGTGATTATCTTGTTTTTATCAGATATTTTTACAATGTCAGCAGTTTAATAGAATTATTTAATAATTCAGTATTTGTGACATTCTATCTTTCCTGAGAGAAACAAATCTATACACAAAATTATGAATGGATCATTCATCACAGTAGAAGCATAAAGCAGCTTGCCTCGGCTACTACTTTTCTTTGCCTTTAAAAATTTGGTGACTGTAGCAATATTTTTTTCATCAAATAACCATAGACAGCTTGATATATTCTGTTAATTTCATTAAATCAATTGTTTTACTGTGTGGCACTTTGTTCTGTGGCTTCAAGAAATCTTTTTTAAAAATCCTTCACAGAATCCATCATATCAAGACCAAAGTTTTTCTTTTATCATGGCATCTTCAATTTATGTACAAGATGCCATAAGACCCTAGAAATTCAAGAAAAATACTCTGATAACTAAACATTAAATCTATAAATAAATAGTTGATATCTCTCGTCAGAAATTAGGTTTCTTATCTAATTCTTATCAGAAAATAACCTTCCATAATTGAGCAAATATGTCCATCAAAATATTGGAGTTCTTTTATTTGGTTTCATTTAGAAAAATGTATCTTGTTTTGCCTTCTAGATTGTGATTTTTCTCTGGAAATGGTTAAAATTTGTCTGTTCCTCTGTTAAAGAGGAATATAGTAGATTACTCAGGATTAAGATTTAGAGTAACAGCAAATATTCTATTAATATTTTTTAGTTTGCTAGTAAAATTCAGAACAAAGTTTTTACTTTCACTCTTTACTAAGAATTAATGTAAAAATGAAGTTGTATATTCAAAAACAATGGTGAAGGAGAGGAAAGGAGTGTCTCTGCATCTTTATCTGGTTATTTGTTAGCAGCAGTTTCTTTGAAGTTGCTGTGGTACCAAATGGTGTTTTTTGATGCAAGTGAATTTTCTGATTTTATTTTCAGTTGCCAATTGATATTGTTTTTTTGTTTTTTTTATTAATTATCAGCTACCTGGTTTAGATTTTTTTAAACTAAATAGAAGCATTTTATTCATTAATTATTCTATCTGAATAAACACATGATATATTTTCTATTATATCAGCTGAAATCAAATCAGTTCTAGAGAAGCTGATTTTCTTTTTCTTTCAAAAACCAAGCATGTTCATTATTTATTCTGTTAATTGTTTGTGATGTCTCCTGCCATTAGTCAATTGTTTTGCAGTGATATATGTGTGTATAGTCTACAGATGTGAAATTTCACTTTAATTACATTCATTCTTGATCTTATAGTATTTGTCTATATTTATGACTAAATACATCATACATATTAATAAAAAATAAGACCAGTAATATGTGCTGTGGTATGATGAATATTTGCTCAGAATGAGAAATCAGACCCAAGGTCAAGTTCCAGTCAAATATATTCAATTCATTTACACATAAATATTCTTGGGAAAGGTATTAATCTCCCTCTAGCTTTCATCTGAATAGCAGGACAGATTGAGTTCTATAGCCTTGATTTACCACAGAAAGAAATAGCAACCTATTATGAGAAAATTTTCTTCCTAGTCAGTCATGAATTGAAAGAGACATGATTGCCCTAGCATGTATCATATATGGCAATTAACTGACTGAATGGAGTAGCAAAGGTCTAATAACTTGATGATATCAAACTAATAATATAGTAACCACAACACAATAATACCAGCCTAACAACACAGCGACTATGTGTTAAAAGGCATCACAATATTTAGTAATATTATTAATTCTTAACTAGTATTTCTTATATATATATATATATATATATATATATATATATATATATATTGCAATTTCCAGGCTACTATTCTCTAACCATCATATAAACAGAATAGACCAGGAATAGAGAATAGTCATAAAGTTTTATAATCCTTAATGAAAGTGCTGACAAAAAAGCCATTTTAGGTGTCCACTATGAAATTTAAAGCTTTCATGTTCACTTGTCAACTTGTTAATGTAGACACAACAAAAAACTTTCTACTACAGACCCTTTAGCTGTTTTTTTTTTGTTTTTGTTTTTTTTTAAGAAACTGTAGGGAAACAAAGTTCTCAATGTCTCTTGGGTTTATCTGTTTTTTTATTTTTATTTTTTTTTGGTCCAGAAGTAATTTAGAGTGAGTAAACATAAGAATGATTATAATAGTTGAGCTCAAGTCAGCTTTGCACTGAGATGGAATGACCAAATTACTTAAGGAGTGGCACTTTGGCAAAATATGACTGAATACTCTTCCCAGAAGTGTGTGTGTGGAAGGGGGAGGGTCATGAAAATTATTCAGGTGATCAAAAACTTTTCCCAGTTCTTTTCTTACTACCATCATGAGGAAAATGTGTGTTTTTTTGTTTGTTTGTTTTTTTTGTTCATTATTATATTTCTGTCCTGGATATAATGATAAACTACATCTGGTAGATCAGGAGATTGGAGGTTTTGAGGAGCATAGGAACCACCTCTTAACTGCTGTTGTTCCCAGGTCCACCCTGACCTGGGGTGGTAGCACCTGCTATGGGCAAATAATGAACTCCCAGACAAAAATCAGCAATATATTTTTATAGTAAAATTGCCAACAGTATATTTTTATAGCAAAAAGATGATCAATATAACACTAAAAAAGTAAAAATACATTTTTATAGTGAAATTACCAACAACACATTTTTGTACAAAAATAACCAGCAATACATTTTTTAAATATTACTAACAATACATTTTCTCTAAAAACTATACATCTATAAACCACATTTACTTTGATGTACAAAATATATGTAGTTAAAAGCAAAAAAATTGCATACAAAATATTTTATTTTTGGCTTTGAATAATGATAAAGATTGATATGTCACTAAACAAAATCAACCAAACAAAATTATTTAATTTTATTTATTGATTTTATTTCATTTTCGCACAAAACAGTTATGGTTATTAAAATATTGATTAAAATGAGATTCTTTGGATTTCATTGTTTGAAAGCAAAATGAAATTTATTCAGTATTTGTATTCTACAGTAAGAGTGTGGCATATAAGAAATTAGTTAAAATCAACTCTCTTCTTCACTTTTACAAAAATTCACAACGATGTGTGAAATCCTAAATAGAAAAAGGATTGACTATATGCTTAACAAAAAAGTCAAAAGTCAAACTCAGATTTCGCAAGTAGGTGCTAAAATGATTTTTGACCAATGGGAGCAACTTGCACAACTTGAGGACTTAGCGATCCAGTGCTAAATTTTAAAAATCTATATAAATGACCTGCATCAGTCAAGAGTCAGAGATGGGAGCAGCTAAAGAGACACACACATCTAAAATGTAACTTCAAGCGACCCAGACATTGTCCTCTTCCTTTTTCTCATTATCTTTTTAACAATTACTACTACAAACATTTTGTACAACTCTTGATACACTTAACCTTCTCATTGAACATTAATTTCTACGAATTCTTGTTATTCCTTCTTTTAATAAATTATTAATTTTAACATACAAAACGTATGTTTTCTTACACCATTCCACACTATTCCACATATTCCGACCTGTCAACAACCAACCTTCTGATGATAATTCTGCATAAAACTTGTAAGCTGGAGGGAGTTTGGTTAAGTATGACACAAGGCCAAATCAAGAAACATTAACCATCTCCCTACAGCTACACTGGTGACTCTTGACATACAAAGAACACGCACCCCTACACTACAAGAGTTCTCACTTCAAATTTTAGCGAGTCAATCATAACAGCAAGTCTCATTTAGTCAAAAACTAGGAAGATTTTTAAGGGATAATGGATAATGTGACACCAAAATTTAAAGATGCAATGGATTAGTGAAAGATGCATTTCAAAAGTTAAATCAAGCATAAAGAAATAGGAAAACTTCTTTAGAAACAATGAAACAAGTGCTGAATTGCTATGAGATAGCCATCCTCTTGTGTGGCAGTGAATGCTAAACAGATAAAGAGAAAATTGGAGATAGCAAAAATGTTGGTTCTACAGAAGGATACTGAGAATTCCATGGAAAGAGTAAGTAAACAACAAAGATGTATTAAAATGGTAGCAAAAAGAACACTTGGAATCAAAAAGAGAAAACTGAAATTTCTTGGACACATAATGAGGAAAGAGGACTTGTAGCCCGTAACCCTCACAGGACATATTGAGGGCAAGAGAGATAGGGAAAGAAAAAGGACAAGCTTGTTTAAGTGAATGGCAAAACAGTGAGTGCGAAGCTTGACAAAGGGAAAAAAAAACACTGCTATGGGTCATAAAGGACAGAAAATTGTGGAGAGCAATAGTCAACTAAGTCCTGAAGGAATACAGTACATAGGACTACTACAACTTTAATGCAAACTTCTTTCATGTTTTTGTTTTCATTTTTATGACCTGAAAAAAAGGAAAGATATTACAGTCTATACACTTGTTTAATATAGAATATATAATAATAGAACAAGTAGGAAAAGTCTTCACTTGTAAGTTTCTTCAGAGATTTGTTAATAAGACATGGATTTAATGTGTGTAGAAGAGATCTGTAAAATATATAAAAATAGATGCATGTCAGTTCATCAATAATTCCATAGTCTGATGATGAATGCATTATTTTACACAATAAATAATCTCCTTCCTTCTTGATGCACTTAATTCAATCATGAATTTAATCACACAAATCAAGTATTATACATTGAAATTATATTATATTATACATTGAAAATGTCAGGTCAAAATTCAGCTAATAACTCAATGTAAGGCTAAAGACTTAGCGATCTTTTTTTATAATCATATCACCTCAAGCAAGGCATTATACTGCCACTGTTGTGCAGGGAGTTACATAGGAGGAAAGTTAGTGACAGAATACAGGGGGTGTCAGGAAGTGGGTAAGAGAATGATAAGAATACTGAAGGGATGAGATGAGAGCATGAGAGAGAGGATGTAAGTTAGTGAGATAGGAGATGACTATTGACTTTAGATTGTAGCTGTCAGCAAGCAAGTAAACGGAAGGGAATTCCACAGGTGGGAAGTGTGAGAAAAGAAGCTGATTGAGTAGAATTTGCATTTACATTTAATTGGTTTCACAGTAAAAGGGTGGAACTTAGTTGATAATCTTGTGGCTTTCATTTGTATTGCTGCACTCTTACATGTTGAAAAAATCCTTTTGTTTTTTTTGTTTTTGTTTTTGTTTGTTTTTGCATTTTAAATACTTTTCTATCTTTGTCTCTCTAATTTTAGCACTGAAAGCAGATCGTAAACGTTTAAAAGCAGAAAAATTGGAACTTCTTAATCAGATGAAACAACTTTATGGTGCCTTGGAAGAAAAAGAGACAGAATTGCGAGAATTTATACGGAAATATGAACAGCGTATGGCAGAAAATGATGAAAGCATCAAGAAGGTGAGTAAAGGTTTTATTGTTTTTTTTTTTTGTTTGTTTGTTTGTTTTTCATGGGGTGTCAAAAAATAGACATTGGTTAATTAGATAAAAAGTAATGGTATTTCCTTATAAAGATTACATTTGGGCCTCATTGACCAAGCAGCTAGTGCTACCATCTTTCTCTTAAAACAGTTTTTCAAGAAAATAGGTCTCTCAGATTTACTAGATGTTATCATTCTTAGTTGGTTTCCTTCATAACCATTTGTTTGAAATAGTATAGAACATTAACATTTTGATTATGTCATTTTCTCTTCAAGTTACATGTGCTATCCATTTTTGCTGGTTTTGTTTTAATTTATATGGTTTCTGTTGCAGTGTGTCTATCTGTATGTGTTTATGTATGTGTATGTATAGATGTATGCATGTGTGTGTATATAGATGTATACATATATATAGATCTGTACGTATGTATATCTGTATGTATATATATATATATATATATATATATTTATGTATATATCTGTATGTATGTATGAGTATATATTTATGTATATATGTACGAGTATATGTTTATGTATAGATGTGTGTATGGTGATTTTCTAAGCACAGCTTACATGTGGCACAAGGCTGAAAGTATGGGGCACTCAGTAAGGATCAAACTCACTACTCAATTGTAATGATTCTAGTGAGACAAGCTTGCTAACCCTTACACCACCTCAAGGTGACCTAGATGTGTGTATGTATGTATGAGTATGTGTTTATGTTTAGACGTGTATACATGATAATACCTAGATCATCTTTGACAGCCTGTAGGATGGGGTCTTCATGGTCAGGTGTATGAGCTCATAGTTTGGGGTGTTACAGATCTTTTCTCAGTAATGCTACAACAGACAGCAACAAAGGTTGTATGGCTCAGCTGTCTCAAAATGTAATCTGAAACAGCTGTGCAGCCTCGCATCCATTACCATTCATGCAGCCGCATGTAAAAATCATATCTGCCTGCTCATGATATGAATATCCTGCAATTGTTAAATGGAACACTTCTCAGTTAACGCCTTACTACACACAATAATCCTTGAAGACAGACTAGCCACAAACATACATGAATGACAAATGTAACCTAGACTACATGACAACTGTGCTATCTATTGTAAATTTCTTTTAAACTTAAAAACTCAAAAACAAAGGATTTCCAAAGACATTATCGTGTTTATTACATGAGACGTTATCATCGTTTTTATTACTTGAGACGTTATCATCATCGTATTTATTACTTGAGACGTTATCATCATCGTATTTATTACTTGAGACGTTATCATCATCGTATTTATTACTTGAGACGTTATCATCATCGTATTTATTGCTTGAGACGTTATCATCATCGTATTTATTGCTTGAGACGTTATCATCATCGTATTTATTGCTTGAGACGTTATCATCATCGTATTTATTGCTTGAGACGTTATCATCATCGTATTTATTGCTTGAGACGTTATCATCATCGTATTTATTGCTTGAGACGTTATCATCATCGTATTTATTGCTTGAGACGTTATCATCATCGTATTTATTGCTTGAGACGTTATCATCATCGTATTTATTGCTTGAGACGTTATCATCATCGTATTTATTGCTTGAGACGTTATCATCATCGTATTTATTGCTTGAGACGTTATCATCATCGTATTTATTGCTTGAGACGTTATCATCATCGTATTTATTGCTTGAGACGTTATCATCATCGTATTTATTGCTTGAGACGTTATCATCATCGTATTTATTGCTTGAGACGTTATCATCATCGTATTTATTGCTTGAGACGTTATCATCATCGTATTTATTACTTGAGACGTTATCATCATCGTATTTATTACTTGAGACGTTATCATCATCGTATTTATTACTTGAGACGTTATCATCATCGTATTTATTACTTGAGACGTTATCATCATCGTATTTATTACTTGAGACGTTATCATCATCGTATTTATTACTTGAGACGTTATCATTATCGTATTTATTACTTGAGACGTTATCATCATCGTATTTATTACTTGAGACGTTATCATCATCGTATTTATTACTTGAGACGTTATCATCATCGTATTTATTACTTGAGACGTTATCATCATCGTATTTATTACTTGAGACGTTATCATCATCGTATTTATTACTTGAGACGTTATCATCATCGTATTTATTACTTGAGACGTTATCATCATCGTATTTATTACTTGAGACGTTATCATCATCGTATTTATTACTTGAGACGTTATCATCATCGTATTTATTACTTGAGACGTTATTAAAATGTATACTCTGTATTTTAAATAAATGCCCCATTTTTATTTATTAAAAATAAATCCGTTAATTCTTTAGAAATTGCTTTATCTACATTTTGGATATGACACTGAGCAGATATGAAACTTTCAAGAAAATAATCTAGGTAAAATGTGAATATATGGACTTTAATTTTTGTTTTGATGTGCAGAACCCACCTCCAAAGTTTGTAAAAGTAAGTGTGTGTGTTTGCATAAATAGCAAATGGTCATTTAAATTACACAAAAATGAATGAAAATAACACTGACTTCTCATTTTAATAGATATATTTATGAAAATTACACAGAAATATCTTGAAATACTAAAAAGTAAATTTATCTAATAAAGTCACCATTGCCTTCAACCATGGCTGCAAGACGATTTCAAAATCTCTTGCAACTCTTCTGCACAGTCTCCTTGTATAAGTTGGTGTATGCTGCCATCATACTTGCCTTCAGTTCATCTTTGGTGTTAGTTTTGTTGGTTTCTCGCTCAACTTCACCCTACACATAATAATCAAGGGGGTTACAACCTGGGAAGTTAGGTGGTTAGATGTAAGTAACGGTGTGGCTTCAGAAACTGTCTGACAGCCATGACTGAGTTCTCCTGCTTGTGTGACATGTTGCAGGGTTATGTTGCAGAAATAGGGTCTTCCAGCAGCTGCTTTTTTGACTCAAGGCAGCACTACCTCCTCAAGGCCCTTGATGTAGACCTCAGTGTTGAGTCTGAGGCTCTCCTCAACAAATTTGGAAGTTCTTTTCTTATCAGAATGATCAGAGTGAGTTTTCTGAGCTGTTGTACCTTCATAATCACCATTAGACTCCTCCAACTCTTTCCGAATCCTCTACACTGTCCTCAGATTGACACCCAAAGAAACACTTTGAAATGTTCATATTGGAGAAATCAACACAAAAGCAAGCAGTATAGCATGACATTTCCAAATTTCTCACAGACACTAATGAACTGACCCTAGTATACTCTGTATAAAAGCAAACAACACTCATGTGTAAAATTAAAAGTATAAAATGGCAGCAAATTCCTCATCACACCATGTATGTATTTATGTGTGTGTGTGTTTTATATTGTTTTGTTTTTTTTTGTTCATGTCTACCATTTCTGTTTGTATATCAACATTGCACTCTAAACTTCAGCAAAAGTACCAATCACCAATAGTGTGGCTCTCTTTGCCACAAAACAAAAATCAATTTCCTTTTACTGATATTTCATCACAAGCTTATGCATTGACCATCTTCCAACATCACAAAACTCGACAAAGGAACAAACATTGAATACATAAATATAACTTTGCTACACAAAAAGATGCAAATCATAATAAATTCAAATAAAACCCAGATAAAGACATTACCTCTTTTCCCTGCTTGTGTTTTATTTCATAATGTCCTTAAAGTTCTTCTTGGAACTTCTAATCAGAAAAATTAAAAGATCTCAGTTGTTTCTATGTTTAGCCTGGATGCAGATACACAGATGCCTTCAGAAAATACAACCTCATGTGACCAACAAGTGATTTTTAAAATAGTACATTTTTCACATTAGTGCATAATTTCAATGACTGATCACATATGAAAATTTCAGTTTTGTGGAAGCATGACACTATTCAGTCAATATTTGTTTTTGGTTAAGATTGGGATGAATTACTGCATTTGTGGCATTTCTGTCACTCAGTAATTTCTAAGATTTTACTCTTATAGTCAACAGTTAATTTCATACAAGCAGTGTGGTCCCTCACATTTTTTAATCATGCAGACCTAGGGAAATTTACAAGTACACAGATGACACCTAAGAGGTAATATTTCTCTTCTTTGTAAAGAACTCATAACTCTATGCCTGCAGCTATTTTGATCCAAGGCAGATGTCACAGATGCATTTACCCTAAGCAGATGTCACAGATGCATTTACCCTAAGCAGATGTCACAGATGCATTTACCCTAAGCAGATGTCACAGATGCATTTACCCTAAGCAGATGTCACAGATGCATTTACCCTAAGCAGATGTCACAGATGCATTTACCCTAAGCAGATGTCACAGATGCATTTACCCTAAGCAGATGTCACAGATGCATTTACCCTAAGCAGATGTCACAGATGCATTTACCCTAAGCAGATGTCACAGATACTTTGACCCTAAGCAGATGTCACAGATACTTTGGCCCTAAGCAGATGTCAAGATACTTTGGCCCTAAGCAGATGTCACAGATACTTTGGCCCTAAGCAGATGTCACAGATACTTTGGCCCTAAGCAGATGTCACAGATACTTTGGCCCTAAGCAGATGTCACAGATACTTTGGCCCTAAGCAGATGTCACAGATACTTTGGCCCTAAGCAGATGTCACAGATACTTTGGCCCTAAGCAGATGTCACAGATACTTTGGCCCTAAGCAGATGTCACAGATACTTTGACCCTAAGCAGATGTCACAGATACTTTGACCCTAAGCAGATGTCACAGATACTTTGACCCTAAGCAGATGTCACAGATACTTTGACCCTAAGCAGATGTCACAGATACTTTGACCCTAAGCAGATGTCACAGATACTTTGACCCTAAGCAGATGTCACAGATACTTTGACCCTAAGCAGAGGGCACAGATACTTTGACCCTTAAGCAGAGGGCACAGATACTTTGACCCTTAGCAGAGGGCACAGATACTTTGACCCTAAGCAGAGGGCACAGATACTTTGACCCTAAGCAGAGGGCACAGATACTTTGACCCTAAGCAGAGGGCACAGATACTTTGACCCTAAGCAGAGGGCACAGATACTTTGACCCTAAGCAGAGGGCACAGATACTTTGACCCTAAGCAGAGGGCACAGATACTTTGACCCTAAGCAGAGGGCACAGATACTTTGACCCTAAGCAGAGGGCACAGATACTTTGACCCTAGGTGGTGGGTACAGATACATTGATCCTAGGTAGAAGGCACAGATAAATTTGACCCTAAGCAGAGGGCACAAATAAATTTGACCCAATTGGAGGGCACAGATACTTTGACTGTAGGTGCAAATACCCTGAACCTACAAAGAGGGAATAGGCACTTTGACAGAAAATTCAGTCTTATATCAATACCGTCATTTTTATTTTATGCTATGTATTTAAATATTTAATCATTGCATCAATAAAGTAAATGAAAAATATATTTTGAACAGTGTATATTCAAGAATTTAAAAAAAAGAAATGAATGCTTTCATACTGATTTTTTTTTTTCCTTTTTTGTGTTTTCTTTTTAAGTTGGCATCTGAAAAAGAAGATGTGGAACGCGAGAAGTGGGAGATTATCAAACGGGCAAGAGAGGCTGCAGAAAGATCAGTGTTGTTGCAGTCCAAGTTAGATTCAAAAGAAAAACTTGTGCAGAAAATGCAATCAGACCTGTCTGAGGTAAGAATGTGTGCAATCCTGTGCAGCTAAAATCTTATATCTACACACATTCCTGATTTACACTTTGCCATTATAAAGATATTTTTGAACAAATAAACTTTATTTTCCATGGTGCCTAAATAGGGGTTAAAATCAATTTTGATATGATGATCATTGCCAAAACCGATTTTAATGTTTGTAGTTTCCCAGCTTTGTGTGAAATATTACTATATTGTTTTCCTTTGAAGAAATATCATTGTAACAGCAGTCAGTCAGCCTTTAGCTGGCTGAGTGCTGTCTGTTTCATTGAAACATATTGCAGCATATCAATTCTCACCTTAAACTTGACTGATTTTTTTTTTTAAATACAAGGACTAATGATTTAAATAAGTAAATCTTAAATTTATCTTCTATTTCTTTTAGTATTTGTTTTTCGAAAGACTTCATCCATCCATATGCATGAAATAATAATATATGTTTGTTTTGGATCTTTATTTTTTAAATAAAAAATCAGGTGGAATAAACATTTAGAAGTCACTTAGTTTTTGTTTTTTTTTTTTTGTTTTGTTTTGGTAACTATCATTTTCATTTGCTTATTTCTTAACATAGATTTGTTTATAATGTAGAGAAAGTGGTTCCTGTTTTGTTGATTTTTACACCCTTGCACACACTCTATTAAAAAAGTTCACAAAAAATGCAATAAAGTAATTAGTGAAAGGTAAACAAAAATAAAGGTACAAAATGTTTCACTAGTTAAAATGAATTTGAATGACACAGTTTTATTTGTTCGCCATTTTTAACATTAAGCGACTGAGTGTGTGGAATATACATTTTCCTATCTTGGTTGCACTGTTGTCACAAAAACATTTTCTGTTACGATGATTGGTGTTTTATAAATAAACATTTTATGTGCATTCATTACTCATTATAAGTCAAATGTTGTAGTCTACACCAGAATAAAAATTTAAATATCATAAACTCGATTTCTCTATGTTGAAAATGTGCACAAATGAAAATAATTCCCCAATTTAATTCTTTTAACATTAACAAATTAACTAATTTTATAATTACTCATGTTTTTTCTTTCATTGCATCTTTAATTTCATTCTATTTGTGCATTGTTTTTAGCATGGAATGTTCGAGGATATGAATATTTACAATCCGGATCATATTTTAAAGTTTTACACCATGGCACACTCACTGTTAAAAACAGAGCCCAAATGAAATAAATTTTTAAACTCTTAACTTCTAAATGTTAAAACCGGTTCCATTAGGGGATTGTTTTACTATAAGCTTGAATGACACAATCTCCCCCCCCACCCCCCCGCCCTCCGGAAACTTTGAAAATAATACATTTTTCTGAATTTTTTTCATAATCTGAAATCTTAACATCTAAATTGATTTCAGTTCATTAAAAAAAAAAAATGAAAAAAGTTGGAGGTGGAGACACTGCTCTTAAATCAATCAAAACCAGTTTTTAACAGCTTTTGAGAATAAATAGCACTTAAGCTCGATTTTTAGAATTATCATTTTTTTGGGAGCCCTCATGCCTAATACTGGGGAGATTTCATTCAATATTAGCTGCTAATACATTAAAGAATTTAATTAATTTTTCTAACAAATATATTTATGTCATGTAGGTGATCATATTTATGTGTAGAGGTGTGGTACACAATTTGCTCTTATCATCTTTGCTTGTATTGTACATAGAAATTACTACTGGATTAAAATAATTTCCGGTTGAAAGAAAAGTTTTTGCAGTTTCTAAATAACCAAATTTATTTAGAAACTGAAAATTTTCTGCTAGAATTTCAACAGCCTTGTGGGTAGCACTGGTTCATGAATTTAGTAACAGAGTGATTGTGAGTTCTATTCCTAGTCTGGGCAGTGTGTACTTGAACTCGGTGGAAATGGGTGGCCAATAACTGAACATTATTAAAAATAAGAACTAGATAAGATATTCCTAAACATGGGCAGTGGAATAAAAACAGTCTACCCTCATAGATTAAATAAAAGGTTTAGTTTAGAATTCCCTGTGGGTTACCCTGATCAATATACACTGAATGAAGACTGGAGGGCACAATGACCAAAACACAGTGATAATAGCAACAAATATGAAGACAATAGTCCATATATGAATAGTATAAATAATGTCAGGAGTTTGTATATAAAAACTATGGTAAACTTGGACCTTTGTGCCCACACAAACAAAAAACAATGTCAAAAGGATCACTACTATTGCCCAGTTCATGATCCTCTCTCTTCTTTTGAACAAAAGTAGAGGCTTACCTCTTGTTCCCTGTTTAGGAAGTAGTTCCTGGTTTTTTTTCCTCTTCTCGGCCCTTAATATTAGTGCTCACAAATTTTCTGTGATGTGTACAGTTGTGTAGCATTGAGTGCAGCTGCTTTGATCAACAGTTGCATAATAAGAAGTGGCTTGTCAACTTCAATTCATGTAAGACCAAGCTGTTGTCTGTCAACCATTACAGGCAACCTCTCCTACCTCCCATAAGCATGGACCAAGCGATTCTCCCGGAGAGTAATACACTACGCCTCCTTGGACTTACCCTGTCCTCAGACCTCAAATGGAACCACTATATTGAATCCATAGCAAAATCTACTGCTAAGAAGGTTGGGTCACTATGTCGATCCAGGATGTTTTTTCTGCCTGAATCCATCCTGCATATATACAAGTCAACCATTCGTCCGTGCATGGAGTACTGCTGCCATTTATGGTCAGGTGCCCCTGTTGTTCTCCTCAGTGTTCTCGACAGGCTCCAAAAGAGAGTCTGTAATGCGATAGGTACTGATCTGGCGGCTCGACTGCAGCCACTTCCCCATCGTCGAAATGTGGCTTATCTTTGTCTGTTCTATAAATACTTTCATGGCTTCTGCTCAGACGAACTTAAGTCACTGATGCCTCCTCAACAGGTGTTTACTCATGCAACCAGACTGGCAACTGGGTCCCATTCACAAATGCAGCTTCTTCTCTCACACTTCCCGCCTGTGGAACTGGCTCCCGTATTCTTGCTTTCCTGACGGCTACAACCTCCAGAAATTTAAATGCAAAGTCAATACTCATCTACTAACCACTGGACTCTAGCTCTCTCCCCACCCCCGTATAACCTTCCCTTTCTCTCCACCTATGTATCTATCATCGCACCTGCTTTCTCAGCTTTATTGTTCCTTTCTAACTAGTTTGTACTCCTCACTCTTTTCTAATTAATCTTTTTACATTTATGTAGCCCCCTGCACATCAGTGGCATTTCCGCCTTGCTCGAGGCGAAATGATTAAAAAAAAAAACCCCATAACCTCTTCTCTGGTCTCTAAAATAATTTCAAAGCTTGATCCCCATAAGGTGGGCAGAAGTGAAAGAATCTGTTATTGTCATGAAAAAATGTTTCCCTGAATTCTCCTCTGTCCTCTCCAAATTCTATAATTACTGCCTCTCTGCTTCCTGTTTTTCTGCATGCTAGAAGTCCTCCTCAGTTGTTCCTGTATTTAAGAACTCTGGAGAACCCTCGAACCCCTCTAATTATTGCCCTACTAGCCTCCTTCCAATTTTTAGCAAGGTGTTCGGGGCTCTCATCAATGCTGAATTGGTTCAACATCTCAGAACCTATTCTCCAACAAACTTTGTCTTTCACTTTGCCAGGTCAGCTGTTGATCTGCTAATGACCATTACCAAATTCATATAACAGACTCTCAATATGAATGGTCAAGCTAGAGCTGTTGCCCTGGATATCTCCAAAGCATTTGACAGTCTTGCATGCTGGCCTTGTGCACAAGCTACAGAGCTATGGAATAATTGGATGCTTGTTTGATTTGATCTAATCATTCCTATCAAACCGTATAATGAAGGTTGTGTTGAACGGGCATACCTCCAGATCCTATCATACAAACGCCGGAGTCCCCCAGGGCTCTATTCTAGGTTCAACACTTTTTCTGATTTTTATCAATGATTTCCCTGATGTGATCAGATCCCAAATAGGCATTTACACTGGTGACACCACCATTTATTCCCACCTCAGTAAGAAATCTGCCAAGGCTCACAAAGCTAACTTTGCTGCTGATCTTGAAATGGACCTCCAATCTGTAGTAGACTGGGATAAGAAATGGTTTGTAAATTTTAATGCTTCCAAAATGAAGCTGTTATCCTTTAACCACCATAGACAATCTCTCCTACTCCGCATCAGCATCGGGATCAAACTAGTCTTTCAGAAAGCAATACACTGCAACACCTTGGCCTCACTCTCACTGCCAACCTCAAGTGGAACAACAATCAATTGCTAAATCTACT
Source organism: Ascarosepion bandense (assembly GCA_037127315.1). Taxonomy (NCBI): domain Eukaryota; kingdom Metazoa; phylum Mollusca; class Cephalopoda; order Sepiida; family Sepiidae; genus Ascarosepion; species Ascarosepion bandense. The sequence continues at coordinate 8,266,904 of JBBBDQ010000851.1, forward strand.
GCTAGAAGGGTTGGGTCACTGTGTTGGGTGAGGAAGTTTTTATTGTCTGAATCCATCTTATGCATATATAAATCAGCCATCTGCCCCTGCATTGAATACTGCTGTCATATCTGGTCAGGCACCCCTGCTATTCATCTCAGAGTTCTCAACAAAATACAAATTAGAATCTGCAATGTAATCAATTCCAACCTGGCAGCTCAACCCCAGTTCCTTTCTCACAGATATGATGTGGCTTCCCTCTGTCTCTTCTACAAATATTTTCACAGCTTCTGTTTCGATAAGCTTAGCTCCATGGTGCCCCCTCTTCACAAATTTACTTGTGCAACTAGACTTGCAACAAGATTCCACTCTTTTACTGTCAAAATAGTTAAATGTAACTGTCTCTTCTACTATAACAGCTTCTTTTCTCACACTTCCTGTTTGTGAAACTCCCTTCCATATACTTACTTCCCTGATAGCTATAATCTTCAAAAATTTAAATCCAATATCAATCGTCATCTTTTATTTCATTGGCTTCAATCATTTCTTATTCTTTTCCCAACAACCCCTGAAACTTGCTCCTCTCACATAACTCTCTTCACACCAGTATTTTCATCCTTCTCTTACCCATTCTATATTGATGGAACTTTTCATTCTCCTCTTATGTAGCCCCCAACACACCAGTGGCATTACTGACTTGCTTGGGGTGAAACAATTAAAAAAAATAATTATTATTTACTGGAATGATAAAAAACTTTATAAAATGTTAAATAATGAGGATTTCTTTATAGTTGGTTCATATATTTTAATAATTTTGTAAATGTTTATAGATTTATGAATAAAACATTTCCATATTTATTTCTTTATACATTGGTAATTGTTAAATATTGCATTACATTAGTTTTAATACAATTGTATTAGTTTTTAGAATGTTGTAAATATTAAATAAATATTAAATAAACACTCAAATAATGTTTAATATTTATGTAGTAAATGTACAGGGTGCAATGGGTAAATTGTTGCCAATAAATATTTTTAATTTTGTGCATGCACATTGGACTGTATGGTCAGTTGGGCACCATCTGTGAGAAAAAGAGTACCATGATGCAATTCACTCTACCAGAAATTTGGAAACAGCATGGTTTACTGCTTGACATTCATACCAAAAGATCCAATATGCACATTTTGGAGTGTTTAGGTGTCTGAGGAAAGAGGATTTATAAAGAATTAGATGAGTCTAATGGTGATTACAAAAGTGTTTGGAGTGATCATTAGTGATAGCAATGTTATGTCTCCATTCTTCTTCACAATGGGCCTCGGACACAATGCAGAGGACTACATCAAGTGCATTGAGGACATACTGCTGCCCTTTCCTAGATCAAGAGAGTGGCTGCTGGAAAAATATGCTTAATGTATAATACTGTTTTACATGCTTGGCACACCGGTTGAAATCCTTAGGAAATTTATTATGTGGATTATTGTCCCAGTATTCTTGCCATTTTTGAAAAATATATTTATTTATTTCCTCCTCCTTAAAGTCTGTATATGAGATCTTGATCTCTGTATCAACGTTCATATCCAAATCTGATTTGGCTGCCAGCTTTGCTTTACAGTTAGCTTTTATTTCAATGTGGCTTGCAACCCTATGTCAGGCAACAGGAGCCTACACCATGCCACACCAGCAGGAGAACCCAGTTAAGGCTGTCAGACAATTTCTGCGGCAACATCATCTCTTACATTTGGCCACCTAACTCCCAAGACTGCAACACCTTGATTATTATGTGTGTGGTACAGTTGAGTGAGACACAAAAAAAACTACTTGTGAGACCAAAAATGAGCTGAAAGAAAAGATTGTGGCAGCATTGACCAACTTAAACAAGGAGACCATCCAGAAGAGTTACAGGAGATTTCAGAATTTTCTGGAGGCCATGGTTGAAACCAATGGCAATTTTGTTGAATAAATTTACTCTTTAGTATTTCAATATATCTTTGCTTAATCTTGGTAAATGGAGCTGAGTTCGAATTCCAGTTGAATTCCTTGCATTCACTCACATGCAAATACCCTTGGGAAAAGTATTAATCTATCTCTTCCCTTCAGTTATGGGTTAAATAACAGGACAGATTGGGTTCTATAACCTTGGCTGGCAACCATTCTACTGCAGAAAGTAATGGCAATCTATTGCGGGATAATCTTCTACCCAGTCATGTCTCTTATGAGACATGATTGCCTAAACATGTATCATGTATGGCACTTCACTGACTGACTGATATCTGTTAAAATGAGATGTCAGTGTTATTTTCATTTTTGTGTTATTTAGATGACAATTTATCCATCGTACCCTGTATAAATTCACTTTCATCGTGTTTAGTTTTTATTATGATTCTTATCATTTTTCAACCAATAAACATTGATAAGGAGTGAAGGTAGTTAAAATAAAAATGGTGTCGATGGAAATACCATCCATTTGACACTTCATTTTTATTTTGCCAGCACAAAGGTCCAAGTCTGCCAAAATTTTACATAGAAAGGAAAAGTGGTATGTTAGGTTTGTGTCCTGTATTTTCAAAAGTTTCTTATATGTAAATATTCATTACTGTATATATAATGTAGTTACAATAGGAATGCATATAAATTAACACTTACAGGCACATCATGATGTATGTTAGGCTTTGTTAGCTTATCTTTTATGATATTCTTTTTTTAATTTAACTTTTACATCAAGATGTAAATTAAAAACAAAAATTAAAGAAAAAATATAGTGACAAATAGAAAAGTCCCACCTGAAGCTGGCATGAATATCAAACCACCTGACATTCCTGCATTGATGCAGGGACTTGAAATTCATTTTTGCAAGCTTGGCACCAAGACATATTGTCAGTTCAAAGAGAGCTCGTCTAGTCACAAAAAAATTGGGACACACCATGGTCCGAGAACGAATCCAGTACAACCATTGGATGAAACGAAAATTACAGTCCGATATCTCCCAGAGGCTCAAGGCCTTCCTCAGCAGGACCACTGATGGAGAAGACTGAAAAAGAATCCAGAATGGGCTGGAAAAATCCTTTCGGCAAGAATTCGATGCAGTCAACATTCACCAAGTATATAAATTAAATAGATTAAAAAAGGTGACACATGAAGTCTATCAAAACCCCCACCCCATGAAGGCAGTTGTCAGCATAAGTCAACATCAGCTGAGTGCCTCTGAAGTCAGGAACAGACTGGGCTTGAACTCATCCCTAGGAGAGAGTACCAGTATACCACTAGATAACTTGAAGATGCTGACTTTCTGCACACAAACAACACACTTTGAAATGGGATCAGACATATATTGGTAGAATGAAGGCTTAGCAATAGGCTCACCATTATCACCATCATTGGCTAACATATAGATAGAATACTTTGAAGAGATAGCATCATAATTTTAGTCACTGTGCATTTCCATGAGTCGACACATCCCCACAACTAGCCCAAACTGCTCAGATGTATGTTTTTTATCAAGTCACTATCTATAGAATGGTTGTCAACCAAGACTATAGAACACAGTCTGTCAGATTATGCACTTTCTTCCTAAAACATTAACTAAAGTCCATTTAGTTACAGTATAAACGTCAGGATGGCTCTGTGGGTGTTTAAGAAATGCCTAAACAGAAATTATCTAAATATCTTTGCAAACAGGTATACTTTAGAATGAGTAGTCAGTCATTACATTACTTTCTCCAGCTCTCTCACTCTCTCTTTATATATATATATATATATATATATCCTGTCCATGACTACATTTTGTCATTATTTTACTTTTCACTCCTCTACCTTTTTAAGGCTCTAACTTGATAACACCCGGAAAAATTCATTTCTAGGTCACACTTCTTGTCTTTCTGTTTTTTAAATGTTCTGATTAAATTAAACCATTTGAATTTTTTGTAGTCTGAAGAGATGGGTGTTAAAAACTCACCCATTGAAATAAATCATAGTTTAGAACCACTTTAGATGATGTGTCAAGTTTTCATTTATATATATGTTATAAATCTGAAAGAAATGACTTATTTGTTTCTTATATATTTTTTATTTTTAGTTTATTTTAACATATCTCTTTTCACTTCTATCATCAAGTGGCAAACTTACAATTTCTGAAAGAAAAAATTTACCATGTTTTTCCTTTTTTCTTTTTCCCTACCCTTACTTATGCTTTTTTACACACACAGAAATAAATTTATTTTTCCATCATGTTTTGTTGTTGCATGCACACACACACACACACACAGTACTGAAAACTTCAAGGTATCTAACCCTGAAAAAATAATTACCCTCACACCTAGTTTTCTCAATTTTCTTCAGAATAATCTCCTTTGTCAAGATCTGTATTATGTTTGATTGTCTCACTTTGTCCAAATTCTGGTGATCATAAATATACAATCTGCTATATTGATAATTTAAGGTTCCTAAAACAGTTTTCTTTTAATCTTTTTATCAGTTGAGAAATCAGTTTGCTTCCATATGTCGGACACGAGCAAGTGTCACTTCAGATGTGTTTGACAAGTCAACTTGTATGGATGAGAGCCAATCTGCTGACGAGCTCCCTTCTTATGAAACACCCCCTGTATCAGCAAAATCAACAGAAGACAAAAGCTTCAAAAGTAAGAATTTATTTTAATTCTTTTGAATATATTTCCAATTTGAATTAATTTTTAGTTTTTTCCTGTTTATATTTCTGCATTAATTTTTATTTTTCAATTTTATTCTGATTAATATACAGTTAATATTTTAAATAATATACTGTGTTGTTGCATTCAATGTCACGTGTGACTTCAGTTTTACAGGTCCCAATGCTACATCCTTGACTGTATCAATAAAGAACAATTTCTTTTTTTTAACTTGCCTTATTATATAATAATAAAAATAAACTTTTCCTTACACCTAATGGTGTGTAGGGCAGCATTTTTGCTGTTTCCATAACAAACTGTTTTTTATGCGGCAGGGATGTTAGCCCTGCACCAAACCCCCAAACCCGGAGGAAGGTGATTTTCTAAGCATAGCTTAGATGTAACACAGCTGAAAGTAGGGGGTACCAGTGAGGATCGAACTCGCTACTCAGTTATAATGATTCTAGTGAGACGAGCTTGCTAACCACTACACCATGCTGAGGCGCCCTTTATTATATTGTATGAGGGACAAAAATGCTATTATCATTTCTAGGTGAAGGCAAGACATAAATGATTTGGAAGGTGTAGGCTTCTTCTTTGGCTTAGTATTTTGCCATTTTAGTCTCACTAAGGAATCCAAGTGTGGGAGGCATATTGACTTGTCAAAATTCTTACATTTGCCTCACTGTGTTTATGCCATTTTGGTCTTACATCCAAAACTTAATGAAAGACAATCCATCACTGTCAGAATTCCATGCCCATGAGATCTGCATGTGATGTGTATTTCACATGTGAAATCCATGCTATTGCTATAAATAGAACATTCAAATGAAGCAAACCATTCCTATTAATATCTATATATATATATATATATATATCACACACACACACACACACACATATATATATAAGAAAAATTAAGACAGACATGTTATTTCATGGTGAATCGGAAGTATAGGCTTATTTCAGGTGAACCATCGTCAGCTTCCATCTTTATTTAACAAAGGATTTGTTAACAAAGATTCGTGTAAAATCCTTTGTTAAATAAAGATGGAAGCTGACGATGGTTTTCGCCTGAAATAGGCCTATACTTCCAATTCACCATGAAATAACGTGTCTGTCTTAATTTTTCTTATATTTGCTCTATATGTATTTATGTAATAGATACTCCTTTGGATTCTTCTATACCCACACTGCATGCTGATATATATATATATATATATATATATATATTGTTAATAATTTTGTTAAATATGACACAAGCAGGTTTTGACATTACATTTTAAGGTAAGAAAAGTGTGCCTTAGACACTGAAAAATTCAGTATTCATATTATCAAGCTTTGGCACAAGGCCATGTTCATGCAGCATCTAATAAATGACAAACTTATTGTCAATAGGTTAAAATTAACTTATTCACCACTGTAGTTTAGCAGGTTCTCCAGAAATTTCAGAAGTTAAAAGTGGCACTGAAAACTCTAAATTCTTTGTTTCTGTAATGATATTGAAATAAGTCTGACATATATGAAAGCATTGAGATATATGTGTGTATATGTCTGTCTTTGAAAATTGCAGAAGTTAGAAATGGAACAGAAAATTCTTTGTTTCTATAGTGATATTGAAATAATATTTAAAGTATTTACATGAGTGCATTAACTTCAGTTAACTGCCATACATGATACATGCTTGGGCGATCATATCTCAAGAGACATGACTGACTGGGCAGAAGATTATCCCGCAGTAGGTTGCCATTGTTTTTTGCAGTAGACTGGTTGCCAGCCAAGGCTATATAACTCAATCTGTCCTATTATTTAACCAATAACTGGAGGAAAGAGACGGATTAATACTTTTCCCAAGTGCATAAGTGAATGCAAGAAATTCAGCTGGAATTTGAACTCGGCTCCACTGATTTGTCGTTCCAAGTTGATATCCATTGCACCACAACACGTTAACTTAGATATATTTAAAAATTGTAGAAGTTAGAAATTGTACTGGAAACTCTTTTCTTTATTTACGTTTGGGTGTGTGTGCATACATATATATATATATATATATATATATAAGTCATCCACATACAAGCTTGTTTTGCTGTATGACAGCTAATCAGTGTGGCTAGATACATCCACTTGCCGCTAGCCGGGATCAAAACTCGACTGATTTGGTGTCAGTTGGAATCACTATATTCTAAGCCATAGGCACATGGAACCAGAGAAGGGAAATTTTAAAGCATTGTATACACATGCCAGTCACCGAAAGAACTCGATTCATTTCTGAAGAGTAATGATTATATCGCCAGAAGTAGAAACTGTTTTTAAAATTTTCTTCTCTAGAGAGCTCAACTGTAATGAGAGCATAATATATTAGTCATTCACATACAATCCTGTTTCACTGTATCACAGCTCATCAGTGTGGCTAGATACATCCACTTGCCTCTGGCTAAGATTGAAACTCAATCAACTTGGTGTCAGTCGGATTTGCTACCCCTTAAGCCATAGGCGCATGGAATCAGAGAAGGCAAATTTTAACATGTTGTGTGTGTGTGTGTATGTATGTGTGTGTATATATATATATATATATATATATATATATATATATATATCAGTCAGTTAAGTGCCATACGTGATACACGCTTGGGCGATCATGTCTCGAAAGAGATATGACTGACTGGGCAGAAGATTATCCCACAGTAGGTTGCCATTGCTTTCTGCAGTAGACTGGTTGCTGACCAAGGCTATAGAACCCAGTCTGTCCTGTTATTTAACCCATAACTGGAAGGAATAGATGAATTAATACCTTTCCCAAGGACATTTGCGCGTAAGTGAATACAATGAATTCAGCTGGAATTTGAACTCGGCTCCCCGATTTCTCATTCCGAGCCGATATCCAATGCACCACAACGCACAGAAAATTCTTTTTCTAAGCTGATTTTTTTTTTTTTTTTTGTTCCACCAGTGACAAACAGTAGTCCAGCTTCAATGACTGAGGGAGATACAGGGTCAGGGTCACCACTAATGAGCCTTCTCAGCTCAAGCCAAGAAATACTTGATAATGAAGTGAAGCGGCAGAAGAAGAAGAAGAGTCTTGGGTCACTGACCAAAATGTTTTCTAAGTCCAGAAGTCGGCGTTCAATGGCACTTGCCAGTGAATCAGAATTGGAGGGTAAGTGAATTAATTCCAGTCTGTGAAAATGCAATTGTTTCCTTTTAATGTTTTCTTTTTCCTTCATTGTTTACACGAATATTCCACATTCTTCATTGCATTCATAAAAAACATTTGCTATGTTAGAAAATATGTTAATCATGATAAACCTACCAGTAATGTTACAAATAAATTAGTATTTGTAATCATAAAGTAAATAAGCTGATTGACCTGTCATTATACTGGTGATAATAATTTTCATGGCATTAAATAAAAATTTTAGTTTATCTGATTTTGCATACTACTAAACACTCTTATACTGGCACATATTTCTTTTTGGAATTTTCTACTGTCTCAGAAATTTTCCCGGTAAAATAGAAAAATGCTCATACCCATAGAATAATTAGATAGGAATAACTCAAAAAATATGCTACCCAAAATAAAACTATATATTTATCATCAACATACAAGCCTGTTTTGCTGTATCACAGCTCATCAGTGTGGCTAGACATCTACTTGCTTCTGGACGGGATCAAACCTCGACCAATTTGGTGTCAGCCTGAGTCACTACTCCCTAAGCCATAGGCGCATAGAATGAGAAAGGGGAAATTTTAGCGTGTTATATATAAGGGGTGTATGCACACGCCAGTCACCGGAAGAACTCAATTCAATGCTGAAGAGTAATGCATAAATCACAGAAGTGGTAACTGTTTTTTAAAGTGTCCTCTCAAGAGAGTTCAACTGTAATGAGAGCATAATATATTTGTCATCCACATACAAGCCTATTTCGCTGTATTACAGCTCATCAATGTTACTAGACATCTACTTGCTTCATATATATATATATATATATATATACACACACACACACACACACACACACACCAGTAATTTGTTCCAGAAGAGGGAACTTAAGTCAAATATACTTGTGTCTGAATTTACTTATCGCTAGGCTAAAATATAAATAACCATTCCTAGTTCTGTATTTTATTTATAAATGCATTTTAATAATATATGGTCAATAAGAATCTATTCTAACCTTGCAAACAAATAAATTTTAGATTTAATGTAGTACAGATAAAAATAATCTAAATTTACGAATACATGTATAACTCTATTTCCAAATGGCTGGTATTAATTTTTTATTAATTTTAAAGATAAGATTTCACTAAAATTGGCGAATACAATTATTTTTGTTGAGAAAAGTAACCAAATTGATTGAATGTATGTAAAAAAAAAAAAAAAAATCAAAGACATAATACTGTACCCTGTTTTGACAAATTGTTGACCCTAGGTCAAAATTGGACTAAGAAAATTTCCTGTCTTGGGCTACCTCAGATATTGAATAAGGACAGGTAAGCAGTTAGAGAGAGTAAGTTCTCTCCCCCTCACCAGTGAAGGACCGGAGACTCAGTCAAAATGGATAACTGATATTATTTTCATTTCAAGCTGATAGGAATTATACAGTGAGAGAAAATTGAATCCTGTTACTATCTTTACCACCAAAGTTTTGTTCCTTTTCAGTAAAATCGAGGTGGAAAATCTAATAAGGGGATTTGAGGCTCATGATTTGAATAAGACGGTCAAACTGAAATCGATGTGCTGCTAGAGACACTGAGCAAACCACGAATATTGTTACTGGATGTATTATTGAAATACCAGCCAACTCTTGCATGTCACCAGCTTTGACTTGCTTATAATTGTGTATATAATTGTTATATAAATATATATAAAAAAAACTACACCCATGGCATTGCAGTGTTCTACTGATTATATTCCGTTTGCTAACTACCAGCTACTGCGGAACGCATAAATCCAGTTTTAACAATATACCTGACCTCTCATGTATCAGGGCTAACCTAGCCAGGTGATAACGGGCAATCCTACTTTGGCTGGTTTGAAATCAAACAAATACAGTGTGGATGAATTGGTTAAGGGTCAGGAGGGATTGGTCAGGGTATGCCTAGAGATCACTTTATACATGTACATACATGCTTGTAAATGTTTTCAATTTGGCACTCAGTTATTAAAATTATTTTGTGATAGTAGAAAATAAACTAATTTATGTTAAATTTACCAATATTTCCATTCAATTTTGTTTATTTACATCATGGATGTAGATGGCTGTGGATTGTCAGCATCAACAGCTGATTCTGGCTGTTGTTGTCGATACGCTTTTTAATAAGAAACTGAGAGTTCCTTGAACCATGTTTTTTTTCTTTTTGAGTTTCATTTTTCCATATTTTTTGTTACAAACAACATATAATCAAGAATGACTTAACTTGAAACAACATAACCTGAAGTATACCTATACATGATTAATATGGAGAAGCTTGTCACTTAACTGAGCAGAGTCATGCTTACTTTGAAGTTTCTTGAAGGAACCATTATGATGTCCTCACTCCTCAGGATAAGAAAAAATGTGAGGACATCATAATGGTGCCTTCATGAAACTGCAAAGTTGGCATGACTCTGCTCAGTTAAGTGACAAAGTTCTCCACATTAATCCTATTAATGCTCTATCTGTATCTTAATATTGAGCACTTTGACAAAAACCTTATCAGGAAAACACTAAAAACAACAATCTTGACACTAAACATCATCACATTATATTTGTATATCTACATATATATATATATATATATATATGTGTGTGTGTGTGTATATATATATATATATATATATATATATATATATATAAACACACCTATTCCTCAGATAATGGACTCTCCCTCCTATATTAATAAGAGTTAAAAGGAAGTTAACAGGAGAAGTTCTTGGGAAATTCATAGGAGTTCTTTAGACTTCTATTGGAGTTCAGTAAAACTACTAGGCAGTTGATATTAGTCAGCAGTTAGCCGAATACTAAAGAGTCAGCTTTCAGTGGAAGATTACCAAGTTCCTAAGATTTTGGTGCGTTATGTCGATTAGCAACCGATATAGCCCGATTATAACCTTCAGTGCAAAAACTACTCCACAACATTATTAACAACAAAGATCTACGAATTCACTCGGAAGAGGAGGGAAAACTTGTTTTTCTCAAGGCAAAAGTCGCCACAACAAAATCGGCGAAATTTTGCAAGGTCACGCGGAGTAGGAGAGAGAATTTTTTCTCTCACGTCAATATATATAGTCATCCACAGACAGATCTGTTTTGCTGTATCATGGCTCATCAGTACAGTTAGACATCCAATTGCTTTTTACCCAGGATTGAAACTCGACCGAACTAGCGTCAGTTGGCAATTCTACCTCTGAGCTACGGGTGCTTGGTAGAAGGCGGCAGACATTTTAGCATGTATATTATCACTATACACGCCCAATAGCTGAAAGTGTTCTAATTCATTGCTGAATGAATGATGCGTAGATGCCAGAGTAGCTACTGTTTTTCAAAGTCTACCATTCTTCCAGAGTGCTCAATCAGGGTGGGAGATAGACGGAGTCCTATATTGAGGAGGTAGCACTGCTCTAGTTCAAGAAGATGGCTACTAGAAGATCCTATATCTAGCAACAGGACTCTGCACCATGTCACACCAGCTGGAAAACTCGGTCTTGACTGTCAGACAATTTCTGTGACCACATCACCTCTTACATCCGGTCACCTAACTCCCCAGACTGCAACCCCCTTGATTATTATGGGTGGGTTGTAGTTGAGCGAGAGACTAACAAAACTCCTTCTAATATCAAAGGTGAAATGAAGGCAAGGATTAAGGCAGCATTCACCAACTTAAACAAGGAAACTGTTCAGAAGAGTTGCTGGAGATTCTGAAGATGTCTGAAGGCTGTGGTTGAAGCCAATGGAATTTATTGAATAAATTTACTGCTTAGTATTTCATGATATTTTTTAGTAATTTTGGTAAATATATCTGTTAAAGTGAGATGTCAATGTTATTGCCATTTTTGGGTAATTTGAATGACAATTTAGCCACCACACCTTGTATGTATATTTATATGTGTGTGTGTGTGTGTGTGTATATATATATATATATATTGATTGTTTAATTATTTAGTTTCTGGTCATAATAAGGTTAGACCAGTGCACATTTGTATTAAAAAGTGTTCAATACAATTATATTGTAGAACTTTTGAATATTTTTCCATTTGTAAACGGGTTATTACGCAACCTAGGTTTCTACCATGAGTGGTGTCTTCAGGGCATTTGCAGTAACTGATTTTACTGTTTACCGGTTTTTTAAGAAAATGTGAGTGGTCTTTAAAAAAATGGTAAATGGTAAAATCACGCCAAAGAAATTTGGCAAATAAAGATTACCAACACAACAGTTGGCTGAAGAAAATTACAAAGTAACAAATACTTTGACAACAAGATCTTGAAGTTCCACAAAGGCAACAAATTTTTTTCTCAGAAGACTTCAAAAAAGCATGGAGAAGTTAAAAAAGACAATTTTTTGGCAAGAAAGTAAAACACATAGATTTTAAATCCACTGTTCAAGCATTTACTTTTATAAAGAGTGCTCAATACAGAGTAAAGCTTAATATTGTAAATTTGTTTTTACAATTGTTTATAAAAGCATAATATTGCAGCACAAAAATTTTCATGTTTCAGAACAGAATTGTTCCTCTTCAGGTGATATGTTAAAATAAATGATGAAAATAATTTATTTTTAAAAATATAAGGTGAATTCATGCTTATTTAGAAAATTAAGGAGTAGTGGTTGGAGGAAATGCATTTAGGTGTGTCAAAACCAGTCAATCAGCATTTAGAATTATGTAACCATAGAGATAAACATTTGGATTAGGAAAGGGGGCAGGATCACTTAGATCTAGACGTGTCACTTTTAAATTTTGTCTGGGTAAAATACATAATAGGACCTTAGATTTTTGAAATGGGGTAGACAATAGTTTTATCAGGAGGTTAGATTTTAAGTTTTTTTATTTTTTTTATTGAACAATAGATTTTATTTATATACGATCTATGAGTAAAGAGGATAAAAAGTTTAAGCCAGAATTAGGATTAAATAATTGTAGTATTCTTAGTTATATTGTATTTAGGACAACAATTTAGTATTGTGCAGGTCTTTTATTTTATTAAAATAATATTCATTTTTTTTATTCATGTTAAAGTATAAGTTATAAATGAAGCATAGCTATTAATTAAATTTTAAAGAAAATTATTTTGTTTGAGTAAGGCATCTAGAAGGACCACATAATACTTAAATAGGTAAATAATTTTTAACAGCTAGTTGAATTTTTTTTTAAATTATTAATTTTCAGCATTTATTTTAACATATCACCTGAAGAGGAACAGTTCTGTTCTGAAAATTTTTGTGTAGTGATATGCTTTTATAAACCATTGTAATAACAAAATTACAATATATATATATATATATAAGAGAATATATATTGAAGTCAACACTCAAGGGTGACAGACTGTTTCATGTTAAGCGCAATCATCAGGCCACATGTGTTGAGTTTTTCCTCCGCTATTTATATATTCATGTCAGTGGGGCATTGTGGGTAATCCTTTTGACGGTTATTTTGGCAGGAGTGTCTTGATTATTTATTTTCAAAAGTAATAGACTTGATATAGACATAAAAACTAACCTAACTGAAGTTGATTTCCTAAATGTTACTTTTAACCTAAAAAAACGGCACATATAAACCATACAGAAAACCCAACGATAAACCACTGTATATACACACTTCTTCCAATTACCCGCCATCTATAGTTAGGCAAATACTAAAATCAATTGACCATAGGCTTCCCAACAACTCCAGCAATGAAACCATATTCAAGACTATGAAAAAACCTTAAAAGATAGTGGATTCCCGGTAATACTCACATACTCGCCACAGAGAACAAAAAATAACAATAGAAATATCATATGGTTCAACCCACCATATATTAAAAACTAATGTAGGAAAAAGATTCTTGAAGCTTCTACACAAACACTTCCCACAATCAAGCTCCCTACACAAAATATTTAACAAAAACACAGTGAAAATCAGCTACAGCTTCAACGAGAACATGGCACAAATAATAAAAAGACACAACAGAAAAAATATCAACAAACAACCCAAGCAAACCACACCCACGTGTAACTGCAGAATAAGGAATGAATGTCCATTAAATCGTAATTGTTTACAAAACAATGTAATATACCAAGCAATGGTAAAATCACAAGACAATGAGGAAAAAATATACATAGGAGTAACAGAAGGACCCTGGAAACAGACATTACATGCACAAAACATCCTTCACAAGTAGAAAATACGTGAACAGCACAATGCTTTCTAGGTACATCTGAGAAGTCATAAACAAAACCCAAATCACCCCAAAAATAACATGGAAAATACGAAAAAGAACATCGGCCTGGAGGAAAAAATAGCTATTATGACCTTCCCTGACCAAAACAAACTACTAAATAAGTGATCTGAACTAATATCAAAATGCAGACATGAAAACAAATTTTACTACATTACTTAAAAATAGAAAACTAATAATAAGGAGCAAATTATAAACAAATTAACAAACTGTTGACGATATAAGACCCATTATAATAAATAAAAATATAGATAATAACAAATCCAAATAAATAATCATTGAAAAACGAAAAAATAAACAAACAAGTCAAATAGATTTACTATAATAAATAAATAATCAAGCCACTCCCGCCAAAATAACCATCAGAAGGATTACCCACAATGCCCCACTGACACACACACACACACACACACATATATATAGCCGAGGAAATACTCAACACGTGGCCTGATATTGCACTTAGCATGAAACAGTCTGTCACCCTTGAGTGTTGACTTCAATGTTCACTCTTTTATATTTACATATGCTCTATCTCTGATATTGAGCACTTTATCCTATAAATATAGCACACCTTAAAACTATATTTATTCATATATCTACTCATCAGGAGATAACAATTAGCTGATTGATGTTATATTTGTTTATATATATAATATGGGCCTTGAGTAAGTTCTCACTGTTTTCCAGCAAATAACATTCCTAGAACTTTGTGTGTGTAGTCTCAGATGGTAACACATTTATAAGAAAGTACTATAAGAAAGCTTGAAACTCAGTGTATGTCATTTCTCCAAAGTGTAAACAAGTTTGTTTTTCATAGTGTCAACATGTTAGATTTCATGCCAAAGAAAGTGTATTTTCAGGGAATTATATTGCACTGCTTAATTCAAAAGAAATTTGCAGCTGAAGCACTCAGAATTCTTGTTGAGACTTATGGCGACCATACTCTATTGGAAACAATATTCAGAGATTCAAATTTGGCATGACTCTGCTCAGTTAAATGACAAACTTATCTGCATTAATCTTATTAACGCTCTGTCTCTATCGATTTTGAACACTTCACAACAAAAAACCTGTTTGCCAAAATATCTTTTTATCAGTAAATCACTGAAAAAAATAACAATCTTGGTACTAAGCTTCATCTCAACTCAACACTAATATATATATATATATATAATTAATAATTTTCACTTTAATCTGACATTTCAAACATTATTATGGAAATCATTAATTTTATATATATATATATATATAATTAATAATTATTAATTTAATCTGACATTTCAAAAATTATTATATTTATATATTATATAAATTGGCAAAGAGCTCATCCAAACATTTGCCATGAAAATATTTCTAGAAAAGGCACAGGGAGACAACTTTACAGTGGTGGGAAAGTGACTGAAAGAGACACCAAATCAAGACCAATAATATTGCTGATTCTTCTTTGAAGTTTTATCAAGGATCGCTAGATATATAGCGGGAGCACCAGAATATATGTAGCAGCAATATTCTGAGCATGGATGAATGGTAGAGATATTGAAGCTATAGAGAGATGGTTAAGGTTATTTTTCAATCAGCCTTGGGTCATGCATAACCGAACTCCCTACAACTTACAAGTTTTATGCAGAATTATCAGAAGGTTATCAGCAGATGGGTGAACAATGAAGAAGGGGGTGAGAGAGAAAGAGAGAGTCAATAATGGTTGCTTGACATTTGTCAAGTGTACATGTTAATTGCTTGTCATCTCTTAACACTCTGAAGTGACAGGTGTCCTTGCTTGTCTTTTATTTCATTTGGGAATTCACTCCCATTTGTGATTCTGGCCTTTCCATTTTTTGTGCATGTTAAGCAAAGTTTGAAATGTGGCACCTTATGCCCGGGGCTGGCTCGATTGTGACACTTGTTCTCATTGACAGTCATGACAGCACCAGTTGTGACACTGCCATCCAGCTGACCAGTTGGTTCAGTCACTGTTGCTGGTCGTGATGATCTTGTCCAATGATGTCATCACAAAAGCTGGTTTTCAAAATGTCTATTGCAACAACGGGCCACTGCCCACATTGTGAATTGATCTCAGAAAGCCATGCTGTGCAATTTTAGTAGGTGTCTTTCCACCAAAGCCAGACTGGACACTGGTGTACACTTGTGGTTAAAAATAAACATGGCACTGAAAAAAAAATTAATAAAATAAATGAATAAGGTCGAACACGCCTGGAGAGTTACGAATAATGTCTTTATATAAAAAAAAACAAATTATTAGTCCCAGGAGCAGATAATACAGTTGTCAGAATGCCAGTTTGTAACGGAGAGAGCTCATTTTCAAAATCTCAGAGCGTCCAATCTTCAAAACAAGAATGTCTTTTCTAAGTTTCTTTCAAGTAACAGAACTCTTCAATTCTCATTAAGGTCTTTTCATGTATTCTCTAAAATTGAAAAAAAAAAATAGCAAAGTTCTTTCGGGCTGTTATCGGAACTTAACAAGATTTGTCGAATCAGAAGCAGGTAATGGTGGTGACAGACCTCGGCGGTGGGGGTTGTTTTCCTTGTCATCTGAAAGCTCGCTCCTGGCTCAACTCAACTGATTTTTCTCGCCAAGCTTCTATTTTTATAACCTTCTCCAATCCTTTCGGGAGATCTAGCCGACTCAAAGTCTTCTACCAATGAGATTGTTTTCCACCCACTCTATTTGCAGGAGAGCTGTGGCTTGACAAATGGAATATCAACAGCTCACTTCCTTTTGATTACATCATATTTAGATTTTCCAATTCCCACAAATTTCTGTTTTCAGGGAACATCAGTTGGGGGACTTTAACCCCGCCTGACCCCATCAAACAAATCCTGACATTTTGTTTTGGCTACTTATGAAATTTTAGCTTGCCCAAAATATCCGCTTCAAACATGAAAGAAGAATAATTATATTTCAACCTTTCTTTCCCATCTATTAAAATAATTGTTCTATTCCCCGGATTTTACAAGTATATGATAGTATTAAAATAGTTTTTTTTTACATAAGCTCACATTGCGAATTACAATAAAGCACAACTAATAATACCTCTAATATTAATTTCTCTCTCTCTGCTGTATTAAACCAACAAAAGAAAATATACCCGTGGGAGATAATGTCAGTAAATTCAAGAAAATTTGTTTATTTCTAACAATGTGTCAGATTTGAATTTTTAAATCTAGAATTTGTTTTGTTCACTACAATATAAATATGTAAGATAGATTCTTGAGAGAAAAATTGTCTAACACACTGAACCAACTTTCATTGAATTATATAACAAACCTCAATGGTGAATAAATTTAAGTTATTTTTCAACAAACTATCATTTCTGTTTTAGATTCTAACTCAAGTACACCTCGTGTAAGTCTGCTGAGCCCAGAAAATCACCAAGAAAAGTTACAGCTGGTTGAACAACTGAAGGGAGTCCATATGTCCCAGTGGAAAGCCAACCAAGTGCTTGCCTGGCTGGAGGTTAATCTTTGCATGCCAGGCTATGGCCAAATGTGCTGTGATAACATCAAAAGTGGCAAGGTAAGCAAAATTGTTTTCATTGTGAGAAGCAAATATATGTGAGATAGGAAATTAAGAATTAAAATCAATCTTCTTCACTTTTACAAGAATTCACAAAGACGTGTGAAATCCTGTTTTTTTCCAAATAGAAAAAGGATTGACCATGTGCTTAAAGAAAAAGTCTAAACCAGATTTCGCAAGTAGATGTTAAATTGATATTCTGACCAATATCTTGCAAGATTGTAAAGAGTTGTCGATTTAGTGCAATAAAACAAAATGATTATAAAAGGCAAAGGAAGGCCAGCCAGAAAGTCAGATGAAAGTAAGCAAGATGACAAACTAAAATTGGTCCACTTCCCCTTTTTTGTGTGCTGATTCCTTTTACTTCTCCATCCAAAGACATTCCTATCAAACAAATGCTCATATATACATATGTACACATAAACTCTTTCAAACAAATTACTGCTACGAACATTTCTTCAACTCTTGATATCCTTAACTTTCTCATTGAACATTAACTCAAACTACTACCTTTCTTGTTATTTTTTTCCTTTTAATAAATTTCTATTTTAAAATGAAAAATGTATATCTTATTCTACAATCTCCAAACTTCTGCTGCCAACCAACCTTCTGATGATGAAAATCTGATGATAATTCTGAATAAATTTGTAAGCCATAGGGAGCTTGGTTATGTATGACACAAGGCCGAATAAAAGAAATATTAACCAGCCCCCTATAACTACATATAAACTTAATTTCCGATCCATAATAATGTCCAAAAGCAAACAAATGGGTTATAATCTCAATTTTAAAAAAAGCTTTTCCAACTTATCAGTCTTACTAAATTTAACTCAAGGTCATGAAATGAGCATGGGCCACTTAATCAGTATTGAATTTGCCACAGTAGTAACATCTGCTAGAGCAGATTGCTAACTGCTATTACTGTTTCTGAAATTTTAATTTTCACATTTCCCACTTTAAATTTTGTCACATTTTTAAATCAATCTGAGGTTAGCAAACCAAATGTTTACATAAAAAACTTGCTCGAAAAATGACTCCTAAGTTTTGTTTTCAGGGAAAATTAATGCTTTCAGGCACGTGTAGTATAATGTATGAAGTTGTAACTAACTAATGCACTGCAAATTACTGTATATACAAGGGAGGTAATGCGATGCTTTTTATTATGAGTGATTTCCCTTGAAAGATTTTCATGTATTGTAGAAATATTGAAAGAACAAATGTTAAATAAAAAATTTAGTATCATATTCAGCGAAAAAGAAGAATTCATATTAATAGAGAAATGTAAAGAATACTCAAATTTTATTCTGATGCAGATTGGGAACTGAATTTGTTTTGCTCAGGTAAAAGAAGAGGTTTTCTTACATAAAAGATTACATCCATCAACACAACGGAAAAAGAACCTAAGTGCAAATTGCTATGACCATTATGATGGGAGGGAGTATTCTTGTATGCATGTGCATATATATATATATATATATATATATATATATATATTGTATTTAGACAGCAATCCCTCTTTTATGCAAGTTTTGTTAAAAATAGCAGAAAAGGTGTTGTTTTTTTTTTATATAACTTTCATATAATCTTATTTTTTTCTTTTCAGTAGATAAATTATATAAAAATTGTTTAAATGTTTTATTTAGTCAAGTGCTTTTGGCTATACTTTTAGCCACTATCAAGGATGAATTTTATTTTACTTTTAACTGAAAATATTGATTGTTTTATGCATGGATCTAGAGTTATAAGAATGTTTTTTTTATTTTCAAAACAAGGTCAGCACATTCCTAAATTGATTTTTTTAAAAAATCCCTATGGTGCAACATGTTTCAGTCATTACAAACTGATATTCAGTGGCTCTTTATATATATGCACGGTGGAGTAATGTATAGCAACTCAGATTGAGGAATCAGAGGATCAATTTTGAATTCCAGTTGAATTCATTACATTCTCTTACATGTTATTAACCTTAGAAAAAATGTGAATCCATCTCTTCCTCCCTTACTTTATGGGAAAATAGCAGGATAGACCAGGTTCTATAGCCTTGAGCAGCAACCAGTCTAAAAGAAGGAAACTGAATTCAAAATCAGCTTAGAGAGGGTTAATAGCAGGGAAGACAGGGTGATATAGCTTTGGTTTGCAACCAGTCTACTGCTATCGACTGCAGGAAAATCTCCAAGCACTCTCTTCTAACATGCTTTGAGCCAATATGGAAGAGTGGGATCAAAATATTAACATGAATATCCACTTTTATATAAATTTATATATATATATATATATATATATATATATATATATAAAAGTGGATATTGAGGTCAACACTCTGTGACAAAAATCTATTTTATGCTTAAACCAATCATCAGATCATTACATTTATGCATAAAACAGTCTGTCATTGCTCAATATCATGTTTATGTATGCTCTATCCTTGATATCAAGTACTTTAGTACTTTAACTCATAAATATGGCATGCTTTAAAACTATATTTCTATGATATATATTCAATAAATCAACAAAAGTTTAGCTGACTTCTCTGATTGACTGATTTTAGACTTTCAGTGAAATGCTCATCAGGGTTAAATATTTGATAATCAAGTAAGTTAATTGAACTTATGTTGATTTATTGAATACAAGTATACTTCTGTCAAAAATGGCAGCAAAATATTTGAGAGGATTTATATATATATATATACACTAGCAGTATAGCCCAGTGTTGCTCAGGTGTAATGAAAGCTTTAAAACTAATCCATGGTCCTGGAGCTCAGACTCTTTGGACGTTGGCACGAAAGACTAAAAAGTAATAGTTGTTTCCAGTTAAAGTGAAACCGTAGACTGAAAGAAAAATGAATGGATGTAAGTCAAATTTGATTTCCTGGTATTAATATCAAATAAGTTTTTTTCATCGTAAACTGAATTTTGAAGGCTAAATAAGTCCTCTGAGTAAATGGTATCATGGCTGAGACTAAGAACTACAATTATACCTACTTAGAGCTAAACCTGAAGTAAAAACTAAAATAAAAGGGCTGAAAAAATACAGACATTCAGGCAGATAAACAGACACACACACATCTTGCCTTTTATATATATATATATATATATATATATATATATATATATATTATCAATTTTCTGCACTATTGTAAGAACTGCAACCTTGAAACTTCTGAATATCATTTCTTAGGTCTTAGTCTATGAGTGTCTCAAATTTGATTAAAATCAGACTACACCTTCTATAACCCGATTTTTTTTTATTATTGATTTTCGATATTTATCGGGGTACCTTGACACAAAACCTAGCTAAGAACACTCACAGACACTTATAGTACAACTGTGTAAATTTTCAAGAAAATCGGTTCAGCCGTTTCGGAATCTATAGGTAATGGACACACAAAGTTCCATTTATAAATAAGTTTATATTTTTGAAAAATTTTTTGGATATTCTACAGATCTGAAGTGTAGGAAGCTGGTTAATGTTTCTTTGTTTCGGCCTTGTGTCAGACTTAACCGAACTCACTACAGCTTACAAGTTTTATGTAGAGTTATAATCATCAGAAGGTTGGTTGTCAGTTGGAATGTGTGCATTAGTGTAGAAGAGTTGAATAATAAAATATACATTTTGCATTTTAAAATAGATTTATTATAAGAAAACACTAACATAAGTTGTAGAAATTAATGCTCAATTAGAAACATTATTAAGATGTTATGAGTAAAGTTCATATTCAATGATAAAGTTGAGGTATTAAGAGTTAGTACAAAATGTTTGTAGCAATAATAGTTGAAAGATATAAGGAGAAAAAACAAGGTGCGACCTGACCTTATCTTCAGGGTCGATTTGAAATTGGTTACATTTTAGATGTGTGTCAGCAAACCACTTCCCCTGACTGACCACCCTAACCAGTTAGTGACCATCCTTAAATATTTAATCCAGTCACATGGGGTGGCTCCAGAATGATTTTTTTTTTTTTGGTTTTTTTTTTTTAGCTGTGGAAAAACTGTTTATCTGACAAATTTTGAATTTTGCTATTTGATGACCAGTCAGGATCCAGAGTTCCGCTACAGATCCATAGGTAATAGATATTTCACAGCTAAGCAGCTGCTCCTCAGACCCAAATCATACAACAGTTAATGTTTAAAATCATCCAGAAGATTTTCTGGGTCTGAGTAGCAGCTGCTTAGTTGTGAAATATCTACTACCCATGGATCTGTAGAATATCCAAAACTTTTTTCAAGATTATATTACTCTGTTAAATTTAATAAAAAAATTTAACATTGAGTTCTTTTGAGTTTGTCTCTATTGGAATTTACCTGACAAAAATCCCAAATATTCTACAAGATATATATATATATATATACATACACACACACACAATATTCCTTATTATAATAGAGGATATATATATATATATATATATATATATATATATATAAAATTAGTCATCCACATACAAGCTGGTTTTGCTGTATCACAGCTCATCAGTGTGGCTAGACGCATCCACTTGCTTCTGCTCGGGATTGAAACTATATATATGTATCTGTTCACTACTCGACAATGTAAATTATTGCAAAAAATAAAATAATAAAGCACTGTTAATGAGCAAACATGCAGCAAGATCTTTCATAACTGATAGTAAAGAGAATGAACTGAACGTCGTTATGGTCTCTCTAATAAACTGAGCCAATACTACTTCACTATTGTTTCCCCCCCTTCTCTCTCTCTCTCTGAGTGTGACAGGAAATATATATATATATATACACACACACACACACACACACACACACACACACACAATGGTCTTTATTATCATAGGGATGATTATTCTTAGGTGTTTCTTGACAGAAGATCTATTGGCCTGAGAAATATTCTAAATTCATGTAATTTTCATCTATTCTTTTCATTATTATTATTATAACCACTATCTAATATATAATATTTTTGTATAAGTTAATTACTAATTATTTTTTGTTTTTAAAAATCAAACAGGTTTTATTGGGTTTAAGTGACTCAGAACTAAGTTCAGCTCTGGGAATAACAAATCCAATGCACAGGAGAAAATTAAGACTTGCAATTGAAGATCAGCGAGATCTTTCAGAAATGTAAGTTTTTATTTTATTTTTGTAATTAATATCAATTAATACTTCATAGAGATGTACCAAAGAGAGCTTTCATATTGAATGTTGGTGGAATCTAGAGAAAAGGATTAGCATCAGGTTTTGTGTGAAGATTGGTGCCAGTGAAATGTTATTGAAATGGCTTTTGGTGAAAATGTTATGAAAATATTAAGTTTTCTTAGCAGCACATTCTCCCTGGTAGTTTTCAGGGTTTTAGCTGTACTCACTAAACTTGGTGAGACTTTTTAACCCATAGATGGAGTAGATGGCTCTTGACTTTGAGGAGTTCATCCATTTTTTTTAACAGCTCTTCCTTTTTGTGCTGCTGAGACCAAAGAAAAAATAACAAGAGAAAAATGAGAAAAATTCTAATTCTTTGAATTCACATGTGATCAATTAGTTGAAAGAGATAAGGAGAAAGAGAACAAGGTGCGACCTGACCTTATCTTCAGGGTCGATTTGAAATTGGTTACATTCATGAGCATAGGGTATGCAGGCATCAGATGACAGAAAGTCCCCCACTTAAAAGGGAATTTAAAGTATAAGTGAATATTTATTTTGTTTGCTGAAGAAGAAAAAGAATCCACCAAGGTTTTAATCTTTTAAAAAATATATCTATTTTATAACACTTTTGTACTATTTTTTTTTAAGAGAGAGGCTAACAGGTTTTGTTTTGTTTTTTAGACTTCGATAAATATTTCTTCTGAGATTATTTCATTTTGAAAGAAATTCTTAAAGTTCTCATGCAAGTAATAAGTAAATATTTGTACAGTTAAAAACAAAAACTAGAAAGAATAAGCTTTTTAAACTAACTTACCATTTATTTTTCTCTTTCTTCAGTAAATACCCAAAAGCTTCTGAACTGGATCAAAATTGGGTGTGTCAACGTTGGCTGAATGATATCGGCTTGCCTCAGTACAAAGGAACATTTGAAACTCAGCTTGTGGATGGACGCATGTTGAACACAATCTCTAAGAAAGACATGGAGAAACATTTCGCTATTCACCGAAAGTTTCACCAAGCTAGTATTCTTCATGCTGTAGAACTTCTAAAAGTTGTGGATTTCGATAAAGAAGTGAGTCTATCTATTTAAACTGCATATTTTCTGCTTCCATGCATCTTTTGTTTGGATTATTAAAGCAAATTGAGTCTTTATTTCATTTTCATTTGAATTGATTTTTACATTTAAATGATCTTTTTACTGGATTTAGTTTTAATTGATAAGATTATTATTCTTTATTTTGACTTTGCCTGTTTGGTTCTTGTCACATGCAATTCAGGCCAAATCGTGTAAAATCCTTTGTAAAATAAAGACAGAAGCTGATGATGGTTTGCCTGAAATAGGCCTATACTTCTGATTTACCATGAAATAACGTATCTGCCTTAATGTTTCTTATATTTGCTCCATATGTATTTGTATACATATATATTTAGAGCTTTCTTAGAGAGTTATCCTACCACTGTATGCATTTCTTTGGATTCTTCTATACCCACACTGCATGCTGATATATATATATGGCCAGATAAAATGGTTCTACTTCACTAGAATGTTCCTCATGACATTCAGCTTCAGTTTTAACAGTATGAATGGGTGCATTATTATCCTAAAAGATGGTTTTTCCCTCTGGAAACAGTTTCTGAACCATAGGATGAAGCTGATCACTTAAAACTCTTAGTCCTGGATGCTGATCTAATAAACTTATTTAAATAATATCTGTAAGAAAAAAAAAAACGATTTTACCAAAAAAAAAAAAAAAAATGAAGTACTATTAATATTAAATCAACACACATAAAAATAGACATGTTTAATCAAATTTTCAAAATTATGCTATTATGGTACTAGCTGTTGCTGTTATTTTATCAACCTCCTCTGTGTGTGTGTGTGTGTGTGTATATATACACATAATTATAACAATTATTAGGCCACCCCAGTTTTCTAAAAGGTATGATATATTTCATACTATTTTTACTATTTATTGCCAAGTGAATAATTCTAAATGAAAATAGAATGGTTCTTTTGTTATTATTACTTTGCAAAATTTTACAAGGCAAGGAAGCAAAGATGAACTCATCTGAATCACCCTAAATTTTCTTCATTCTTTCATTGATGTAACTGCAATATAGGTAATTATATTTATAAATTTTTTTTGATGCACATGTTATTGTGCAATGTTTAAAAAAGAACCATTCTATTTTCATTTGCAATTATTCACTTGGCAATAAATACTAAAAATAGTATGAAATACATCATTTTTTTTAAAACACTGGGGTGGCCTAATAATTTTGGCCAGTAGAGTATATATATATATATATATATATATATACACACACACACACACACACAAAATCCATTACTAAAGATGCTGGAAAAATGGTAATTTGAGAAAAGTCCTAAAATCACAAGCTATCAAGCTGAAAAAAACTGTTGCCGGAATCACCTCTTTGGTTGCAAGGTGTGGTTGTTTATTAGTAAATATTTACACCTCCTAAACTGAGAGGAAGACCCTTTAACATATCTTTTATAGTAGTTTATGCACCAACAACACTAATGCACTGAGGAAGAAATAGAATCATTCTACTCCATACTGGACAACGCCAAAGCTCAGTGCAAAAGCCAAGAAATTAGAATCATAATGGGTGACTTGAATGCCAAGGTAGGTAAAGAAAGGAAAGGAGAGATGACCAGCAACTTTGGATTAGGAATCAGCAATGAATGAGGAGAAAAATGGGTCCAATGGTGCACAGCAAATAACCAAGTAATAACTAACACCTGGTTTCAAGAACACAATGTCTACGGACATGGAGAAGCCCAGGAGGCGACACAAAAAATCAAATAGACTACATAACCATAAACAGGATATTCAGAAATGCAGTAGTTCAATCAAGAATTTCTACTGGCAGCAAACTGCCTGCATACAGACAGGTAACAAATTCAGCAGATATACAAAGATAGAAAGGGGCGTAAGACAAGGATGCGTCTTTTCACCGGATCTATTCAACTTGTACAGTGACCCTAGATGTTATGCCAGGATTTGTCATCGGAGGCCACAATTTGAATAACATAATGTATGCAGATGATACAGTGCTGATAGCAGACACAGAAAGGAAACTACAAAATCTCCTACAGAAGGTAGCTAAAGAAAGTGACAAAAAAGGACTACAAATAAACTGCAAGACAATCGAATACATGGTCATCAGCAAAAAGAACAGCCCAAAATGCTAAATATAGGTGTGGGATACTAAAATCAATCGGGTACAAAAATTTAAATACCTGGGAAGTGTTCTAACAAAAGACGGAAAGTGCAACACAGATCTGAAGGCAAATTGGCATTCCAGAAATTGAGTAGAATATTAAGAGACTGGAAAATTTTGCTAGAAACAAAGAAAAGAGTACTGGATTGCTATGTGATGTCAGTTCTTCAATATGGCAGTGAATGCTGGACAATATCATCAAAGATCAAGGAAAAACTTGAAGCAACTGAAATGTGGTTCTACAGAAGGATACTGCAGATATCATAGATTGAGCAATGACGAGGTTTTGGAAAGGATGGAAACAAAAAGGAAATTAATACTGAGCATCAAGAGACAGCTAAAGTTCCTGGGACATGCAATGAGGAAGGAGGGCTTGGAGAACCTGACACTAATCAGCCAGATAGAGGGGAAAAAGAGACAGGAGAAAGTAGTGGATAACATATTTGAAGGGTCTGAGCAGGTGGATGACAGAACGAGGGTTGCATGGTGTAACAGGAGAAAGCGTGTAAAAAGCCACCAGGGATAGGGAGACGTGGGAAGCCATGATCACCTATGTCCTGAAAGGAAAATTCACATAGAAGTACATTTGTCCCAGAAACAGTAATTAGGAGACTTATGTGAGTCCAGGTAAAGTAAGACAAAAAACATGGAATTTCAAACAAACATCAGGTATGTATATTATTAGCAAAAGGGATTACATGTATACACAATGAAAATTAAAAAAAACATTAAAATTAGCTGTAAGAATGTTCTTATTTGTGTGTATGGGAAACAAGCGTGTTAGATACACAGGTGTGTGAAAGTTCAATAGTCAATTCAACTAGGGAAAATGAACACATCTTGGTGGGCATTCTCATTGACAAGCTGCCTACACTGTGAAGCACGAAGTAAAAAAAAAAAAAAAAGAGGAGAAAGAAAAAGAAATGTTTGCCTTTTTATAGACTTAAATCATATTGCCTTATGGACATTTTGGTGAAGCCAAGTGGTTTAACTCACAAACCTATAATTTTACTTATAAAAGATTTAGTCTTGAATTATTAGTTTGTTTTTTTTAATGACTAATATTTACACTTAGATTAATCAGTGGTGTGACTTGACTCACACCGATCTTGTCATTTTTCTTAAAACCTGTTGCACTTTTCAAATGAATACTAAATAAATCTCTCTTTCTTTCTAGGCACTCAATGAAAGACGAGCCAAATGTGAGGATCAAAACATTGATCCTCTTGTCTGGAGTACGCAACGAGTGATCAAATGGGTAAAGGCAATTGATTTGAAAGTAGGTAAAACATTTAAGCCTTTGGGATTATTAACTGAACTATTTTTCCCATCCGGAAAAAGTACATCCTTATATTATATATTCTCTAACCTTGTGCCTAACTTCACACAAAAGTGTGTTTACATTGAGCAGGTATTATTAAACAGCAAAAATGCAAGCTGGCTAATAAAAGAAAGCAGATATTGTTTTGAAAATTCAAAGAATGCAGACCCCAGTCAAAATTCTGTTAAGACAGCTAGTTTCCAGGTCAGGAAATATGGGAACAGAATTGTATTTATAGTAAAATGAATATTGTTGCATTGAACAAATGTAATTGTATTTTGATAAACAGCGTAGTCATGGTCAGAGAACATAAATCTCAAAATTGTTTATCATAAACAATATGTGGCCTGAAAGTTGACATGTTCAAATGAGATTCAGCCTATATATAGAGAAGAAAATCAGATGGAGAAAGATTAGATTGATCAAGGGAAAGATGTAGACAAGATTGGATTGAGAAGAGAAGAACTCGGCAATCAATGCCCTCATATATGTGTGTCTACCTCTGACCATTCCTCTACACACAACAGTCACTGAAGAGAATAAAAATATCAGTTAATATATATATATATATATATATATATATATATATATATATTGGTTGTTATCACTTATATGTCAAGGTATTTGTCATTCCAGCAGCAGCAGTATATACCAAACATAACAATTGTATATAACACTTATACCTAGTTCACAAGGATTTGTTTGTTTCATCATCATCAGTCCTATGACTAGGTGTGGTTATGGGGTCACTGCACAACTGAGTACCTGACTTGCTTTCCTTCATATACCAATTTGAACTTCATAAATTCATAAAAAATGCACAAAAGGAAACTTTTTTGAACTGGAGGTAACAGTTAAAGTTCCAGTAACATTTAAATTTTTTTTTATTCATTCATTGAAATAGCAGATATAATCCTGTGGGTTATATATGTTTGTGTTATAGTAATTAATTTTATCTGTCATCAATATGTTCCTAGACAAGCAAATTGATATGGTGTGAAGATAAGAATACTCAATTTTCAGGCAGATATAATAGTCTCACCAAAGGTTTTTGACTTTTAAACTTTCAAAATAAGTATTATTTGCAGTAGCCGACTGATCAGGATGTCAGCTTACCCAATAACAAGTGGATCCCTGATGGAGTAGGCCCTCTATATCAAATGAAAATGCAATAAAGAAACAAGCACAAACAACTGCTTTAGTCATTCAAGGCTTCGCCGTCATGTTGCTTGCATTGTTCTGCAGTTACAAAAGACGCAGACAACCCTGAGCCTCTTGCTTCTTCTAGGAGGCACGTGTTCCTTACAAGACCAATGTGAGAGGACATTTTCAAAGCTAAAGATCATGAAGACATTAAGAAATCTGCTCTTTTTGGAGAATTTGGAATCCTGCATGTTGCTATTCATTAAAAAGTAATTGTAAAATGAATTGGATGCAGAAGCAATTATTGGTAAATTTGAACAATCATCTCATGAACACAAATGATTGCACTTAATATAGTGGACTGCATGCAATGCTCTGTTGTGCTTTTGAACTATCTGTTAATGTGTAAATTGTGCAGAAAACTATCTAAAATATCGACCAATTACTTAAAATTTAAAAATAAATAATATTTTGCATTTACATTTAGTATCTTCTGCCAGTAATGTGTACAATACATATACATTGTAATTATTAAGAAATACCCATTTTTTTTTTTTTTTTTTTTTTTTCACAAAAATTTTAATTATACCCTTCTTCCCACATGTAGTTTTTGATTATCTTTATTTATTCATTATGAAAATTAAATAGCATTGTTGTTGTAGGTGGGCACCTTTGTCTTATGGTAACCAATATTTTTAGACCTAGGTCACCATTGATTATTTGTCTATGTTATTTGATGATGTATTTTTTCAGGAGTATGCTGACAACTTGAAAGAAAGTGGTGTGCATGGGGCCCTCATTGTTCTAGAACCCCTATTCAATGCAGATACACTGGCCACAGCTCTTGGTATCCCTCCATCAAAGTCCTATGTTCGCAGACATCTAATCACCGAGCTAGATGCTTTAATAAAACCTGCCAGGTAAATTTAAAAGATGTATTATTCTTGCTTTGGGTTATTTGACTGTTTGTTTTTAAATTTTTATTTTTTTTACTAAGTGGAGAAAATTGCATCTTTTTAGTTCTTCTTAGGCTCTTTGACTCCCAGAGAAGCATGGATTATCAAAGTCAATCCTCCACTGAACTCAAATATGGGGTCTCCTCGTTGCTTTTGTCCACTTGTATCTCTGCCTCTTTAATTTATTCTCAGCATCAAAGGATAAAGAAGTAAAAATGTATGGATGTGAAAATACTAAGATAGAAGTTTAATGTAACAAAAGACTTCAATATTTCTAGCTTTGCACCTGTGCTTACTTGTCTTACTCCTTGTTTACAATAAACCAAAGCATTGGTAAAACTGACACAAAGCCTGCTATGTGACTGAAGAAAAACCAAAACCAATAAATCTAAGACAAGAAACAAAATCAAAGACAGATACCTACCTAAACAGTAAAGGACGATCATGTCTAAAGAGACATGACTGACTGGGCAGAAGATTATCCTGCAGTAGGTTGCCATTGCTTTCTATGGTAGATTGGTTGCCAGCCAAGGTCATAGAACCCAATCTGTCCTATTATTTAACCTATACATGGAAGGAAGAAACAGATTAATACTGTTATAGTGAAATACACCTATTCCTCAGATAATGGACTCTCCCTCCTATATTAAAAAAACTAAATTTTTATTTCACTCTTTGATTGAATGACCTCCTGAGATGGATGCACGGGGTCATCGCACCCTCTACCCCCTCTGTACAGTATTGCATATGATGAAAAGAAACAATAGATACTTAAAATATATACAAGGTCTTTCTGAAAAGTAACGAGACTGGAGTCACAAACAATTTATTTCAGTTCCAATTCCAAACAACAAACTACATGGTTTCCCTTCCAAAGTAATCCTTCCTCGAGTTTAATGTACTTTTCCATTCTTCTGTTACGCTTCTATGAACTGCTGGAAGGATTCTTCTTGGATGTCTCTGTTATGGTGAAACACACCTATTCCTCAGATAATAGACTCTCCCTCCTATATTAATAAGATTTAACAGGAAGTTAACTCGAGAAGTTCTTGGGAAGTCTGTAGGAGTTCTTAGAAGTTTTAGAGAGTTCTTTAGAGTTCTATTGGAGTTCAGTAGAACTATTAGGCAGTTGATATTAGTTGGCAGTTAGCCGAATACTAAGGAGTCAGTTTATGGTGAAAGATTACCAAGTTCCTAACATTTTGGGTGCGTTAAGTCGATTAGCAACTGACATAGCATGATTATAATGTTCAGTGCAAAAACTACTCCACAACAAATACCTTTCCCAAGGATATTTGTGCGTAAGTGAATGCAAGGAATTCAACTGGAATTCGAACTTGGCACCCCAATTTATCATTCCGATTCAATATCCACTGCACCACAACGTACATGAGCAAAACAAAACAAATACACTCTCCAGTAACACAACTAAAAGGACACAGTTCAGACCAACTACTTGAGTTTTATGCTATCACAATCATCAAGTGACCAGAATGCTCCTTATGTACATAGAAGGTACAATGGGATGTAATTGTTACAAGTACACACTACCCAGCCTAGGGATTGAACTTACAATTACTATACCACCAAATTTACAAACCAACACTTTAATCCACTAGACTATTGTTCCCAGCTAGCAATAACAAGGCAGTACTAAATATGAACTTGATAAGGCATCCCTAGACATGGACAGCAGAACAAGAACAATTTATCCCTGTATATTAAATAAAGGGTTCATTTCAAAATTTCCAGAAAGTTACTCAGATCAATAATTCCCTGGTGATAGCTGAAGAACACAATAGCTTAAACTGTGATAATAACTGATATGTCCTGAAAAGGGAGATATATATATATATATATATATATATATATATATCATTCAAGGTAACTAAGCAGTTTAGGCAAATGTAACTGGGTAGAACAACCTAGTAAGTAGACGTAATGGACGGTACTCATTGTATGCAGTATCCTGAGACGTAGGCATAGTCAACAGACATAAACCAATATTAGTAGACCTGTAGATCTCTAGTCATCCTCACCTTAGTCAGTATTTATGGCTGACACCAGCCAATCACATTACTGTGAGGGGGGACCAAGGTGTTACATACTCATTACATCAATAGCAAAAAAAATGTGGACAATAGTACACATGCAAATAATGATAGCTCTTCACCTTACAAATTCACACTGAAAATAAATGCTGTTTTTTTTTTTGTCTTAACCATTGACTTGTGGACTAATGGCTTACATTTGTATTTATTTTACAATATCCAATATCTAAGAAAACTTCAAAAATTATCCTTACTATTTTTTTTATTGAAAATTGAATAATTTTGCAAATGCAAGCTATCTTTTTTTACACACCTAAATATTAAGAACCCTTCAATGACAAAAAAAGGCTTTAAGTGAGTAAAATATAAAGGTCTTGGCAAAAGATCACCCTTCTTCAAACATTGTGGACTGGTGCTATGGAGTCACAAACAAAGAACTGTACCAAATAACAGAACCTACATTATTTGAGGGCTATCAACAGCCGTAACAACTAAAATGGATAGCACATGTAACTCAAAGAGAAAATAATGAAAATATTAACATTCCACACCACCTCAAATAAAAGGTTCAGAAAGAAATCCCCATCAGTACTGGAAAAAGGGATGAAAGCTATTAGAACTTAAGAAACCTGTTTTCCTTTAAAAAAAAAAAAAAAAAAAGTGCTTTCAGAGAAAGATTTTATAAATTTCAACTGAAAACAGTACTGACTGCTCAGTCAATGAATACCAAATGTTTTCTTATAAGGAAACGGCTAATATTAGCATATTTACATAGATTTTCATAGAATTCATAACAAAAAGAATATAATAGAATATTGTTTTTATTATAAATACGCTTCATAAAATGATTTCTTTCTGTCTTTTTATCCCTAATTTTTTAAACATTTTTTATTAAACAGAGCACTTTTGGACACGACAGTCCATTCCAAGAAGAAGGCTAATGGTGGGTCATTAGGTCGATCCTTCCCTCGATCATTCCGGACTAATACCAGTGTTGATGATTTGACCCCAAAATCCAGGATGAGTATTAGAGTGAGTTCTTATGTTTGTTCTTACATTAATTACTGTAATCAAAAAGAGTCTTCATTATAAAATCAACTCTTAACTTAATCTAAAAAAGGGATTCATTTATGAGATCAACCCTGAATTTTCAATAGAAAATTGTCTTGTCAAGTTGAAATAAGATTGAGTAGAGAATATTTTTAAATTTTACACAATCACTACTTCTATGACTCTCATCTTTTATTGAATGCTTATATATATATATATTTATATTTATAATCATATCACCCCAAGCAAGGCGGTAATGCCACTGATGTGCAGGGGGCTACGTAAGAGTGACAAGATTGGAGAAGAGAAAACCGGAAACCACATCCTAAGCAGGGAGCAAGGGATGAGCCTCTTGACCTGTTCAATAGACATGGATGGAGTGTGAACCGGGTGATAGTTTAGTCTATCTACTCCAATTGAAAAAAAATGAAAAGGAGTGAAAAGATTGGAAAAGAAAAAAACCAAGAAACCACATCCTAAGCAGGGAACAAGGGATGAGCCTTTTCACCTGTTCAATAGACATGGGTGGAGTGTGAACCAGGCAATAGTTTAGTCTATCTACTCCAATATAAATTAGTTATAATTTGAGGAAAAGAACAGTATAGTTAAAAAAAGATGATGAAAACTATATTTTTTTCACCTATGCATTTCATCTACTGAGGTACTTTATCCAGGCAAAGAGATAAAATGAATTCTATTAATAATAAAGTATCTATAAACAAAAAGATACTTTACTTAAAATAAAATCCATTTCATTTCTTTGATTTGAGGTCCATCAGTAGACAAAGCATGTTGACAAAAAATACAGTTTTCCTCTTTTCTTTTTTTAACCATCAGTGTTGAAGCAAAATGTACACTTTTGTAGTAGATTGTAGTTTGTACATATTCTTAAGTATAATATATATATATATAGTTTCAAGGTGTGCTATATTTATAGATAAAGTGTAATAAAATAAGTAATAAATATATTAATCATGTAAAACAAAAGAATAAACAAATAACAAGTCAAATAAATTTACTCAAATAAATAAATAATCAAGCCACTCCTGCCAAAATAACCATTAGGATTACCCACAATGCCCCACTGACACGTATATATAAATAGCCATAGCCTAGGAAAAACTCACCACATGTGGCCTGATGATTGCGCTTAGCATGAAACAGTCTGTCACCCCTGAATGTTGACTTCAATGTTCACTCTTATTTATATATATATATATATATATATATTGCTATTGCTTGTAAATTCTAGATTTTTTTCAATTCTACTCTTAACTCATCTAGAGAATATTTGCCTGGCTTTCCACTTAGTACTGAGTCTCTATTGGGTGATATGCATATAACTCCCTCCATGGTTTTTGCTATCATTTCTATAATAGATCCCATCAAAGTATGGTATCCTTGCAATAGTCCTTCAAAATGTACTCCTGAACTGGCACTTGTTCTCTCTAAACTCTATAATAAATGCCTTGCTGCTTTTTACTTTTCTGCTTGTTGGAAATCCTCTTCTGTATTTCCAGAACTCAGGTGAACCATTTCATCCTTCTAACTATTGGCTTATTAGCTTTCTACATTTTTTGGCAAAGTACTAGAGGTTCTAATTAACTCTAAAATGGTTAAGCATCTCACCTTCCAGAATTTTCTTTCAGATAAGCCTTATGGCTTTTACTTTTCTAGAACAACTGCTTCATTAAGCTTTAGATCACAATAATGAAGCTCAGGCTGTTGATTTGGGTATCTTGAAGACATTCATCAGGGTTTTGCATACTGGTATTCTTCACATGTCAAATGGTTATGGTATTTCTGGAAAAATCTTTGATCCGATTCAATCTTTTTTTATCAAACCTTGAAATGAAATTTGTCTTGACTGGCTTAAAACTTTTTGCATTAATCCTTGGACCCACATTGTTCCTACTTTTCATCAATGATACTCCTGTTGTCATCAGTTCACAACTCTGTATCTATTTTCTCTTGTCTTAATGGTAAATCTGATCGGTTTGATAAAGTCAATTTGACAGCTGATTTTTAAAAAATGGCCTACAATTTGTTGTTAAATGGGGCAAAGAATAGCTTGTTAATGTTGACACTTCCAAAATTAAACCATTATCTTTTAATCGTCTATGAGAACCTTTTTTATTTTTATCAACATGGCTGATGCTAACCTCCAGGGGAGTGACTCATTACGTCTTCTTGGGCTAACATTTTATACTGACTTGTAGTAGAAAGATTATATTGAATTAATTACTAGGTTTGATACTAGGAAAGCTGGTTCACTGTGTCATGCTAGACAGTTTGTCTAACCAGATGAATGGTAGACATATTTATAAGTCTACCATTCATACATGCATTGAATATTGCTTTCATATCTGGTCTTGTGCCTCTTATATGTATTTAATGATTCCTGATAAAATACAGAGAAGAATCTGCCATATTATTGGTTCTGACCTGGCATCTCATCTTCAGTCACTTTCTCACCATCTTAATGTATCTTCCCTTTGCCTTTTCTATACACACAAACATCACCCACTCATTTCTACTCAAGGGAGTAAATCCTCCTGAGTGTATTACATGTCAAAAGGCATACACAGTAAAGCATTTTCTAATACACTGCCCTGCCTTAGCCTCTACCTGACAAAAATACTATAACTCAAAGAATATAAAAGAACTTTTATAAAAAACAGATGAAAAAGTCATATTGAGCCACTTGAAAGAAGTCACTCTTTTCAAAAATATAAACCCTTTTATTAAAAAAAAAAAAAAAACTACACCTGTTTAAAGAAGAAAGACACTATAGCAATAAATAACCAAGTCTGATATGCTGAAAAATCAAAACAAATTTATTTCTCCATGGCACTTGAAAGACAAAAGTATTACCAGCCACAAACTTATTACCAACAATAAATTTTTGAAGGAAAAAAAGTATTACCAGCACTAAATAAAATTTTGTTGGCATTAAATGACTCACTGAGGTTGATATGCCATAAAACAAAACAACCAACTTATTCTATAAATATTTTCAGGGTAATTGTTCTGAAGAGCTTTCCTCTTTGGTACCTGATCTTTATGAACAGTACTAGATTGGCAAGTAGAAATTTTCATTTTACAGTTGAAATGAATAGATGTAACTGTAAGTTCTATGCTAACAGTTTCTTCTGTCACATTTCTCACCTGTGAAACTCTCTTTTAGCTCTATAGTTTTCAGTCAACTTCGATCTTAAAAAATTTAAGTTCAATGTCTACTGTTATCTGTTGTCTTAATTCCTGTTCTTTTATTATTTGCTTTGTTCTATAGTTTTCTTTTTCTTATATTTTCTCACAACAAACACTTGTGTCTCAGTGGCTTTATTGCCTTGTTTGGGGTGAAATGATTGAAATATTACATGATTTACATTGTTCAGACTTGTCTTCATCTTTATTGTCATGTCTGTTTCAGACATTGTACACTCTGGCCTTCTTCATGTGCTAGAAATTTCAAACTAAAACCATTATTTTGATCACTGGGGGTATTTTGATCACTGGGGGTATATCATTCTCATGCAGTGCCACTTCCTTTTAACTCAACACTCTAAGTTTTTTGTTCACCACTGCTGTAATAAGGTATTGAACTCACAACTCTTTGGTTCAAGTCACTGGAATTAACCAATACTTATATCCATTGAGCCATGTGTCCTTGAGGACATCAGTGTATGAATCTTTGGAACTCATAAGCCTAATGTCTTGGTAACCATTTTTTTAACAGAGCTCATATTGCAATTTTTGAAGCTAATGATTTTCTCTAGCACTCTGTATTATTGATTTCCATATTGTATCCATTTCTATGCTTGGTTGGCTTAGGTTTTGGGGGCCTAGCATATGCGCTGATTACTTAAGTTTATGTAGTTTCCAGTGATGTTCTCTATCAGTTATTTCAACTTCATTTCATAGAGGATGGTGATCCCCTTTCTCCCACCATATGTGGCCAGCTGATTCTCATTCCATGAGTCATGCTGCTTCTAGATATCTCACTTATCTCCATTTTAACTCAATAAAATTGTGGGTCAAGTCACTGGATCCAACAAATGCTTTTATCTACTGAGCCACATGTCCTTGAGAACAATCCACCTCAGCAAATGAAATAAAGGGTTTAGTACTAAATTTCAATGACCTGAAAAAGGTCAGAGCATACAATGGCCAAAGCGTTGTGAATATGGCAACAATCCTAACAATGTAAATAATGTAAATTATCTATCTTCCTTATCCTCATAGTCTTAGCTTTTTTCTACTTCTTCTTACATTCATATCAACAATCTCATTTTGTACTCCCTCTACCTTGAGTGCCTCTTAAGCCTTATATCGAGTAAACTTTTGGGAAAAAAATTCTAGATTTATCACATACTTTACATTCTTGACTTAACTTAGAAATCAGATAAGATAAAAGTCCAGTTTGAAAAGATATTAGAACCAGCACTGGTTAGTCTTGCTAGTCCATATTGGCCAACAAAGATGATGTGTATGTCTAAGAAAGTTACCTGCTTGTGTTAACAGCTGAAAATGGTCAAGAAAAACCTGACAAAATTGATGAAAACTATGCAATCGTCAGTAACCAACATGTGCAGGCTTTGATCCTCATCCAACAAAAACAGGATTGATTAAGACCATAAGAAGAAACATTGACCTCTTCATACAATCTTTGACTACTCATCAGCTTACCCAGGCATGTTTAAAAAAAAAAAAAACTTAGCAATCTGTAATTAGATATTCTGATAGTGGCTATGTATTACAGGGTGTGATGGATAATTGTTGTTTAAATTACACTAATATGAAAATAACACTTCCATTTCATTTCAACAGGACATATTTACCATAATTACACAAAAATATATAGAAATACTAAAAAGTAAATTTATTCAATAAAATTGCCATTGGCTTCAACCACGAACTCCAGACAACTTCAGAATCTCCTGCAACTCTTCTGGATGGTCTCCTTGTTTAAGTTGGGGAATGCTACCATAATCCTTGCCTTCTGTTCATCTTTGGTGTTAAGTTTTGTTGGCCTCTCGCTCAACTGCACCCCACAAATAATAATCAAGGGGGGATGCAGTCTGGGGAGTTGGGTGACCAGATGTAAGGGGTGATGTGGTCACAGAAATAGTCTGATAGCCATGACTGGGTTCTCCTGCTTGTGTGGCATGGTGCAGTGTCCTGTTGCCAGATATAAGGTCTTCCATTAGCCACCCTCTTGTTCCAGAGTAGCACTACCTTCTCAAAGCACTTAATGTAGGACTTTATATTAAGTCTGTGGTCCAGTGGGAAGATGAATCATGGCATAATGTTGCCATCACTTGTGATCACTCGAGACACTTTTGTAATTACCATTAGACTGATCCAACACTTCAAATCCTGTCTTCAGATTGACACTCAAATACTCTGAAATGTTAATATTGGTGCTTCCGACATGAATGCTAAGCAGTACAGCATGTCATTTTCAAATTTTTGGTAGAGTCAATTGTTGGAGTTTTTTTGGGGTACAGTTGTATGCTGGTGAGACAGCCATGGGCTAACTCATTTCATAGTTCACCAATAGAAGGATTAACCAATCAGAAAGCTCAAAATATTCAATGCGACATGTATAAAAGGCGACCATATTTTTCCGAGTATTGGTGATATAATCCTATTCAGTAGTGTGTCTGACTCGTGAGTGTTAATCTTTGATGTTGTTTCATTGAACAGATTACGTACTGCGCTGTATTCTATATTCATAAACTATGGTGGATATGGTCAACATTAATTGCCTCATGATATCCTTTTTCTCACAGATTAAATCAAAAACAGACAATGCACATTTAAAAATATAAAATGCCAATAATTTACCCATCATGCTCTGTATTTTCTCAATGATTTGTTTAGCAGCATATCAACTCCTTATGGGTCATTTAATGCTGAAATTTTATTTTCTTGGGAGCTTTGAAATAATATGTTATTCTACTTTCACAATTGAGTACATGGTAGATAATACTCAGCTTTTGTGTATATACATGTTTATGTGGAGATAATTTAAAGAATTTTATGTTATAGTTTTGTTGAAGTTATATTTTTGAATATAGTTTGATTTCTATAAGAAATAGTTGGATATTATATCGTTTCATGTCATGAAAGAGTTCTTTCATTTTATTGTTTGGTTAATTTCATTTAGCAGCATGTTAACATCTATGTATTATTTAATGCCATAATTTGAATATTTTGAATGCAATTGCATGACTTCTACAAATAAAATATTTTGTTGGTCATACTACTATAAATAGGTATTACTGGTAATTTTACTATAAAAATGTATTTTTATACTTTCATAGTGTTTTGCTTTTGTTTAGGGCTTCACTATTTTTCCATAGTTGGGTCTCTAATAGGTGCTACTATCCTGAGTCATGGTGGACCTGGGAACAACAGCAATTAAGAAGTGGTTCCACACTCCCCAAAATCTCCAATCTTCTCATCAGAGGTTTTGTTGCCAGATGTAGTTTAATGCTATATCCAGGAGTATTTCTGTTATATCCCATGAGGGGATAAACAGGAAAAGAATAGTGCAAGAATAATACTTAACACTGAAGATATAGGAAGAGAGATTTATTATACCGCAGTACAATAAACCAATAGACACTACAAGGACACCAATGAATAGTTAACAGGTACAACAATCAATTAGGCAATGTCTCTGTCTAGGATGTATGCATCCATCTAGTGAAGAATGCTCTTGTCTAGTGACGATGGCTCTTTTATAGACCGGACCATACCCATTCCGGGGTAGGACAGGATATTTCTCTACAACAATTTCTCAATGAAAGACTTTTTAAATTACATCTTTTTTTCTTTCAATTAAATAAAAACAATTTTAAAGTTCTTCAAGATGCACCCAGTTCAAGAGAAGTGTTCAATGTTCCTACGTCTTATCCATTCTATCATTAAACATTTTTACTTTGAGCATCAA
The DNA here is from genome assembly GCA_037127315.1 of Ascarosepion bandense. NCBI lineage: Eukaryota > Metazoa > Mollusca > Cephalopoda > Sepiida > Sepiidae > Ascarosepion > Ascarosepion bandense. The sequence goes on from JBBBDQ010000851.1 coordinate 8,306,315, forward strand.
AAGAGGCCTAAAAAATATTAATACATGGAATAAACACTTGAAGAGTATCTTCTTTTGTGTACCATGTCCCTTCATGATGTGAGCGATCATTGCTCTCTACAACTTCCTATCTTTTGTAGCTATTAGTAAAGTTTGTCTTTTCACCATCCTTCCCACTCCTTGTCCTGCCAACCATTCATACAAGATTGTTAGTTGCTGTTTCCTCTCTGTCTCTCTTTCCTTCAGTATATCTTGTAAGTGTCAAATTCTCCTAGTCCTCTTTTCTCACTGTGACCTAGACATTTGAATTGCCTCTTTCTAAATATAAGCATCCTTTTCGTTTCTATTTTCCTTAAAACTTCCTCATTACTCACATGTTCAGTCCATTGTATTCTCCTTACCTTTCTGTAGGACCACAACTCTGTTGCCTAAAGTCTAATATCATGATCTAAATAATAAAGATAAGTTCTTAATAAGATAACATATTTTTAAATGATCAAATTTCTCAACCATTTTCTCAGAAATATAATCTCTGTTTATTTACTAAATAGTTGTCTTTTTATTCACTCAGGGTTCAATTGGTAAAGCATTTGGTCGCAAAAACAGAAGTGGTTTTGACTCAAAAGACAGCAGTGATGCAGACACACCAACACATACAAAACAGAATATCTCCGAGCCAATAGCTATGCGCCATCGGTCATGTGACTTGGACTTTTCATCTACTACTGTGTAATTGTGGCTTTGGAAAGTGGGGGCCATTAGCAAAGAGAACACAATCAGGGGTGCAAGTCAGTACTTTCTGGCTGTGTAAAGAATGTGTAGAAACAAGTTTATGCATTTTATTCTTTCTTTGTTTTCATTGAAAGGCTCTGCAAAGATTGTCTGACTCTGCCACCTGAATTCAAATCTCCCGCACGATACTAACTCACCATCTCCACAATTTACAGCAGAGGATACCTTATTCCCAGCTGCTTGGACTCTTGATTGTCTGCTACCTTCATTATTGGAAAAATCTTGCCATTTTTACATCTTTTCATCAATCCTGTTGTTGATCAAGATTTTATTTTTAAAATTCTTTCCAGCTAAAGAGAAAAGAAAACCAGAATGACTCAGTTTTTTTTCTGCAAAGAAGAAAGGATTCTGATGCAAAACAAACAAAAAGCTTCTTTATTTTAATATTGGAGGCCCCAATTATCCTTATACTTTTCTGTGCCATTACTTAAATTAGGAAGATCATTACTCTTTTTCAAGTAGAAGACATCTTCATGAATTTTTTTTTTTTTTTGCTTTCAAACTCATAATTAATTATAGCTGTGTGTGTGTGTGTGTGTGTGAATAAATAAATAAATAAAGTGCTGAATATCAACAAATATTAATTGCAACAAATAAAATTAGATCTTCAAGTTATCTGTCCCCTACTAAGAGTTTTGCAAATATAGTATCCATTTGTCAGGAGCATAGATAGTAAAATTAAATTTATTTACAGAAAAATATGATTTTTAAAAAACAAATTCAATTTTATCAAGCTCCTAAAAAGTGTGTAACATATCCATGAAATTCCCAGTTGGGTCAAATAAGTTGAACATTTAATTTGATTTGTTGCTATTAATGCACTATCTTCTAATATTGAGCACTTTAATTACAAAGAATACATACCTTAAAAGCATTATCTTCCAGAAATACACTAGTCAACCGTGTTTTTGGTAAAATATGATCTTTATCATTGTTTTATATATATATATATATATATATATATATATTAAGAGCATGCCAATGAAATCAGCAAAATCGAAGGCTAGGAAAGTTCATTATGTCAGGTCACTGATTTATCAGGGATTTTCTGTTTAGACAGAAAGCAGCCATATCCTAAAAGTGGTGTAGAAGGGAGTTTGGATTTTAACTCATCAAAGTTGCACATGTAATTGGCAGCCACTATAATAAGAAGTAATTTGATTGCAGGTGACATGTGGGTTGTTTCCATTTGGTTCCTTCCCACTTGTCTCCAAATTCAGTGCAAAATAAGATTCAAAATGCAGTTTATTTGCTTTTTAAACTCAAACAAATTTTGTTAACTTTGTAAATCCAAAGTGAGTTTAAAAATAAAACTACTGTAATTGAATTTTATGTAAATGATATCAGCAGTGCAGATCAAAAATTTGATATTAGTTAAAAAATTTATGCTAATCTTAACTCTTTCCTTGAGAATTGTCAGTAATTCTGAAGCCAGGAAGTTTACATTGTTGATTACAGCTTGTTGCATGTCATAGAATTTTCTTTCATTTTCTTAATTTAGTAAACTATTTGGATTCAGTAATGACAGCAAATATCATAAAGATGTTCAGTTAAACATTTTTGTACTTTTATATTAGTACTCATAACACTTTCATGACAGTAAATATGAATTAGAACTTTATCTTACCTTGTATGTGAAAAATCATCTCGATAAATTTTTATAGTGGTATTGAAGGGAGATAACTCTTGTTCATTTATTGCTTCACTGTTGATATTGACTTGAATTTAGTTAGAAAGTCAATGAAGATATCATCTTGCGTTAAGGCAATATGATTTCTGAATGTCCAATGTCACTTGAGACCTTTTGTTTTAATAATGGGTGACAACATCAGTTGCAAATACTGGTTGACATTGCTTCTACTGTCATATTAAAAACTCTTCTCCACTTTACTTACCTTCTTATAAAGAATGACCACTAAAAATAAAAATTAGGAAATGATAAACATTGCAAAATAATCAATTCAACATCTTTTCCCCACCTCACAATGAACAAAGAAAAGTTTCATCAACCTAGAAATTTTAGTTATTTTTTTTTTAACAAGAATTGAAATTTATTGACTATAAATAGCACGCAACAATTTTTAAAGATCAAGCTTTTCTTTTGATTTCAAGAACAAAAAGATAAAATACTAACTTTCCTGCTCATCCTCTTGACATGATCTCTTGCCAACAACAAATGGAATAAATATTTGAACACTTATTTTTTTTTTATACAGGATATCTGAGAAGAAACTTGTTTTGCCCTAATTTAAGGTTTTTGGAGCATCTAATTTATAATGTAGGATATTACAGGAATATATAATTATATAAGAATTCTTCAAGATATTACAAAAATAAAATGTGTAAAAGCTCCAACAGTTGAATTTATGACAAAATATTAATTGTAAATCTGGGCATATATTCCTGAAATCTAACTACTGAATTAAAGACTATACCAAGGCAAATTATAGATTTTATTAAATGCAACCTAGTTTAAGTCTTCAGATTGAATTACAACAGTGCAAACAGCAATAGGTACCAAAGTTTGATCAACAAACAAGCTAATCTGATCATTGCTACTAAATTGTGATTTACTAGATACCTCATATTTTTAGTCATGTGTTAAACTAAGCTTTGTAAGATATGACCGGTGTAAAATTCTAGCTTATAAGAATGTTTTTTGGTTTAGTTTCTAAAGATTTTTCTTAGTTTAGTCATTCTTGTAAGAGTTTATAAAACTTTCTTAGCAATGGTTTGATACACCTATTGCTAATGAAATCAAATTGGGTATTTAGGGCAGGTTATAAATCAGTTTGTGCTGAATAACAAAAATAATTTATTAGGTGGTATAAGTCTTATTAGTCATAATTCGTACATGGGGTTGACATTATCTGTGTGCATTCGCACCCAAGGAAAGGAATAAGGGAAGTTGTATTCTTTCTTGTGAAAAAAGAAAATAGTGAAGGGGAGATAACTTTTGCACCGGCTATTAAAAACAAGTACATATTCATTTGAACAGTGCTGCTTAGCAACAAATTTAGTTTGTAAACAATTGAATCCTACTTTTACCAAAGTCACCACCGCATCAGAAAAAAATTAAAGGCACCGTTTCATAGGAGAGATTGCAGCTATGAAATTTAAATGTCTTTAAATGCTAGATAAATTTTTTAAAAAATGGTGGCGATAACCAACATTTTTATGGCCGATACTTTTCTTCTCATATTCCCTGTATAAAAAAAATTGTTAAAGATAATGCCTCTTCAAAGAACTTGTGATTTGATTTTAACATTTTCTTAGCCATTTTTTAAATAAGAATCTATTTGGAAATGTGTTTTTATTTTTTTATTTAAACCAAAATCATAAGCAATAATTTCAGTCCTCAAGGGAGACCATCCTCCTATAATGCATTGCCTTTGTGATACCAAACATATACGAATTAACAAAGCATACTGTGTATCATAAGAGGAACTTTCGTAGTAACTCCAAAGCCAACTGTCAATCTTGGAAGTACTTACAGACTCTCTTAAGCATTTGTAGCTTTCAAGTTTTGGTCAGTTTGTGTCTTGGTGTAAAGGGAGGTAACAAGAAATGATGCAGACAGATTAAAACTAGCTATTACTTTTTCAAACAACCCGTGCAATGAATATGAAACTCATTCAAAAAGCACTACTTTGCCTACAAGAAACAAATTCATGACAGCAGTAATTTTGCTAAGTAGTAATTTCTTAATAAATTTCATTGGAATTATCAACAAAAATCTTTGATTACAAATATCACAATAGTAGAAAATAGTTTAAAGATCTGATTAAATTCATCTAAAAGACAAAAATTTACTCTTAAACCAAAATAAAATAGTTCATACAGTTGAGAAATATATCTAAATTAACAATTAAACATTTTTCTGCCTTTCTTAATTTGTCAATGAATATCCTTTATTCTTCATGGAAAGTAATTTGTTTAACCTGATGTTGTAATCAATATTAATTTTTAATCATTTTTAAAGAATACCTGTCTATATTTCTGAGATGAGGTATTGTAATTATTTACACTGTTCAGACTATTGTCTTCATCTTTAGTGTCATATTCACAATGTTTTGGCCATTGTACACTATGGCATTGTTCAGGTGATATATGTTGGAATTTTACATCAAAGTCTTTATTTTGTGCACCAAACTAGAACTATCTACCCTGGTGGACAAAATAAAGAGTTCGGTTTGAAATTCCAACATATGTCACCTGAAGAAGAGTTGAAAGTACAATGTTCAAAACATTGTGAATATGATGATAAAGATGAAGACAATAGTCCAAACAATGTAAATAGTGTAAATATGAGCTTTTCATTTACCCTTATGAACAATGGGGTGCTTAATCATACTATTTGAGTTTTTTGAGACTTGTTACAGACAGATGATTTTAATGACTGTTGCTTCAATAATTATTCATATGAGGTTACATTAATACTATAAAACTCTGGGGAGTATTCAATGTCATGTTAAGCAAATGACCTCTGGCTTTTTTTTTTATTCCAAAATATGCTAGATATTTTAAATTATTTACTCTTTGTGAGCCTGAGTGAATGCAGAAGAAGCTTTTAAAATCTGTTCTGTGCCAGGATTGGAGTGGTTCTCAAGAACAAAATATAAACTCCAGAGAATGCACAAACACACATATTTCCGTACATAATTTGATTTTCAAGAAAATAGCTGTTAATGTTTAGAGCAGAAACACTATTGAGAAATATCTTAATTTTTCATAATTGATGCAAGTACATTTTCTTTTGTAAGTATAATATTCAGTAAATAATAAAATATTCATTAAAATTTTAGCCAAATATTAAGGATCATTTTAAGAATATATAGATACCCAGTCACTAAAATTAAGTTTACAGCAAAGAACAAACTTGATATCTTAATGTAGTATGGCTTATTGAATCTAATATGTATAAACTGTATGTGTGTGTATATATATATATATATATATATAAAAACAGTATTATAATGATTACTGAGCCTTTAAATGTAAATTGTTTATATATAAATAATTATAAGATAAATGGTATTATAACAATTATTGAGCCTAATGTAATCATGAAAATTCTAATTTATGTAATACCAAATATTATACACTTTAAAATTGAAAAATGCAGACACAGCTTAAAAGAATTTCAATTCATGCCTGAAACATTCTGGAGTTTAAAATTAACTATGAGCATTGTACATCTCTAATGCCCATCAACGGTTTAATGTAAGAATTACTATTAATGATGAAGGCCAGAATCTTTATCTAATTGCTAAGTTTTCGTTAATAGCCTATCAATAATCCACACTGATATGCTAGGAAGTAAGGGAAGTGATGGATTATTCCAGTTTTATATTTTGTTTTTTGGGGTTTTTTTGGTTTTTTTAGTGTAACTAGTGAAGGCTATACATTTTAAAAAAAGGTTACATTTTTTGAGCCCATTAGCAATTAGTTCCAAAGATCATTGCAAGAAAAATTAGTCTTCCTCAGGGACTGTAATTTTCGAAATCTTGTTAAGAGATCTGGCATTGTCTTAGAGGACTGGGAAATCAGGTGAAAGTTTGTCGCTACTAATTCTCCAAAAGAAAAGATTGATCTAAAATATCCTCTGACTAACTAACAACAACAATAGGCTTCCAGAAGACTTTTATATTATTTCATTAATGCTGAGGTATCTAGAAGTTTTGTGAGGAATATAATATATTCAGCTATCTTTATTACAACCTACCATTACCAAACATCAATACATTAGCTTTCCTTTTAAGTGTATTGTTAAATTTCTTTATTCCCCAAAAATGTAGTTTTAGTGAAAATGTGCTAAGATAGTGAATTTCCTTATTTTTATAGATACAAATATTATAAATTTCATTTAATTGACATTATTAAGTTTACTTGGCTTTTTGTCAATTTCTAAAATGAAATGAATTTCACTCTACTAAATAACCTTAACATTAATGAGGTGGTAACTTAGTTGCTTCATGTGTTCATATTGGGGGTATTTCCCCTTAAAACTATGTTTATTGGTCAACCATTATTCTGGATTTGTTGCACGGAAATGAGTCAGTGACTTGATGAATGAATATAAATTCTTTTATGGAGATGCTAGCTAAAACTGTTAAATATACGATTGTATATATGTAATGTTCAAATGCCAGGTTCTACATAAGGCCCACAATTATGAAGACACTGGTTCCAAACTAAAACATCACAGCCTTCTTTCCCATCATGGTGTATTTTAGTATCTGCAATCTCAAAAGAATGCTAGTACCTACTGTAAAGAAAAGTTTGTAATTTCTGAAAAAAAGAAAGTAAAATCAAAGCTTCACAAATCCTTTACTTCTGAGATCATTATTTTTGTCAGATCGATATTCTCATATTTATCTTGTCTTTTGCCAAACTCGGTTTCTCTTTTTTTCTCTTTTTATGGTTTTCTCAGTATATTGAGCAAATCACTCTAGGTTTTTTTTAAACAACTATGTCATATTTTTTTATTTTTTACCTGAAATACAATTCAACCACAGAAGCATATTTAAGATTGTTTTACAATAGACAAAAGCCTGAAGATATTAGTCCAAAAGGCAGTAATAAATAAACATGTATCTAACAAAGTAAAACTGATTTCGAACAGCAAGAATTGAGTATATCTAATTTCCTAAATGATTAACATATATTAAAAGAATTGTTTTTTCGCTTGCCCAGTCAAGATTATAAATCATGGTGGCATTATAAGATATATTTCCATTTCCCAATACTTTACTGTATAAAAACAAAAATAAATCTTTTCTTCTGTTAGTTGGTACAAAATCATGGACCAAGCATTGGAAATACTTACCTATAAATGCTTACCTGTACAATGTACACTATGTATTAATATTTATCTATAAGAGAATATCCAAAAATCGAAGGCATTGGTTCTATCCAGCTGAAGCTTAGGTGCAGGCATCTATATTTTAAGCATATTTTTAATTATTATAATGTCTGTAACATCTATAAAGGTGTAATTTGGTTATATATATTTATACTTGCCTATTTTGAGTTACGTTTAACATAAAAAAAAGATCAATATCTTATCTAATCCACAAGTTCATTACATTACATAAGAAATTCTAAGAAGCATAGTGATCAAGGATATGATATTTTAATATTAACTATATTTGATGTCAGTCTCAAAAGTGACTTGCACATTGAAGTAATTGGTTAATCTGCAAACAATACTGTGCAATGTATTGCTCATTCTGCAAGTGTTACTATATAGCCAAAGATTATCATTCTTTTTTTTCTCTTGACACCACTATTACTCAGTAATACTTATTGTTTTGAAAAGCTATTTTTTTAGTTTGAATAAAACCATAATTCTTGAGAATTGACAACATTATTTATTTAATTGTTTATTAATGAGACTATTTATAATATGTAATTGACCATAACTATGTAAAAATTAAATTTTGGGTTTGATTTTGGATTTTTTGTTTAGTTTTGGATATTAAAAAAGACAAAATATCACCTTCCCTAATATGTAATGGTTTTATTAAAATTTTAAAAATACCTTTAGCAGTTTCAAGAGAAAAGAAAATGTCCTTTTGACACAGTTTTTATTTTTACCTTGTCCTACATTAAACTTTTACTGACATAGTTTATTCTTTAAGTATTAATGATATTATAATGACAATGATTCTAAACTTTATGGATGCCACCATATTGAATAATATTTCATTCTTGTTCTAAGAGATTTTCAACAAATCTATTTTTATCTGAAATTTAATTATATAATCTGTAAAATGGCTGAAGCTCAAATAATTTCCAATCAAATATTATCCGTATTCACAAAAATAAAATTCCTAAAAAAAGGTAACAAAATTTTGAATGAATTCTCTTAAACATGATTTATAACAAAAGTTAAATTTTTAAAAATTATTTTTGCATATTTATGGCAGTAAAAATTAGTTGGAAAAAAGACCAATAATCACTGGATAAAGATCATCTGCTGCTGCTATTATTTGAAAGCATATTAAAACACCTGACTATCAAAATAATAACTAAATTAAATCTTTTGATGTATGAAAAAATGTACCCACCACCTTCACAAAATATTTATTTATTTATTTCATATTTTCTCCAGATTCTAATTTGTTAGAAATTACATTAGATCTACAGCAGACATTTATTAATTTTCCTTATCTGTTGTCCTGTTAGTTAATGTGAGCATGAATTGTCTTTGTGAGTTTTTTTAATGGACGGACCTACCAATATCAAACACTAAAATCAGGTGTTTTAAACTTCCGTTGAGGCCTGTTCTATTTTGATTTCATTGTTTATATTTTTTTAAATGTTTACAGACCCCCCTCCATGTCTTTTTTTAAAAGTCACCTTAAATTCAAGGAGTTTTCACATGTGACAGATATGTTACATTTTAACATAGGACATATCACACATAGTTTTTGGTTGGAACTGGTTTATATACTGAAGATAACAAACCACTAAAATTAAGTACATGGTAATCTCTGTTAGTTAAATTACTATTTTTCTGGTGGGACAAGATCTATTTCAGATACAAACAGAATGCAGATTGTTATATCAGCCTTGGTTGCCTTATATTTTATGAGATCTTTGAAATGACTTTGTTCAACAAAAATAGTTTTCATTAAGAAAATTGAATTTTCCCTTTTAGAAATTTCTCTCAAAATAGATATTTTTTTGTAAAATTCAATATTTATCAATTGTAATATAGTTTTTTTTTTTTTTTTTTTTTTTTTTTTTTTTGTTAATATAATTTCAGAAGATAATTTAAATATATTATTATAAGGTTTTTTAATTTCCTTGTTTTCAAAACAATTATTTTCTTTAAATGATTTTTTTCTCTGTAGAATATTAACATTATTAAAATTCAAGATTAGTAACAAACATAAACTCTCTTCTAAAAATATATTGATGAATCTATTTCTTATAGAAATGGAATTATTTACAATTTTATTTGACGATTTCTATTCAAAATTTCATAAAAAATATTTTCCTAAAAGCAATGTTACAGAAAAATTTTCATTCTTTTAGAGTTTTTTGTTTATCTTTTTTCTTAAACAACTTTACAGCCTTGAAATGAATGTTAAGCACTTTTTACAATAAATATCTTTGGAAATGTTATACAATAAGTTTTAAAAACATACAAAAGCATTTTAGTGAAACAACCTAAAAAGTTATCCATTTATACTCTCATGTTAATTTTTTATAAAACTTCTTTTTTCATGTTGTTATTAAAGTAATTCATTGAATTTTGAGTTGTGTGAGGAAATATAGTCAAAATGTAAATAAAGAAATGTTTTCTTTAATTTATATGGAGACAACTTTTTAAAAAAATGTCCATGTCTTTTCATAAAAATACTCTTCAGAATGATGATTTTTATAAGAATTCAATTTTGCAAAAAACCAAGCCAACATAATTTTCCTGCTTGATAAAATTGAGACAGTTTCATTTTTAAACATTGAATGAGAAAAAAATTCTATTTTAAAGAAATTGTCTGGATTATGATTATAGCTGACAAATTCTGCTTTACTTTTTGTTCTTATAAAAATTAATCCTTGAGGGTTTTTTATATTTTTTAAACTCTGGAAAAAAACTCTTAATCTTATTAAGTTCTTGAAAAAATTAATTTCCAAATGGACTCCAAATTAAAAGATACACACCAAAATAAAAATTTGGTGCTATTTACTATTGTCTTGTAAATTTATCTATTTTAGTGGGCCAGTCAATGAATATGGTTTGTTAAAGTCAAGGAGCAACCATTTACACTCTTGACAAGGTTTTTCATGCCTCATACCAGCTTAATGGTATGAAATGGTGCTCAAATTCTGTTCTTCTTGAAGATCTGAGGTGTAAGAACAGAAAGCAATATATAAATATGTTATCTTAATTGTAACTAACTTTTGTGTCAATTTCTTGTTTATTTTCTGATTCTAGCTATTAAGATACCACATCACTTGACAAAATATTTAATAGCTGACTCATATTGACGATGATAGCAACTTTGTTTGTGGATTCTACAATGTCTGTAAAAGTTATATACCGTTTGAGATTTTTAGATTTTTAAATAGAAATTTTAGATTTTTAAATATATAAATTAGTTATTTTTTAACTTGTCACTTTTGATAGATGATAAAATTTTATAGATTTTTAAAATTTATTGAATATTGGTTATTTTTTCATCTTTTTTAATTGTTCATGAATTTTTTCATTTTTCTAAATTCAATTTCTTTACAGCATATTTTCTTCTTTGAAGTGGTTTTATGTGTTGTTGAGTGTGTGGATATTTTGTAGTGAAATATATGAATGCTTGTGTGTGCATTAACTAAAATGTTTCACAAGTTTTTTTTTTGTTTTTTAAGAGACAATATTAGCAAAAAAAAAAATGCTGCCTTGATATCTTATTCACTGACTGAGTGTAATTTCAGTTAGCTTTTCTTAATCTAAACTGAATGAAGTTTAACTGATTCCTTCTCAGTAAGTTTTATCAAGCTATACTTTGGTTTTTATTAATATTATTTAGGAAATTTTACTCATGAAAAGTTAAGAAAATCTGACAGTCATTTTAAAATTGCTTTGTATTTTTCAATGCAATTATATAAGGTGTTGAATCTTTAACTAAAATTTTCAAGTTCCTTAATTTCTTTTGTTCTGATTGATCCCTACATCTATTGCATTTTTTCATCATTATCGTTTCCAACTAAATCACTATAAAATCTAGATCAAAGATGTCGGACACATATTAAAAGATAAATCAGTTTAATAAAACATTAGAGAAATACATTCTGCAAATACAAACAAACTAGTTTAGTAAATTCGTAAATTAAGACAAAACTTCATTTCTTCAATGAGAAATCTTGTGGTTAAAATATAAACAGCAAACTCTTGCATAATGACGTTTTGTTAGTTATCATGTAAAATTGGTATACAAGACTATTTAGGCTTTATATTAATAAATTTATTGAATTATAAAGCTTGACATTAATGTATTACTCAGCACTGGCCTTTTTTTTTTTCTACATCATGCTATGCAACATGTTATAGTTGTTTCTTTTGAGTTTTTAGCAAAAAATTAAATAAAAACAGCTTTACAAATCAAGGTAAAAAACATGAAAATATTTATACTGCCTTCAATAAAACTGAAATTGATGCATATGTGCATCAAAGGCAATATACAATATGCTACAAAATGTAGAGGCACTGTGTGGCAGTAAAACTGTTAAGGATGCAAAGTCTCTTCAAAAAAGGTTAAAAACAAAAAGGGAAAATGACTAATTTGCACACACACTTTCATTTTTTTCCTTCTTCATTAATCCAGTCTTGGTTTTACCATTCTTTTTATTATTATTATTGTTGTTGTTGTTTCGGCAAATTTTTCGTCCAGAATTTCTTTTTGTTGTTTCCCCCTTTACTTAACTCCAAATACAGGTGGCAGAAAAAAAATTAGTAGTAGTTTATGTCCAACTGCCTAGATAGATGACGTGTCTGACTGGATGACATTCTCACTGGCCACTTTGTCTTGCAATTTCACCATCTGATGTGTCCGACAGTCTGGCAGACTTGGCATCTGATGTATCTAAATGGCCAGCCCATTCAGTAGCCTGAGCATCTGGTGTGTCCAGCTCTCTATTATGTCCAATTGTCTGGACAAAAAAAAAAAATTAAATATATATTTAAGTAAAAAACGATTGCCACAACTTGTTTATAGGAGAAAGCTAATGGTGCCACATTCCAGGGTCAATATAAAATATATTAAAAAAAAAAGAAAAAAAATGAATTTGTGGTCATTGACCCTCCCCCACCATCCCATGGTTGAGGTATAAGATTTGGTCATGTGGAGACAAAGTGGAAATTTTCTTCCAGTTAATATTACAAGTTGTTATCTTTTTGTATTTTTTGTTCATTTTTCTTTAATATTGAAAAGAAACGTAACAGAATAGACACACACACATATATCAAATGTAAGAAAGAATGAGAAAATTCATTTGTTTTTATTTTTTACGGCACAAATTTAATAAAAGATTTTTTTATCTATATCAATAACTTCAAATCTTCAGGTCTGAAGTTACTGCTATAGATACTAAAAATAATTTTATATATATATATATATATATATATATATATATATATATATCCTCTCACTTGAAACAAGCTTGCTCAATTTGAAAGTGTCACTATCATATGCATACACATTTGTGTAATGTGTATATCTACAGATAATAGCAGTTGTAGGTCACTAACATCTGATTCTATTTGATACTAAATTTAAGAACATTGCAGCTTGTTATTACTTGACTCTGTCAAGTTTAACATATGGTATCTGTAAAAACTAGAATATTCTTCATATATTTTGGGATATCTCATAATATTGCTCATTCAAATGTAATTTTTTTTAATCCCTTTGCATATTAATTTCTTAATTTCTTTTTGCTAATTACTCTTTTGTGTTAATAGAAAGCAAATATATTTTATATAAACACTAAGATTTTAATGAATCTCAAAGAGCAATTTTATTTCAAATAGAAAGTTTTGCTTTGTTGTTCAAGGCATTTTTGAGGCATGGGATATCTCCCAGTTATTGATTGCCATGTCTCAGTAACTCAGTGGAAACAAAATAATTTTATATATTTCTGCTTGGCATCATTAATTCTTCAGTAAATATGTGAAATAAGTGTCAATATTTATAAAATGAGAATTAGATTGCCATAAAAAACAAAATCTGATATAGTCAAAGCTAAATACTTATTTTTCTTCAATCTGTATCCCTACTTATAAAATAGGTTTCTTTTTAATTACTAAAAAGTAATTTAGAATTGAATCTCCTAAATCTTGATTTTCTACGAGTCTTAATGGTTGCAACAATTACTGACATCATGTGTTTTTATACTTTGGCATTATTTTGGCCTTTGTTATTTTTTCTTTTTTTTTTTTTTTTTTTTGTGCCATAACAACTGTTTGTCATTGTTTGGGGCTTTTCCCAGTAGATAACATTCACTTGTAGTTTTGCAATGAGAGACTTATCTAGACAATATTATAATATTGACTTGGCAATGAGTATTAATTGCAGGCATTTAAATCATATAATGACTGAGCTGTCACTAAAATGAAATAACTCAAATGAACAACTTTTATTTTTATAATATTCTTATATAGTGTATGACAATATAAATTGCATCTAGTATTTCTTCAATAAAAATAGAAAATACTATGCCTATTCTGAAAAACTTAAGTAAAATGATAAAGGTAAAATTTAATGTGTATCTTTTTTTTTCATTAGATCCCTGATACATAGAAGAAAACTGTGTTGCTATATTTAACTAATATCTTCCTGGCATCAGTTTAAACTGACACCTTATTTTTTTCATATATCTAAACTATAATTATAAATCATAATTTTGAGAAGTGAAAATTTCACTGAAATATGTTGAAAAATTTTCAAGTTTTCATTTGAAACCAAGAAAATACAAACTTTAGACAAAATGGTCACAATATATGGGGGAAAAGTAGATGTTATTTTAAACTGACACCAGGTTGCATAAGATAACTTTTGTATCATCAGTATTAAATATTATGGCAACATACTGAAAAACAAGTTTAGCAACAGAGCTAAAGATCTTTGGTAATGACTCTAAACACTTCTTTTGCTTGCTTTCTTTTTCAGTTCTTTTTTTTCTTTTTTTCCATTATTCTCAACTCATTTTTCTATGTGCTCATTTTTTTTTTTGCATTTGAAAATTTTCTCAACCCCCTACATGATTGATTTCATAAAAGTACAAGACAGTATTTTTCATAAAATATTTGCCCCAATCCCACTTTATTTCTCCTCTACATATTATACAATTGATCAACTTCAGTTTACAAATTACCCACACTCTTGTCTCTGCTATTTTGACCACATCTATATCTGTCTCCCTGGCCTTGTCCTTCTAACAGTGACCACCTTTAATATCACAAGAGAATATCCAGGGCTTTCTTAAAGTTGTGCAATGTAAAACCAAAGGTTGTATCAAGGTTTTTCCTAATTACAACCTGCTTTTTGTTGTTATACTGTACAAAGTGTTGACTTCAGTTATAATGTTCTTATTTAAAGTCTGTACAATTTTACTATCTGTATATACTGGGACCGAATTTTACATTTTGTAAAACTCAGCAGGACATGTAATAAATATCTTTGAAATATTCATCATTGCAGTTGTTTTATTTGATTTTTCTTGCTCTCTCTTGTTCCCTGTCTCCTCTTCTCTCATTTGGAGAGATGTTCCCTGTAGCTGGCATTACCTGGAGAAATATGATACAAGTAAATTACACACCATAGCACCCCTAATGATCTAAAACATGGTTTGAATTGGATTACTTAAAAAACTTTCCAAACAGACAATTGAAATTTGTTACTTCTTGGTTGTAATAGAAAGATCATATCAATAAGTAATATGACCACCCTATAATATAGGGGTATGTAGATAAATAAGAATAAGGTTTTTTGTCTAATTAACTAATTTGGTATAATGAAAAACAATATAGTACACAAAAATTGGTTAATATCCAACCATAAATGTATTCAGTTTTCGTTTTGTTTATAAAAATTATTTTTTTCATAAAAATGTACTATTAAAATTATACAAGAAAAAAAAATTAATTAAAATGTTGGAATTGTGTAAAAATGTATATAGAAACTGATAAAATAGGATTTTGATCAATAAACTGAGCGATAACACTTCATTAGACAATAGAAAAATTTCACAAGAAGAGAAATCTCAGTAAACTTAATGATCAATGGTTAAATCCATTTTGGCAGGAAGGGAGACAAGCTACTACCACTGCTTAGAACACAATCATTAAGCTGAGGAATGAGAGTTTAATATCTTCCGAAATTTGTTAGCCAAGGATGGTGAGTTCAATCCTTGGTACGACCACAAGAGTCAGCATAGTTAAACTATTTGTAGTAAAAAAGATAATATTAAATTGTATTGTTTTTTTTGTTTTTTTTTTTTTAAGAAATCACTTAAAGCCAAATGGCTTGTATAATAAAAAGAAAATGAATGAAAATTGATGTGTAGAGATTTAAAACAAAAAAAAAAAAAATATAGGTTCCAAATTGATGTCATAAAAAAATGACAAAATTCAGCCAGACACTTTAAACTTTCTGAATCAAGTTTTACAGGATGGGTCCAGCTTCAATATTTAAAAAAAAAAAAAAAAAGCCAAAATTAAAAACAGCATGATTTGATTGGATGGTGACTCAATATTTAACCAATGGAGATAAAATATATATATATATATATACACCCCACACACACACACACAAGGAATTAGCTTACAGGACAGTTTCTATATAAGAAAGAAATTTTTGACTGCAAGGACAGAAAAAGATAAACCAGAATGGGGTATTCTATATTTGTGCTGCTGCTGTCATGAAAAAAGAATTAGGACAAACATACAAAAGCATAAGACAGAAAAATCTGACTGTTCATATGTAAAGTTTGATGCTTTGAAAAAAACAGACTATACGGTGACCTGAACTGATACGACCATTGTCACTGTTGATGAAGAAAATAGAAGAATCTTATAAATTCTCATAATACAAATGAATTTCATAAGCCTGTGAGAGTTTATCTTCAACTTGAGAACACCAAAAATCTGAATATTCATCAAAAGAACTTCGAAAAACTATTTTGTCACGGTAGGTTAACATTTTCTCACCCAACTTCAACTTTCACCTTCAAATTTTAATCTTAAAACTTTGAACCTGCAATGTATGAAATTGTGAACTTCTTCAAAGTAAGCAAATTTCTTTTGTTGCTAAGAAACTGATTGATACAAACTGTTGCTGAATGAATGGATGCACCTCCTTGGTCTCACTCTCCTAATGAACTCAAATGGAATGATTACATTGAATTTATTGTTGCAGCTACTGTTAGGAAGGTTGGGTCATTGTGTCAGGACAGGAAGTTTTTCTCGTCGGAATCCATTTTGCACATTTATAAATCTACCATTTGTCCGTGCATTGAATACTGTTGCCATATCTGGTTGGATGTTCTTATTATTCATTTTGAGGTTCTTGACAAAATCCAAAGGAGGATTTGCAATATAATCAATCCTGACTTGACAGTCTACTTTCAGTCACTTTCTCACTGATGTGATGTGATGTGGCTTCTATCTTTTTTACAAGTATTTTCATGGCAACTGCTCTGATGAGCATGTTTTCCCTGATACCCCGGCCACATGTATTTACTTATACTACTAGATTGGCATCAAGGTCCCACCCTTTAATGATCAAAATACTTAAATCTAACCGTCTCTTTTCTCACACTTCCCATTTGTGGAACTCACTTCCCTGATAGCTACAATCTCCAAAAGTTTAAACGCAATGTCAATTGCCATCTTTTATCTACTCATTTTGCATCCATCTCTTATCTTTTCTTTAACTTCCCCTGAACATTTTTTATTCTCTCATTGTAACCCATTGCCCACCAGTGGCATTTCTTCTTTGCTTGGGGGCGAAATGATTATAAAAAAAAAATTTGAACATAAAGAGTTTTTGTAACTCCTGTTTGAATTTCTGAGATGAAGAGTTATTATTTACACTATATTCAAACTATTTTAATCATTTCGCCTTATGTAAGGCAGTAGAGCTACTAAAATGGTTGGGGGGGGGGGCAGGCGGGCGGGCGGGTTACTGAATGTGAAAGAATCAGAAGAAAGAGAAACATTATTAAAGAGCAAGAAAAATAGAAAAGTAATCAAGCAGTCAGTAGATAATGATTAACATTGCATTGAAATTTTGGAAGATCAAAATTAGCTGGAAAATATGGAACCGGAAGAGAGTTCCACCAAGAAGTATGAGAAAAAAATGCTGTTAGCATAAACTTACAGTTACATCTAGCCAATTCAACTGTAAATTGATGAGACGAGACCTGGTACTAGTACTGTGCCTAATTTCATACTTTAGGTATGTTATGTTATTTTACATGACAAAATAAAATGGTTATGGGAAAATGACATCTGGAAATAACTCGGTAATTTATTATTGTAGAAACATGAGTACGACGAACAGTTGTGGATGTTGAATAAGAATGTGGTTATAGAGAGCCTGGCAAAGCTCTACATGCCATGTTGGCTGGCTCCTACCAGAAGTCCCTTCTTGTTATCTCCCAGCATGCACCTATTAGCTGGTGCACAGACTCCCTTGAATGATCCAGGGGAGATAACTTTTGACTCTGTTGTGTTTTTTTTTTTTTTTTTTTTTTTTTTTGTGGTGGTCCTAATAAGGTACCATAGTAAAAAGTTTATCCAAACAATTACCATGTAAGTATTTATAAAAAGGCACAGTGAAGTTACATTATAGTGGTGAAAAAGTGAGTGAAGCTGAAGCATCAGGTCAGGGTCAATAAGTTTGTTGATTTTTCTTTGGATTTTATCAAGAAACTTCAGATATACAGCAGGAGCAAGGAACCATCTGTGATAGCAATATTTTAAGCATAAACGAATGGTAGACTTATAAACATTTAAGATAAATTCAGGCGAGAAAAATTGTCTACCATGACAGAGAATCAACTTTCTTAGCAAAAAAAACCTTGCAATTAATTCAATATCATTTTCCCACCTCATGCCAACCAAGAATGTAACCCCGAGAAGGTGCAACAAATCCCTATCATGAAGATTAGTATTGGTCATACTAACGATAGGTTGGAAAGAGTCTTTTAGGTATTGACCAAGAAATGTTTTATTTTGCAGAGTTAATAACAGACCATAAGTCATTGTTGAGATTAACTGCCAACTTGATCTTACCAAATTTACTATTCAGACAGGAGCAAATGGTTGTACCATCAGAATATATACCAAGTTGAGAACTGATGTCTTCAAGAAAGTCATCTGATGAAAATTAGGAACAAAGTAAGTTCAAGGATAGAGCTTTGCAGGGCAACTGCATTAGTAAAAAAAAAGATCTAGAAGAGTGGGCATTTACGCTCTGCAATGTGATATGCTTAACCAATTTGGAGTTGATTAGGGCCTCTAGCAGTTTGCCAAAAAAAAAAGATAGAAGGCTCATAGTTCAAAGGGTCAGACAGTTCACCTGAATTCTTAAAGAATGGAACAACAGAGGAAAATTTCCAACACGTATAAAAGCAAACAGCAGTAAGTGTACAGTTTAAAGAGAAAAGGAGCCAGTTTAGAAGCACATTTTTAAAGGTCTATTACAGGAATACCATCAGGTTCACAATACTTTGTGGAGATCCAGATTAGAGATGATTGCAGAAACTATGGATTGAGTTATAATGCAATCACTCAATAGAGGTTTAGTTCTAAATGGAAAGTCAATACATCAGCAGGTGACCTAGAGAAGCAAAAGCCATATTAGTTTTGATTAGAGCCTCTTGTACTTTGTAAAAAAGAGGTAGGTAGTTAATAGGCTGGTAGTTAAAAGAATCAGATGGTACACCAGATTTCTTAAAGACAGGAATTACAGAAGAGGATTTTTAAAAAGTGGAAGTGCAAGAAGCAGCAAGAGTTTAGAGAGAACAGGAACCATTTCAGGAGCACATTTCTTAACATTCTTTGCGAGATTCTGATTAAAAATGATAGCAGAAACCATGGATTGAGTTATATGCATATCACTCGAAAGAAACTCAGTTTTAAGAGGGAAGTCGGGCAAGGATACTCCAGATGAGTCAAGAGTAAAATTTGAAGAGAATTTACAGATAAAACATTCTGTCAAAACCTCAAATTGATTGAAGAGAGGAGGAATAGAAAACTTACTCTTATTTAATACACTATTAAGGAGCCTCTATTCACAAGAGCCAAAATTGTTAGAGGCTATATGATGCCTTATTCTATCAACAAAAACTTAACTCCTTCAAGGACACATTTACATTTATTACTTGCAACATTGTATAAGCATCTGTAGTGACTGGAACTGTCTTGCTGGTATAGCTGGAAAAGATGATTTCTGTGAGCTATAGTGGCTGAACAGACAAAATTGAACCATGGAGAAGATTTTGATTTCACTGGGTATTTCCAAGAAGGTACAAAAGCATTGATGCAAACTTTGACCTAAGAAGAAACCTCACTAGCAGAATTTTCAGGAAGAAAGTTAAGAATATCAATCCAAGGGGTGTCTCAAATAAAGTCATGTAGTGAATCCCAATCTGCATGCTGGTACCAGAAGAAGTGAATAGGATGTTCCTGTCCAAAAGATACTACAGAATGATCCGAAATTGTTGAGGTAGGAGAAGAAGTAAGGAAGCATGTCGATCAGATTTATTAGGGAAGCGATTAAGGAAATCCATGATTTGTGTAAGAGATACAGCAACAAAAAAAAACCTGAAAGTCTGACTACCTGCAATGTTATGATGAGAATTAAAATCAACAAACACCAAAATGTTTGCAGATGAGTATAGAAAAAGAATCATTTCTATACTTGTGGTGATATTGACCGAACAAAAGTGATGAACCGGATGTGTGCTCTGTCACGACTAAAAGGCAAATGAATAAAAGTTTGCGCAGATGTTCCAGTTGAAAAATAAAAATTAATCAAATATCAAGTTACCATTTCGCAAGCATTCACAAATTTTATTTACCAGCCAATGGGAAGCCTGGAATCAAATACAAGGATGAAATTCGAAACTAGCTGCATTTTGATCCAAAATGCTGATATAAAAAGCGAAGACACAAAAGCTTCACCAGACAGAAGGAAGATAGGATAGAGTCATCTGCCTCCTCTTGACTTAAGTCTAGTGGCTACTATGCTGACCTCTTTCCACCTCCCTGTCTCATAAGTACTATTCTGACCTTTTACTTTCTCCCTGTTCTCAAAAGTACTAACCGACCTTTTCAAAGACATTCCACATACCAACTTGCTGACCAACTGACCTTAGAAATGGCAACTTCTAAATGAACATTCTTTTATCTCTTTCAGCTTATTATTTAGTCATGAACTCTCTAACCTCAGTTGGACTTTTATTTGGAGTATTACTTTAATTGTAAAACATTAATTAAAATGTATATATATATATATATATATATATATAAATGTTATTTTATACTCTAATTGCCTTTCTTGAATTTATAATCATTTTATGAATTATAGTGGGCTATCTTCCCACAAGGCCAAATTCCGTTAACCTGCTAGGAATCCTACTACAACTAGAAAAAGAATAAAATAAGAGATACCCGCTATATACTCTCAGAAATTTTGTCCAATATACTGCAGTCCTGAGAAGAGGGAGAGCAATTATAAAAGAAGAGATCACTAACAGAGTGCAATAATGAATTTAATTAATGAATATTTATTGAGAAAGACAATAATTACACAGTATTTAAAACATACCAAATTATTGATCTACAAAGTTATAGATTTGAAGCATGTATAGTTATTAAGTTATTAGAAATTTTATATTCTTCAAGAACATACTTTTAAATAGAGCTTAGCATTTTTCTGTTAAATATTTGTGCCTATTATTGTATTTAATACTCTGTGCCTCATGTATAAATAAAAGATGTCTCTAGTAGGACTGAGGTGTCATTAAGAAATTTTCTGGTCATACGAAAACTGTCACCAAAAGTAGAAACTTGATTTTAAAAAAAGCAACAATTTTGGAATATAAAAATTTATATTTACATTTTATCTACTTTTTTCCTTTTCTTTTGGGGAAATGATAAATATTTTGATGAAACCTTATTTTCATCATCTTAACTTAAATCTTAAAAATCTTTTCATATTACTTTAATTCCAGTATGTATTGAAAACTTTGTCAAGATGTTCTATACATATTGCCAAATTTGTCAAATCTATAACACTCTTTGAAAAGTCTAAATCTTATCAATAGTTCTCCTTCATTATGAAATATTTTTATGAAAAATTGATTTTTTGGGAGAAATTTGTACCTGAAAATATTTAATGAAAACTCCAGCGTTCTCACAAATGGAAAAAGACATCTTTTCCATAGTCTTCTCTCATATCTATGGCCAAATCTGTGAAGAAACAAGACTGCTCAGGGTGGCTACTTAATGTACCCTGGAGAACTTACACTACACATCAAATGCTGAACTATATGGCATACTACCAAAAGTAATAACAAATGTGCAGCAAAGAAGTGTGGGTTACCTCACTTGACTGTAACAAAATGCATGCTAGGAGGGGGGAATCTTTAAGCCTATAAATAAGCAATGATATTGGCCCTCAATCTCTTCTTGGTCTTTTTAGCTCTGGCTTTCAGATGTAGTCACATCTAGACAGGAATGCTGCATTCTCTTCTTTGATCCTCCTTTGACTTTTGAGTTCTCTCATACACGCTTATGACACACACATACAAACACATTCTTATAATTTATCTTAATGTTTTTAATTTTGTTACAATTGTCTGCACATGTAATTCCTTTTGTTAATATAAGCATTGTTATTAGTTTTATGTTTATTGTTTTATATACTCATTTTTACCTTGGTCCTGAGTATGACGGTAAACTGCATCTGGAAACAAGTCCTCTGATTGGGAGATTGTGAGGAGCATGGAACCACTACTGTTATTCCCAGGTCAACTCTGGGTCAGGGTGGTAGCACCTGTTAGGGTCCTATCTATGAGCAAATAGTTAATTACCAAACTGGGGTCAAAACACTCTGAAAGTATAAAAATAAACTTTTATAGAAATATATACATAAAAATAGACTCTTATAGAAATATATACATAAAAATAGACTCTTATAGAAATATATACATAAAAATAGACTTTTATAGAAAAATATACATTTTTGAAGAAAAAATATTACCAACAATACATATTTGAAAAAAAAATATTGCCATAACACATTTTTGAAGGAAAAAAAGTTATTACCAGCAATACATTTTTGAATACAAAACTAGAAGACATCTTCAGTTTTCTAAAATAAAAAGAAAGTAAAAAAAACTTTTTCATCAAAATCTGACTAAATCAACTTTCTCATTATAACCAAACATTTAAAAAAAATACCTTAAAACCAGAACTTTTTGGTCTTAAATAACCTACGGTGGTTGATATGTCATTAACTGGAACTCATTTTTACCTGGACTCATATTGAGTTTACCAATATTGTTTGCATGATAAATGTTCCAGGGCCCCATGAATATTTACTATGCAAAGTTGTGATTCCCACAACATAATAGTGACTAATATTTACCCAAACATACTAGCATCCCACAACAGAAATATGTACCTAGCAGAACACTGTATCCAGCGTGATGACTGTAACAACAGTTATGTTGATTATGATGATTGCAAGCACTACCCATCCAACTAAGGAATGCTGAGAGAAAAAGGAATCAAACTAGAATATCTAATACATAAACATTAAAACAAGCCTACAAAATATTTATAAACAAATAATGTGATAAAGTGCTTACATCTTTAAACACATTGATTAAACCATACAATATAAACCCAAATACAAATCATAAAGGGTGTTTCATTAGTTCTTATAATTTAGGTAGATAGCCCTAAAATATTGCATGGGCATAGTAGTAGACATACCACATAATATTTTAAGGCCAATTAGGTATAAGTAAAATAATATAATTCTGGAGTCAATTTCTTAGAAAAAAAAGTATAAATATCATGAAGTTCGGTCCCAAAAAAGAGATTCACAAATGCCACCAACATCCATGTCACTCTAGCTGCTGATATTCAAGAGTCCATTCACTATCACATGCAAAATCAACTCTCAACTCAACACTGACCAAACTACAAATAGACCGCCTCAGACTATGACACTACTGTCCACAGTAGAACTAAATTCTACCTATCTCCTTTATCCATATTACAACTATGCACATACTGTCTCTTTCACATAAACCACAATTCACTGTTCTCACATGCGTAGACAGTACAGTTTATTTTCTATCTAAGAGCTTTGCTAACAACCAAAAAAAGAGATTACTCTCTCAGTACATTCAACCAATTTTTTGTATTCTTGTTGTATATAAAATTAATGTTATTTGTTTATACTATGTTGTCATTTCTTACTGAATTTTATTCTTTCTATAAAAATCATGGGATTATTCTATACAGCCAAATTACGTACAGTCCTGCAACAATAATTTGATTTATTGTATTAAATCCCAACACTCCATATTTTGACATCTGACAAAAACCCAAGTAGAAAGATTCCTACAATATCTTTTCATTCTAAATCCAATGGAACAATGACAAAGATGCTAGCAAATTCGTACTCTGGCAGCTAAGCAAGAAAAGAGCCAGAAAAGAAAAAAAAGAATCACATTCACAGATTTCAGTTCCTTTTTTTCCTTATGTCTCTCAGATGGCAGACAGAAATGGCTTTCCATTCCAGTTCATTGTCATTCTACTTTTATGTCAAAATTTTTGTGCCATTTTGTCTTCTGTCTTGGTCAAACGTTTATTACCTTCTTCTTTGAAAATTTAATTGCTTTCTCCTTTGAAAATATGATTACCTTCTGAAAATTATCCATATATATAACAATTGAAGAGGCTCCAGCAAGCCTTAACTTCCAATTTATGTGGCCTTTTGATTGAATAATAAACAGAAACAGTATATATTTTTTAAAATTTAAAGAATGGATTAGAAACAATCTGCTTTGAAATATTTTTGGTAGTTTTTTTTACAGCCAATTCTAAAAATAGAAAATTTCACAGACAGATGTTGCAATATTTCATAAGCCATCTGGCTTTCTTTAAAATACACTGTTGTAGAGGTGTCAGGATTACAAATTTGTTGTAGATAATCAGAAGACTATTGGCTAAATTGGGCTGCATGTAATATTGTTCATCCACAAATAATTTATATGTTTGCATTAAAGAAATAAGAATTAAGATGAAGAATTGACTGACTAAACTTAATCATTTAACAAATGAACAACAATTTTTATATCAAAACAAGTGTGAAAGGTGAATGTAATATGAAATAAAAGTCTTGAAACATATGTTGACCAGAGTTCTCTACCCTGAATGTAAATGAAAACATTTGTACTTGTGGTTTAGATTCAGATTTCAAAATTAGACGATAGTGAGACTATTTCGTTCAAGAATGAGTCTCACTAAGGATTGATGAAGGCTTTGAAGTAGTTGAATTTTTATAAGTGATGGATTTTCGTTTTCAAACTAGGGTTCATTTACAACTAAGGGTCATTTTCAATTGGAGTAGATAGACCTATCTATCGCCCGGTTCACACTCCACCCACGTCTATTGAACAGGTTAAGAGGCTCATCCCTTGTTCCCTGTTTAGGATGTGGTTTCCAGCTTTCTCTTTTCCAATCTTTTCACTATTACGTAGCCCCCTGCTCATCAGTGGCATTACTTTCAAAAATCAATTCAGAAGCTGTGCATTTAAGATCTTCCTTCAGGGTGATCCAAATGGAAAACATCACCAATGGTAGGCGTTCTAACCAAGAATGATCATTGCAGGTAGCTGTTAGTGATGTTTTAAATTGCTGATGAAAACGTTCCATGACACCATTTGCACACGGGGGATATGCTGTCATGGAGATATGGCTCACTCCTAACAAATTAGTAAATTCTTCAAATAGATGAGGCTGAAACTGTGCACCTCTGTATGTTGTCACTATGCTTGGACAACCATAAATCACTGTCCGATCACCCAGTATTTCTTGTGCTATTGTTTCTGCTGTTATTGACCTTAAAATTATCGCTACTGGCCAACAGGTGAATCTATCCACAATAGTTAATAAGTATTCATATCCCCGTACTCTCTCCAGGGGTCCAACCAAATCTAGGTGGATCTGCCTAAATCTGCCATCAGGGGCAGGGATCCTTCCTGGTGGGGTTTTGATATGCCTGTGAATTTTTGACTGTTAGCATCTTATGCAGGCCTGTGTCCACCATTTCACATTTGAGGCCATGCTGGGCTAGATGAATCTGTCCGTCAACAATTTAAGAGTAGCTTTGAGGCTGGGATGTACTAAATGGTGAAAATACTCAAAAACAGTTCTTCTCCTGCAAGGAGAAATATACAACCAGACATTTCCTGTGCTTATGTCACATAACACCATTTCATTGGTAAAGGTGACAGAACATGACAGAACAACAAGGATTCTTTTTGAATTTTGTAAAGTGTGATATCTTTCTCCTGTTCACTGGCTAACATACTGAGATCCAGTGTATTCGAGCACACTGCATGAATATTGGTTCAGGATATCGTGTCAGCTAGTATATTATCTTTTCCCTAGTAGGTGCCTTATGTCGGAAGTAAATTGTGTGATGTAGTCAAGGTGTCAGATGTCATGCAGATTATAACTGTCCATTTTCGAATGAATGGCGTAAACCAAAGGTTTGTGGTCAGTGTAAATTATGGAATCTCTGCTTTCTAAAACATGGCGAAAATTTTTTACAGCTAAATATATGGCTAAAAGTTCCCATGAGAAAACACTGTATTTCTGTTGGGATTCTGTTAGTTTGATGAGAAAAAAGGATAGAGATTTTGCTCCTCTCCCTCTGATAAGGTACAGGACAGCTCCTGCTGCTGTGTCAGAAGCATTAGTAGTTAATGTAAGTAGCTCATCCTCTTCTCCAGTGATGTAAGCCAGTTTGGGGCAACTGGACAAGGCATTTTTTGTGTCAACGAATGCTGACTCTTCTTCCTTATTTAGTTTAACTTTTGAATTCCTCTTTGATTTTTTCAATTTGTTCATTAATGATACTAACAATTTGGCACAGTTAGGGATAAATTGCCTATAATAGTTTATCATCCCTATGAACCTGCAAAGTTGCTTCAGTGTTTATAGTTGGAGAAAATCTAAGATTGCTCAAACCTTATCTTCCAAAGAATAAGGTGACCTAAGAATTTGATCTTAGAAACAGCAAACTCACATTTATCTAGGTTAATCTTCAAACCATAATGCTTTAGCCTTCGAAAGACTTTATCCATATGCCTTTCATGTTCTGCGTGTGATTTTCTTGCCATTAAGATATCGTCAATATAGGCGAAAACATACTCTAATCCACGTAAAACTTCATCAATAAGTTGTTGGAATGACTGTGTGGTGTTCCTAAGGCCAAAAGACATTCTTGTAAACTTGAAGAGGCCAAAAGGGGTAGTAACGGCAATCTTACAGATGTTGGCATCGTCTACGGGTATTTGATAGAATGCCTTTTTGAGGTTTATCTTAGAGAAAACTTATGTGTTTTGCATGGAAACTGCAAAGTCGCAAAGTCACGGATATTTGAGACCAAGTACTTGTCCTGAACAGTTTGTGCATTTAAAAGTCGATAATCATCGCATGAACGCCATGTACCTGGCTCACTCTTTGGTACCATATGTAACAGTGTAGCATAAAAACTAAATAATGGGCGGCATATACCCATGTCCATCATTTTTTTAAACTCAGCCTTGGCTAGTTTATATCTATCTGAGCACAGGCATCTTTTATTTTTTTTTTTTTTTATAAGCGTTTCACCCCGAGCAAGGCATGTCACTGCCACTACTGTACAGGGGGCTACGTAGAGTGGAGAAAGGCTGGTTAAATATAGGAAATAACAGAGGGTGGGTGATAGGTGGGTGAGGATACCGAGAATGAGGGTTGGGTAGATGAGAGTGTTGTGAGAATAGTTGGGAGTTAGGACCGGAGGACCAGTTGTTTTGATTGAGTTGTGCTTGATTGGTTCTGTGTAGTTGAGCAGTGTCATCAATTCTGGGTACTTCTGCAGTAATTTTTTTCAACCTGTTGTCTGCAGGAATAGTGGTAGTTAAACCGGCTGTAATTCATTGAGATCGAATTCCTTTAATTTGTATGTTAGTATTTTAACACTGTAGGAGTTACCTTGCTATGTCAACATGTAGCTTGTATCTAGCTAAAAAATCAACACCTAGTATTGGTGTGTTGAGGTTGGCAATGACAAAGGTTTAGGGAAAAGTTTGATGTAAATCTATATCTAGTACCATTTGTTCCTCACTGTAAGTTTGGATCTGTGTGCTATTTGCTGCTTGAAGTTTGAATGCCGTTGGATGAGACGAATATTTGATTTTTAATGATATCATGCTGATTTGTGCACCAGTATCGACAAGGAAAAGTTTTCCACTTGTTTTATCCTTAATATAAAAGAGGCAGATTGTGCATTCTACACTGACAGCAGACATCTACTCTACTGTCAGGATACTCATTTCCCTGGTGTATGAATAAACTTGCATAGTTTCTGGCACTTCTTGACTAATTTTTTAAATCGCACGTGGTAACAGCATACCGGCTCAGCGGTTGGTTGTCTCACATAGGAAAATGAGGGGACTGATTTCTTGATGTGCGTCCTCGTCAGATCTCAGAAAGTTGTTGTTACAACTGCTTAACCTGTATAGAGAGTTTCTCCATATGTCTAGACATTTTAATTAGTTGGTTACTATCAGTGTGTTATAAATTGCTGTCTTTACTATGTGTGCTGTTAATTGGGATGAGTCATTTGTTTTCATGTATTCTGTCCACTATTTTGCTTAACTTAGCTAATTCTATTTCACCAGGTAAAGACACCAGGATCTGTGTAGTCCCAGGTTTTAATTTGTCCAACCATAGCTGTCTTAAAATCATCTCAGACAACTCATTAGTACCTAGGAGCATCTTCATCTTTCATAATAACTGCGATGGTTTATTCACTCCTAGGGACACATCACTAAACAATTCTCTGAGCTTCTTTTCCTGTCCTATATAATATTACATCTCTGAGGATGTCATATGGTTTATCTGAAGGTACATCTGTTAAAAGATCTGCAACCTCAGTTGCTACGTCTGTGGGAAGTTTTTCAACTCATACTTGGCAGCCTGTGAAACAATCTTTTTTGCACGTTGCTGTTATAGGTAGAAAGACTTAGGTTTACTTCTGTTACTTGGATTGGATTGCTAGCCATTCTGTTTACAAATTGTGAGTTGGAAAGAAAATTATGCTTTTTTTTTTGGACACCACATGTTAGCCTGCTGGGAATTTGTGTGTCATCCAGCAATTAATTGTGCTTTAAGAAAAACTTTTGTGTAGAGATTGTCACTTATTGTTTAAGGTTGCAGTTTGGGTCTTCACTCGGAGTGTTGGGAACATAATTTGTACTTGATATACATCAAAGCTATCAACTTCAAATTCTAGTAAAAGGTGGTTCTAAGAAATTGTGGGACTTGAACTGACCAATCAACATTTTAGCATTTTGTCTCCTTACAGCTTGCATAGCAACAAGCTTGGGGAGGCTTGTTGTCAACCTGAATAAAAGTTAAAAAGTGAACTTTAACAACACTATTTCTCAAAAAAGTATGTGCTTAAGACAAATCTTGATGATTACAGTATTTATTTATTGACACCTTTTTATTATAATTATTATTATATTTTTATTATTATTTTTTAATTATTTTATATTACTGACTAAAAAATTTTTTATGCATACTCAATAAAAAAAGCGTGTGGATACTAGACGTTCTGGTCTTCGATCAGGTCTCTTAGTAGTAGTCGAGTTTTATTTTTTATTTTTCCAAAATTTGATACCACATAGAACAAAATTACCAAACTTACAGTACCCAGCAATAAATACTAATTTACAATCCACTAGTCAGTTTCTATATTTTCTGTAAAAATCAGTATTTATTTATTTATTTTACATTTTACTTTTTAAAAATGCTATGAAGACATAATTTATCATTTATGGAAGTGTGTGCACGCGGGTGAATTAGAATGGAGTTATCTCCCTTTATTCAGCAAGGGTCTCAAAAACTGACGAGAAGTGTCAGTCCGACGTTGGCAATATTTGCACTTTAAATCGTTTGCATTTCAGGCAATAATTATTACATTATTTGTTAATTCTTAATTAAAATACATTTGGGAATTCTAGATATATGTATATTCGACAAGATGTCCATTTTTTCTTAACAATTAATTTACGCGACCGAAAACGAAAGTTGTGTATGTGTTTCCATAGCGACGAAACATGGCCGGCCAAAAAAAGTTACTTGTCTAAATTGCCATAAGACGTGAAAAAATAAAACAAGAGGGCTAAAGATATTCAAAGTAATGACTGACGGAAAAGACCTTTCACGACTACCCTCTCTACAAAGGTAATGTAGTATTTTGGTTCAATAGTTTAAGTTGTGTAAAAAAAAAGAAAAAATTGCAGGTGCGATATAATTCTTTTACGTACGGTAAAAAAAAAAAACTTAGTGCATGTTTTTTCTTCTTCTTTTTTTAATATGAAATTGCATAGTTGTTTAAAAATATATTCAGGTGAGAATGTAAAAGAAATTGTTCATCTTTTTAACAACTCCAAAAAAAAATAAACTACTATAATCCGAATAGATGATTTTTCTTTTTTTTTTTTTGTAAAATTCCTCAAGCAAAGGCTCAAGTAAAAAATGCATGTTCAGTAATATTCGTATTATTATTCTTCAAAAAGTTTTTATTTAACTTTAACTTAGTACGGTACAATTTCAAGTGATTGGGAAATAAAAAAAGGGGTAAAAAATAAAATTGTATTCCGTCAATCTTCCTGGATTGAATCATTTAAGAAAAAGCCTGCTTTTAATAATTTGACTCTTCAGAGCTTAAGCCACTGACTGATATATCGAGTAATAAAAATTAAAA
This sequence comes from Ascarosepion bandense, assembly GCA_037127315.1. Lineage (NCBI taxonomy): Eukaryota > Metazoa > Mollusca > Cephalopoda > Sepiida > Sepiidae > Ascarosepion > Ascarosepion bandense. Next base: position 8,336,662 of record JBBBDQ010000851.1, read on the forward strand.
AATAAAATTCATGTGAACAAAAAAATAAACTTTTTTTCTTTTATACTAAAAAAAATGTTTCACCATGACTAAAAAAAACTTCATTTCACGTTCACATGAAGACGGTAAAAACTTTGCAGCTTCGTATTTCTGATGGCGTTGGTTTTTTAATATTATTTTATTTTTGTTAAAACCAACATAGGCATTAAAAACTGAAATAATAATGGTATTATTATTATTATTTCAGTTCACGCGTTAATTTATTTTATTCAGAGTTAATCCAAATTCTAAATGGTTGTACTATCTGACAATACGATCTTCAATTGTTGATACATAGCAATCTTTCTTTTCGTAATCTTGCTATTAAAATTAAAATTTCTACAGTCAGTTTTACTGGAAAGAATCTCAGTGAATAGCAGTAGTAGCATATTTCTAAGGAGTAAGTTTTTTTTTGTCTTTGTTTTTTGTTTTTTTTTTTTTATCATATCACCCCGAACAAGGCGGTAACACCACTGATGTGCAGGGGGCTACGTAAGAGTGACAAGATTGGAAAAGAGAAAACCGGAAACCATATCCTAAACAGGGAACAAGGGATGAGCCTCTTCACCTATTCAATAGACGTGGGTGGTGTGTGAACCGGGCGATAGTTTAGTCTATCTGCTCCAATTGAAAAGAAAAGAAAAAGGAGTGAAAAGATTGGAAAAGAGAAAACCGGAAACCACATCCTAAGCAGGGAACAAGGGATGAGCCTTTTCACCTGTTCAATAGACGTGGGTGGAGTGTGAACTGGGTGATAGTTTAGTCTATCTACTCCAACTGAAAAAAAAAAGAAAAAGGAGTGAAAAGATTGGAAAAAAAGCCGGAAACCACATCCTGAACAGGGAACAAGGGATGAGCCTTTGCACCTGTTCAATAGACGTGGGTGGAGTGTGAACCGGGCGATAGTTTAGTCTATCTACTCCAGTTATTTTATTCAGATATCTTCTTTCCAAGAATTGTTTCATTGTGGGACAGATTCTTGGCAGGATGTTTTCTCAATCACTACAGTCTTCTTGACCTTTTCAAGTCTAGGGTTAACCATCATCTTTACTGCATGAAACCCCTCTTCTTATCAATGGATTCGAGGTCCTCACCTATTCTACAGACAAGGCTGAGTGCTTCACCCACAGATTCTCCACCAACTCAACACTGGCCTCATCTGGAGTATCTGTACCCAACTTCCCAACCTGAACCCAGGCCCAACTGACTGACATACATATTACTCTCTCGATGGTCTCTAAAATAATTTCAAAGCTTGACCCCCATAAAGCGAGCGGAGGTGACGGAATTCCAATCATTGCCCTAAAAAAATGTGCTCCAGAACTTTCCTCTGTTCTCTATAACTACTGCCTCTCTGCTTTTTGTTTTCCTACCTGCTGGAAATCCTCCTCTTTGGTTCCTATATATAAAAATACTGGAGAACCCTCTGACCCCGCTAATTATTGCTCTATCAGCCTCCTACCAATCTTTGGCAAAGTGTTTGAAACCATCATCAATGCTGAGGTGGTACAACATCTCACAGCCCACAGACTCTTCTCAGACAAACAGTGTGGTTTCCACTTCACCAGGTCTACTGCTGATATGCTCACGGCCATCACTGAGTATATACACCAGGCCCTCAACAAAAATGGCGAAGCCCGAACTGTTGCCTTAGACATCTCCAAAGCATTTGACAGAGTCTGACATGCTGGCCTTCTATGCAAGCTGCGAGGCTATGGTACAACTGGACAATTGTTTGACCTAATCTAGTCCTTCCTTTCACATCGCACAATGAAGGTAGTATTGAATGGACAAGCCTCCCAATACTATCACACAAACTTGGGTGTCCCTCAACACTCTGTTCTAAGTCCTGCAGTTTTCCTTATCTATATTAACAATCTCCCCAATGTAATAAGATCCCAAGTAGGCATATACGCTGACAACACTACAGTTTACTCTCGCCGTAATCAAAAATCTGCTGAGGCGGACAAAGCAAACCTTGCTTCCGAGCTTGAAAAGGACCTCCAATCCATGGTGGACTGGGGTAAGAAATAGCTTGTGAATTTTAATGCTTCCAAAATGAAGCTGCTATCTATTAACCATCACAGACAATCGCTCCTACCCTTCTTTAGCATGGATCAGTCTAGTCTCCTTGAAAGTAAAACACCTCGGGTTAACTCTCACATCAGACCTCAAGTGGATTGACTATATAGAATCCATAGCTAAATCCGCTGCTAAGAAGATTGGTTCTCTGTGCAGAGCCAGGAAGTTTTACCCATCTGAAATAATCCTGCACACATATAAATCTACCATCCAGCCATGCACTGAATACTACTGCCATAGCTGGTCGGGTGCTCCTGCTATCCACCTAGAGATCCTTGACTAAATCCAACAGAGAATCTGTAATGTGATCGATCCCGACTTGGCAGCTAGGATACAGTCACTTTCTCACCGACGCAATGTGGCTTCCCTGTGTCTCGTCTACAAATACTTTCACGGCTTCTGCTCTGATGAACTTAGCTCACTGGTGCCTGCTATATATGAATTTACTCGAGCCAACTAGATCCCACCCTTTTACTGTGAAATCAATAAATTGTAAACACAAATTCTACTCCTTCAGCTTCTTTTCTCTCACTTTCCGCCTGTGGAATTCTCTTCCATTTACTTGCTTACTTGACAGCTACAATCTTCAAGAATTCAAATGTAAAGCCAATAGTCATCTCCTATCTCACTAACTTGCATCCTCTCTCTCATGCTCATTTCTCTGTCCACCCCACTCTCGGCAGTATTCTCATCCTTCTCTTACCCTCTTCCTGACACCCCCTGTAACTTGTCACTCTTTCTCATAACTTTTTTCCTATGTAATCCCCCTGCATAACAGTGGCAGTAAAATGCCTTGCTTGGGGCTACACAATTATAAAAAAAAAACATACAAGGTTCAATTCTTGCCTTTTCTTAATAACGTCACATCCTATACATTGAGTGGCTCTTGAGGCATGTATTGGGTAGACATTAGTATAACAAATATATATATATTTAAATTACTCAGTAATCCATAACTGGGAGTGAGAAATTTGCGTATTGATAAAAAACAAGTAAATAGATAAAAATAGAATGCTTTGTCATTTAATTGACTTAACTTTCACAGCAAAATTATTTTTAAAAAATGCCTGTCATAGTTTATTTCAGTGACTATGACTTTAACATGCACAATATGCATGACACTGTTGGCAAATTTAGAATGCTCAAGTTAGTTGAGTAAAAGAAGAAGAAAGGACTAACCATTAACTGAATTGTATGAAAACAGGCACATCTTTTCCAGAAAAAGATTCAAATGGTGAGTTACATATCAGTCAGTTAAGTGCCATACATGATACACGCTTGGGCGATCACGTCTCGAAAGAGACATGACTGACTGGGCAGAAAATTATCCTGCAGTAAATTGCCATTGCTTTCTGCGGTAGACTGGTTGCCAACCAAGGCTATAGAACCCAATCTGTCCTGTTATTTAACCCATAACTGGAAGGAATATATGGATTAATACCTTTCCCAAAGGTATTTGCGCGTATGTGAATGCAATGAATTTGGCTGGAATTCGAACTCGGCTCCCCGATTTCTCGTTCTGAGCCGATATCCAATGCACCACAATGCACATCCGTTACATATCAGGGACATCAAAATCAAGCAAGTGAAGACATGTGAATATCTCTGTATCATTAGCCGTTTTCTTATATATAAGTATACAGCATTCACTGACCAAACAACCAGTTCTACTTTGAGAAATTTATAAAATCTTTCTGTTAAAACAAATTTTCAGAAAAATAAGTTTCTTTCTCAAGTATACTGTTATAGTTCTTTCTTGTATTTGAAGAGGGATGGCTTTCTTCTTAACCTTTTTTTTTGTTTGAAGTAGAGATGCACATTGTGGTGCAGTGGATATCAACTCAAAACAAGAAATCGGTGTGCAGAGTTAAAATTCCAGTTGAATTTGTTGCGTTCATTTATGCACAAATACTCTTGGAAAGGTATTAATCTTTTCTCCCTCTAGATATGGGTTAAATGACAGGACAGATTGGGTTCTATAGCCTTGGTTAGCAACCAGTATACCGCAGACAGTAATGGCAACCTACTATGAGAAAATATTCTGCCCAGTCAAGTTTCAAGTGTGTACCATATATGGCACTTAACTGAGTGTGAAACATCAACATCTTGATGAGGTTATTATTTTCTCATTGACTTACATGTGCTATCCATTTTAGTTGTTACTGTTGTTGAAAGTTCTCCAGTGACCTGGTTTCTGTTATTTGGTACAGATCTTTATGATTTATGATAGCTTACTGGACAGAGAATCTCAGTGAATAACAGTAGTAGTATATTCCTATATAATAAGAAGTAAGTTCCTTTCAGATATTTTCTTTTCAAGAACTGCTGCATCATGGGACAGATTCTTGGCAGGATGTTTTCTCAATCACTACAGTTTTGACCTTTTCAAGTCTAGGGTTAACCATCATCTTTACTGCATAATAACACAGATTGGGTTCTATAGCCTTGGTTGGCAGCTGGTCTACTGTAGAAAGTTATTATAATAATAATTTAGGCCACTAATAATGAATCCTGGTAGGGCTTCTCATTCTCCCTGGATCACTTTGCTATAAAGATTGAATAAGTCCAGTTAGAAGATGCATTCTTGATTTATGCCATTTAAGTACATGTCATTTTTGTTTCCATTTTTTTGTAAGACTCCTTGTTACTCCAGTACATGGGGTTAGAAGAAGGATGGTCCCCTCTAAGACCTGCAGGCTTCATTTGCTCAAAGCCATTTTTACTTATTGATCTGAGAAAGCGGCTATATACAGTTGACAGTTTAGACATTTTTGTATGTGTTGGATGCCAAAGATGACATCCATATGAAATTCTAGAACTGACAAGGTTATTTAAAAACATGACTGAAGTCCTTGAGGCAATATATTGGTTTTGTAGCATCTTGTGGTGTTAAAGGAAACTACTTGTAGCACATCTTATACTATGTTCAATTTCCTTAATCTTTCTCTATATACTGTGTTCCTTCAGAACATGGGTGATCATGGCCTGCCACTAATTACTGTCCTTTGTAGCTCTTAGCAAAGTTTGACTTTTTGCTAATTCCAGTTTTGCTAACCATTTAAACAAGTTTTTTAGGTTGGTTATTTGCTGCTTTCCTCTGTCTTACCTTCTTTATGAATGTCAAATTTTCCAAGCCTTCTTTCTTCATTATGTGCTCCAGTAATTTCAACTCTTTCTTGTGTTAAGTATAAGTGTCCCTTTTGTTTCTATCTTTTGTAAAACTCTTTGTTGCTCATATTCAGTCCAGAGTATTCTCAGCATCTTTCTGTAGAACCATATTGCTGTTTCCTCAAATTTCTTCTCATTTGAGAAGAAATTGTCCAGCATTCACTGTGTAAAATCAGTTTTCTGCATTTTTTAAAATCTCAAATTTTGTGCAAGTTAAGCACATAGAGGCCCCCAACCAAGTATAACAACTGATGCATTCTGATTGGTTGAAAAATATTTATTAGGTGTCATCAACTACATCTGAAGGTACCAACCCAAATTTTGATCCCTAGTTGATGCCACAAAATGTAAACATGTTCACGATCCACTCATGTGACCAAGGGAACTAATAAAAATGAAACTTTGATGCGACTTTATGATCACGTGTATTTCCACACAGCTACATTCACTCATTGTACATATACACATGCGACAATCACATGATAATCTTGCTTTCCCGCTTCTTTATGGGATCTATAAATAGCAGACATGTGGTACACCCAGAGACAGTTGCAGCAGAACCAGAGAACCAAAGGAAGGCAGTTCACAGCTGCCCCCAAGAGCAGCATGCTATTATGGGGTTCGTGCTCTTCAATATCAAGCAATTCTCTCACACACTCGCACTAATGGCAAGACACAAGTAGATGCCTTTTATTTCTTTGAATAACACTTGTACAAATTACTACAGTTGGCACAAGAATTTTAACACGCATGACATGTAAAGACCAACTCACTTTCTCTTACTAAATCATTCTTCTAAACTTTACAAAGATGAACTTATTCACGGACTCAGACATTTTCACCAATCTTCTATCAATATTCAATATTCCTCACACTAATTACATATGACACTGATACCAGCGACAGAGAACTTTACAACTTACCTCAAAAGCTTTAACACAATCTTATGCAGAAAATGAAAGACATTTTAATCAGACACATTCAACGTCTGTATTTCTTATTATTGTTAATACACTTTATAATTACAATTAATGATTTGACCATTTTATTCAATGTTCCATTTGCTAATTTAATGAATGGTTTCAACCGTATAAAATAATTGTTGGAATCCAGGAATTTAGTTAGGAAGTTTTTTTGGAAAATGGCCTTGTGCCATGTAAAATTCAAACCTAAAATAAAATTTCTATGCATCTGAGGCCCCAACAACTTGACCAGTGACCTCTTAAAACGTTCAACTTGTTTACTTGACTTCACTGAAAATCAACACAGCAAAGGAGACAAACCAAATTCTACGACACGACAACAAACCTTGACAACCAATTCCAGGCTTAACGTTAATTACTAAAATTAACATAAATCCAGCTTGCGAAAGAATGCTCACTCTACCAAAATATTCCATTCGACAACAAGCATTTCCGGTTAAAGAGCGACAACTTTGTAAAAATCAGTGAGTCACGAACAATGCCTTTTTTTTCTCTAATACAAAAAACAACTGTTTCATTTTCCTACAGCAACAAATATACTTAACTACACCTTCTCATTTTCGTACAATCAGTTCAGCAACTTAAATTCTTTCAGTATCACACACCAAAGAACCCTACAGTGTTTTCATAACTTTAGCACCATATATGATGTATTTGTTGTGTTTATAAAAAATATTTATTGTTGAACAATTTCTTCTACTTGATTGTTACATTTGTTATAGTAAAAATTGTAGAGGGTCAGTTTTATTTGTATTTATAACCAATACAGATTGGCTAACCCACTGTAATTGCCATATAGAAGGACCAATATTACATAACACTTCAGCACTTTTCTCTCTGTTTCTAATGAAATTTTCCTGTTTAACTTTGTTTAACTTTTGGCAATTTTTACTATTCCAATGCAATTTCAGATTTCAGTGTCACATTTTCTGCCTTCTGTGAAAATAGATATTTACATTTTCATACTTTTCTTGATTTTTGGTATTTCTAATTTCTAGTTGGCATCTTGGATTGTTCCTCTTGCTGACAACCATATATTCTCCCTTCTTACAATTTATGTGTAGTCTTTTCTTCTCACTTTCTTTTACTGCCTTCTATAGAAATTCCTGTAGTTTTCTTTTCATGTCTTCTATCAACACCTTGTCACTGGCATATCTTATGTTAAGATTGTGGCCACCAATAAAGAATATATATATATATTTAATGAATTCATTTTTATCCATTTGCAGGTGGTTTGCTCTCAGTATAAAGTCTGGATTATTCTAATATGTTTTCCCATAAATTAAGCTTATCTCGCACTTCAAATAGTTCTGTTGTATCTTATCAAACACTTTTGCATAATCTATAAAGCATAGGTATACATCTCTCTGCATTTGTATTGCTCTTTCTCATATCATTTTGAGCTGAAATATTGTATTCTTTGTTCCAGTGTCTTGAATAAAACAACCCTCCTTATTTTTTATGTAATTTTGCTTTGCATGCTGTTCATAATTCAAATGATAAGTTGCGTTATATGGTTCATTGTTCAATGGTGCTTGTATTCATTTGCAACATTACGAAAATGTATCTACTACATTCTTCCAGGATATCACCAGTGTCATATATTTAATTCATTATTTCTGTAATTTTTTCAATGCCGAAATCATCTATGGCTGCCAGCATCTCTATTGTAATGCCATCTGGTTTTGCAACTTTGTGCCTGTTCAGCTTGGCCAGTACTGATTTTAATTCAGACTTTAATATTTCTGGTTCTTCTATATTTTTATGTATTACAGGTTTTCCTCTTTTTGTTCTTTGGTCTATTTGTTCCATCTTTGAAGTAATTGTTCTTTCTCTGTTATCAGCATTCCCTCTTTTGGTTTTATGCATCCTGTTAATGAGCATTTTTTGTCTTGTTATTTTGCTTATTCTTAATTTTCATAATAGATGATAGAAAATGACACAAAAATATGAAGAGACATATCAATAGTAAAAGATAACTTTCTTCAGAAACTGAGCAAGATATCAGGAAATCAGAAAGTGTACTGAGAACCAAAGAAAAGTTTAGAGCCACTATGTAATGTGATGTATGGCAGTGAATACTGAACAATTCACTTACAGATGAAGAAAATTAATTTTTCATGATGAAACAACAGAGATGTGGTTTTAACAACAACTGGAATAGAATATATGTGAATTTTTAAGAAGAATAGAAACTACTAAAAAAAAAACAACTGCTTACAATCAGAAAGAGATGGCTAAAATTCTTAAGACATTTAATGAAAAAACAATGCTTGGTACATTGAAGACATGTGAAGCAGGGGAAAACAAAGAATATCTTACTTGACCATTTTGGGTAAATCAATGGTAGAATAAGTATCACAAAGAAAAATAGGATTCATAAAAGAGAATTTCTTAGAGCAACAAAAGGCAGAAAGTAATGAACAGCCAGGATCACTTATGTCCTGAAGAAATGTGGCATATAGAGAGACTAAAAGATGTTTCTGCTTTTACTAAAATATGCTACATTTTAAGCTACTAAAGGTACTAAAACTTGAAAAATGGAATAAATTTCAATATTTAACCATGAAAATATTTTATTTCAACAATTTAGTACCCTCATACTTCTATTTCTTGTGTTTTTTTGTTTTTACTAATTGTTCACAATACAAGGCCTAAGAACCACTCAGGACAGGTGATTATTAAATGAGCTTGTTGTAAGAATATAAGAGGAGATAAGAAATGCAGATTATGAAGATATGTAGGAAAGATAACAGCTTACCTTGGACTTAAAGAGGTTAAGATTATAGTGATCAGTGAAGCATCCATTCACAAAGTAGCAGTTCTTCGAAAGAAGCTGTCTGATTAGAACTTCCTCCTTATTAATGGAATATTATGAGAATGAGAATAATCTGTTTCAGTGTATGTGGCATGGTGGTTTTTAGCTGTATAGGCTGTATGGTACTTATAAATGTAGCAAGTCTGAACATTTGCCATGAAAATAGCAAAAGAGTAGCTAGAGGTTTGCCATGTTTTGTCTCTGGAGAGAAGGGTGGTAGAGTGGAAAATAATCACTCCCAGGGTTGAATTGACACTTTTTAACACTATCAGAGCTGGAAAGTGGGAACTGGGCAGAAGTACTCACTTTTTGGTCTGATCTGGCTCTTGTAAAGATATAGCATAGCAGGAAGAATCAGGTACTTTTTTATTATTTTATTACTAGTATCTTTAGTGATGGATCATGTATATTCATTGATGGGAGTTCTTGAGTGAACTTTAGCTCCACTAGACATTCAGAGCAAAGAGTCTCCTTGAGTGTATGATTATTCATGACAGTTGGTGAAAATTCAGAGTCTGTGATGATGAAATGTTATTGCTATGGTTTTGGAAGCATTGAATTTTACAAACCTTTCTTCAACCCCCACTCCATCACTAATGAGCTGTCAAAGGAGCCATTGGTTATCAGATTCTGGTCATCTAGATTTTTAGAGATGCACCTATACATTGTTGTATCGTGTACATAGATCTGAGTATGTTCTTAAGCAAATCATTAATATAAAGTAGAAAGAGGGTAGAACTGAGAAGTGTACCTTAGGTAATACCCACAGTGAATTCATGGGCTTCCATTAACAACAATGCCTGCCCCACCGCAAGGAATGAACTTGATAACTGAAAAAACTCTTCTTCCTTATCTGACAAGGACGAAATAAACTAAGAGTCATTTATGATATAAACACTGATGTTTTGTTTCTACTGAGAATCTTGTTTAAGATTTTACAGCACTCACAAGAATCAGGTTTTTTTGTCTTCAACATCAACTTGGACTGACTGTAAATATAGCTGCTCTTTCCATTTTCTAGAACTCTCTTGCAATGATTGCAGGCAGTTCTGAATGCAGTAAGGTTTCTACTACATCATTCTTTGTCATAGAGATGGTAGTAGTGGCTACAGTGAGCTATGACTGCAGCACAATCTGGCATGAACCAAGGCTGAGTGTTCAATTTTTATTGATATTTTTTCTCTGGGATAAAACTTTCCATACCAGAAAGCATCCATTCAGAAATAAGGGAGATAATTCTGGAGGCTTTATTTTTAATGAATGCTAAGAGATGAGCTTCTGCAAGGTAAGATTTAAAGATATCCCAATTAGTTTTTGGAGTACAAAAAGATCACCCTATGAAATGGCACATTAAGGGATGTCTTTGGTTTGGCATTGACTTTGACATTGATCAGTGAGTGGTCTAAAGTGCCCAAGAAAAGAAACCCCCTCAGTGGAGCATTTTTCAGGGTAGGATATGATAAATAAAGTCTGGGAGGTTTGCATGATTTTCTGTTGCATCAGGAATGCAAGTGGGCTTATCCAGGACCTGGATCAGTTCGTAAGCAATGGAAAAGTCGTGACAGTATCTGTCATCTTCATTGGTTTTGTTTATTTAAATTAACAGTTGTTGCTTAGATGCAATATATATATATATATATATATATATATATATATATATATACCTTCGAGTGAATACAGAATGAAGAATTCTTACAACGTCCAAAACATTAATTTAAAACAGTGCTCGATATATAATATATAGAGCTGTGAATATTTATTATAAATTATATTTATTTATTATAAATTATATTTTAGAACATGTACATAATTTTTCTTATATATACTCGCCAGGAATGGATGTTTGTTTCAGCATTGAAGCCTCAATGCATCATCAGGCGAACTATATATGTATATTTTCCTATATTCATGGAGGTATAGTGTACAATATCAGGTGTAGAATATATCTAGATTTAAACAGTGTTAATTTCTATGACCACACTCTTTATATGTGTATATACATACTTTTTAAATGAAAATTTATTTGTTTAGATGCGGTGATGCTGATAGGCTTTCTGTGTAATGAGTCCGTGGTACCAACAAGTGGTGATATGGGTGCATACCTGGGAAATTCAATGGGTTCCAACTAAAATTTCTTGATAAATTTTTGTGTTAAACTGCAGGACTACCTACAGACAAGGTTTTTTATTTTTTTGTTTGTTTTTGTTTTTTACCATAATTCCGAAAAATAATTTTAATCATGCTGAATCACTTAAATTGATGGAACAACTTTTTTTTAATTAAATCAATAAATTTAAAATAAAAACAATATTTAAAGCAACCCTTAGAAAACTTCAGTGAGTTCAGGTGTATCAAATAAATTTTTTAAAAAATGAGCCAAGAAAGTTTCTGGTAAGGCAACATAGAGGTATTTCATACCTAGAGTAAGTGAAAAAATGAAGGAAAGAGTAAGTGAAAGAAAGAAAGGGAGAAGGAAGGAGTAAGTGAAAGAAAGAAAGAAAGGGAGAAGGAAGGAGTAAGTGAAAGAAAGAAGGAGTAAGTGAAAGAAAGAAAGGGAGAAGGAAGGAGTAAGTGAAAGAAAGAAAGGGAGAAGGAAGGAGTAAGTGAAAGAAAGAAAGGGAGAAGGAAGGAGTAAGTGAAAGAAAGAAAGGGAGAAGGAAGGAGTAAGTGAAAGAAAGAAAGGGAGAAGGAAGGAGTAAGTGAAAGAAAGAAAGGGAGAAGAAAAGAGTAAGTGAAAGAAAGAAAGGGAGAAGAAAAGAGTAAGTGAAAAAATGAAGGAAAGAGTAAGAGAAAGAAAGAAGGAAGGAAAGAGTAAGTGAAAGAAAGAAAGGGAGAAAGAAGGAGTAAGTGAAAGAAAGAAAGAAAGAAAGGGAGAAGGAAGGAGTAAGTGAAAGAAAGAAAGAAGGAGTAAGTGAAAGAAAGAAAGGGAGACGGAAGGACTAATGAAAGAAAGAAAGGGAGAAGGAAGGAGTAAGTGAAAGAAAGGGAGAAGGAAGGAGTAAGTGAAAGAAAGAAAGGGAGCAGGAAGGAGTAAGTGAAAGAAAGAAAGGGAGCAGGAAGGAGTAAATGAAAGAAAGAAAGGGAGAAGAAAAGAGTAAGTGAATGAAGGAAAAGTGAAAGAAAGAAAGAAGGAAGGAGTAAGTGAAAGAAAGAAAGGGAGAAGGAAGGAGTAAGTGAAAGAAAGAAAGGGAGAAGGAAGGAGTAAGTGAAAGAAAGAAAGGGATAAGGAAGGAGTAAGTGAAAGAAAGAAAGGGAGAAGGAAAGTGTAAGTGAATGAAGGAAAAGTGAAAGAAAGGAAGGAAGGTAAAAGTGAAAGAAAGAAAGAAAGAAGGAAGGAGTAAGTGAATGAAGGAAAAGTGAAAGAAAGAAAGGAAGAAGGAAGGAGTAAATGAAAGAAAGAAAGGGAGAAGGACGGAGTAAGTGAATGAAGGAAAAGTGAAAGGAAGAAGAAAAGAGTAAGTGAAGGAAAGAAAGGGAGAAGAAAAGAGTAAGTGAAAGAAAGAAAGAAAGAAAGGGAGAAGGAAGGAGTAAGTGAAAGAAAGAAATGGAGAAGGAAAGAGTAAGTGAAAGAAAGAAAGGCAGAAGGAAAGAGTAAGTGAATGAAGGAAAAGTGAAAGAAAGAAAGGGAGAAGGAAGGAGTAAGTGAAAGAAAGAAAGGGAGAAGGAAAGAGTAAGTGAAAGAAGGAAAAGTGAAAGAAAGAAAGGAAGAAGGAAAGAGTAAGTGAATGAAGGAAAAGTGAAAGAAAGGAAGAAGAAAAGAGTAAGTGAAAGAAAGAAAGGGAGAAGGAAGGAGTAAGTGAAAGAAAGAAAGGGAGAAGGAAGGAGTAAGTGAATGAAGGAAAAGTGAAAGGAAGAAGAAAAGAGTAAGTGAAAGAAAAAATAGGAAGTGAAAAAAAAAAGAGTATTGAAAGAATATGTGCATCCCTGAAATGTACAAATGAAAAACTTACTGCATCCTTTTTTAAGATTTTTATGCATCAGGATGCAGGATGTCCACCTATCAGCAACTCTGTGACGCCACCATTTTGAAAAATTTTCAAGGGGAATGTTTAGAAAGTTAACTAGTAAAATAAAAGACATATTCCTGTTCATATGTTGCATTTTCTTTTTTTTTTAAATTAATTTATGCTGAATTATTGTCTTCATGTATACATATTATTATTGTAAGTCGTCGTTGGATTAAAATTCACTTTTAAGTAAAATGTAAAAGGAAACTATATATATATATATATATATATATATATATACTCATTTTGTGAGCATGCTCATCTGCCTATGGTGGCTAGCCGATCCCTGTTGCAGATACTTGCTCAGATACATTTGCATTTATTCAATATCCACAGAGTCTGGCTGTTGTTTATATTGCAACTATGCTGAGTTGATCTTATTTACAGTTTCTCTGGGAAAACAAGTAATCTGGTATGATCAGCAGTTTAAAGAACACCAATATGCTCAAACACTTGGTCACTTGTAACTTTGTGTTTGCCCAACCACTGATGACTATCTGAACACACACACAGACAGACAAAGTTTCATTTATAAATAAGTTTATATATATATATATATATATATATATATACACACACACACACACACACACAAATAAATACACAACAGTTTTATTATAATAGAGAGGATACCCACTAAGCAATTTTTATTGGCTTAAAAAAATTCAGAATTCAGACAGAGAAAGTCCATCCAGTTTCACTCACAAGACTTGAGTCAACAGAGGGTTTGGTTTTTAGATACTTTCCAAAGGTGCCACATACTGAAATCGCCTTCTCAGACTGACTGACAAATTGAAAATGGCAAGATTTGAAACTGGGCCTCATTGTCTGAAATATATATTTATATGTTTGTTTATGTGATTAAAACATTTGATCAAAGCAGTATTTATTATTGTACTAAAACTTTTCAATTTTGTATTTTATAGACATGTAACCAGTGAAAATGTACATGCAGACAAGTCATCGATTACCAAATGCCAAATAGCATGTCTTTCAGTGGCTCAAACTCATGTGCACAAGGTATACCAGAAACTTAAGTGTTTTGTAATTAGTCTGAGTTCATGCCTCAAAATATGTTTTGTATACACCATGACTGCCATCATTTATGAAATGTTTTGAGGTGCTGTTGGGGTCTTTTGTATTTGTGATATTGTTTTCAATCATAGCCTTGCTTCAACTCTGCTTCATTAACCAGGGAAGAGATTATTTGAATTATTTTGCAGATACAATTCAACAATAAACACATGAATATATTTGGTAAGTGGTTGGTTTTCTTGAAAAAAAAAATTGTACTAAATTTATTATATTTTGTAATCTTTCTTTAAATATAAAATGCTAGAATCAAGCATTACTATTTAATATACTATATATGTTGTTACATTTATGTAACTCTCACATGTGTGTGTGTGTGTGTGTGTTTTGCAATGAATGTCAAAACTTTGTGCTGCAGTAATCAAGGCTGAAGGAAGATATTTTGATGAGTGCAAAATTTAATCACAAAATGCATTTTTTCTTTTTGTCATAATAAAATTTTAATAAAGAAGTCATGTTTCACTATTTTTAACCATGTATAATAATTTACTCTTATTTAAAGTACATTATGACTTTTGGGAACAATTTAAAAAATAATTCAGGTTCTCTCAAACTTTTGAAATGTAGTGTATATATACGGGGTGCGATGGATAAATTGTTGTCTAAATTAAACGAAAATAACACTGACATCTCATTTTAACAGATATATTTACCAAAATTATACAAAAATATCTTGAAATAGAAAATCGCCATTGGTTTCAACCATGGCCTCCAGGTGACTTCAGAATCTCCTGCAACTTTTCTTGATAGTCTCCTTGTTTAAGTTGGTGAATACTGCCATAATCCTTGCCATCAATTAAAGAAAAGATGAAATAATAAAATAAATAAGTAAATAAACAAAAACAAATTTATATATATATATATATATATGGGAGCAGAGAGACATAGTAAAAGTAAATAGGCTCTTTTATTTTCAAGCAGTCATTTAATCAATGACTTATATAATTTAAAATACCTTTTACAAATTTGGGTTTGCTGATCTTGCCATTATCACATTCTAAATTTTTTTAAGCCAATAAAAATTGCTTAGTGGGTATCCTCTCTATTATAAAACTGTTGTGTATTTATTTGTATGTGTTTGTATGTGTGTATATATATATATATATATATCTAAACTTATTTATAAATGGAACTTTGTCTCTCTGTGTGTGTGTGTGTCTGTCTGTCTGTCTGTGTGTGTGTATTCGTTATATATAGACTCCAAAATGGCTGAACCAATTTTCTCGAAAATTTACACAGTTGTACTATAAGCGTCTGCGAGTGTTCTTAGCTAGGTTTTGTGTCGAGGTACCTCCAATAAATATCGAAAATCAATAATCAAAATAATCAGGTTATAAAAGGAGTGGTCCGATTTTAATCAAATTTGATACACTCATAGACAAAGACATAAGAAACGATATTCAGAAGTTTCAAGATTGCAGTTCTTACAATAGTGCAGAAAATTTGATATCGATACCAGGAAATCAAAATTTGACTTACATCCATTCACTTTTTTTTTTTCAGTCTACGGTTTCACTTTAACTGGAAACAACTATTGCTTTTTAGTCTTTCGTGCCAACGTCCAAAAAGTCTGAACTCCAGGTCCATGGATTAGTTTTAAAGCTTTCATTATACCCGAGCAACGCCGGGCTATACTGCTAGTATATATATATATATATATATATATATAATTTCACTCCTGTCATGCCCATGGAGAGAGAGAGACAAAAGTGGCAGTTCAGTTCATTCTCTTTACTACCAGTTATTAAATTTTACTACCAGTTATAAAAGCTCTTACCATGTGTTCACCCTTTAATAGTGGCTTATTATTTTTTTTTTTTTTTTGTTGCAATAATCATGTTGTCAAGTAGTAAAAAATTTATATATGAATTCTCACTATTATAATAAAAACTGTTGTATATTCATTTGTCTATATATCCCACCTGTCATGCTAAAGAGTTTGGATTATTTTGTTGTTTTTTTATGTCTTAATGTAAGATACTCAATAGTAGATACATCAATATATATTTTGTCATCATTTTAGAAGGCATATTGATATAAATATTTTGCCATTATTTTTTATGGCATGGGCCCAATTCTATTGCAATAATAGTGCCAATAGAAAAACTGTTCTTTTGATTGGTATACTATATTTTTACAAGTATGTATGTTAAACTTTGTACATTTATTACATTTTTTAAATTTTATTTAGTCATTTTCATTTGTTTTTGTTTTTTTGTTATGTATATTACTGTTAAAATATTGATTTTTATTAAAACCTAGAAGACATCAGAAAACTCTATAAACATCTTTATACCCTTATGCTGTTAAATCGAAAGATGTTATGACTTGAGTGTTACAAAGTAAATTATTTATCAATAAAATATTTTGTAAAGACATGTTTAAACATTTTTGCTCCTATGTTCTGATTAAAGTGAATAAGAAAATCATTATCATCTTTTTTTTGTTTTAGCCAAAAACAAAATTGCAGGAAAATAATTTCTTTCCTGTCAGTTCAGATGAACATGCTCTGTCTGTTGCCAAAAGTCAAGGTAGCAATACTTTGCCATTTAGTATTGAAAATGAACGGTGTCTCCCAAAGCCAAAACTTCTTGCAGACTTGGAGAAATTCCTTGAAAAAGAACTGCAGACTCTTAAAGTAAAAGAAAATGAATACAATGAACTCACTTTCTTGGTAAGCACTTTATTGTTATTTCAACAATCTTTAATAACTTTTTATTTATACTCCATATAATAACCAATGTGGGTCCTTGTAAAAAGAAATATAGACAGAGTTTGGGGAATGAAGAAGAAAATACTTGATAGAAACATAGATTTGTGCGTAACATTGCTTGTGTAAAATAAAGGGAAATAATTCAGGAACAAATCTATGAAACAGTCGCATGGGTGGTTGGAAATATGTCGTATTTTCTAATTATGAAATATATGACAGTATCAGTTAACAGTCACAAGTCCCACAAAAAAAAGATGCAGTATGTGGTGGCACTTTTTCATTGGCCCATATAATTGACAAATTAGCAAGAATGTAGGATTTCCTGGCAAAAAAAAAAAAGTTTCTTCAGTGAAAAATGCTCAATTAGTAGTAAACACATGGGTCTGTAAAAGACTAGAACTGGAAAGTTCTCTCATTTACTTCACCTTCTCCATCACTGACAAATAGTAAAACTTTCCTACTAGGGACAATAAAAGTAGCCAATACAACCTATACACATTGTGTTATTTATAACTACAAGAAAATCTTTCTCCTGGTGAAAAATCAGTTGATTTGACTTTCAGAAATGGAGACAATGTCACTTTGATGTATTGGCCTGAAGACAGCTATGGAGATGAATGCCACAACACGATCAATATAACTGACTATGGAACAACAACCACACTTACTAAACACCAGTTCAGGTCACATATGATGTCACAAAAGCAAGAAAATCTATAAAGAAATGCAGAGAACACAAATACTTTTGAATAGAAGAAATAAATTATTCTATTTATATAGATGTTGTTGAAAACTGAAGTGTTGTTGATTTATAACTCCTTTGCCCAGTACCAAAAATGAGTGTGTGCATATATATATTTTATATTGGTATGTTGTGGTCACTGCATCAAATATAACTTGTTACTTTTGCTGATCCCCAAATACAGCATACCTGTTTGGGCCTTGAATGTCATACCAGGAGGGGTTACACTTTGGTGAAGCTGGCTAGTATTTGGTGCAATAAATTTCACTTTAATGGGATGTGTCATCTAGTGAACTCAGATTGTGTTTACTCATGAGGAATTAATAAGCCCTGAATTTTTGTTGGTCTGGTCCAATTCAATCAACTGTTTTCTCTATGTCAGGTGATCCAGCTGAAAAAAGGTAAATGTACCATTCAGAAGAAAATGACACTGTTGTAAAGTTATTAACAAATTAATTAAAGGTGAAATGTAAACCCGTACAACTATCTATAGGGCTACTTCATCTTAATCATCCTGTTTTCTACCCTTTAAGGTACTGAGAGATGTCTTAGCAGAAAATTACTTTTATGGCAGGCTTTTTCTAATGCCCAATGTTTGAGTGGGAACATGCAGGGTTTTCTCTCTGCAAGCATCTGATTCCTACTGATATACATCCTCATGTGCTGACCTATACTGACTCCTACTCATTCATATGTATGACTAAACCAGGACCACTGTATTATTACAGATTAGAAACAATGGTAATCCTTGAAGTATTTACTTCAGATATAACAATATGACAGGAATATACTTATAAAGCAGTTGGTTTTTTATTATGATTTTACTAAAATGTACTTAATTAAAAATTTTGAAAAGTCTTAGCCCAAGTGAAATGTATATTATATATATAAATTTTTCATTATCATTAATGTTTACTTAATATATTTGACAGGCTCACCGAGAAGTGTTTGAATATCTGATAGACAATTTTAAGACTTACAAATCTTTGATGTCCCGTATCAAAAATAAGTATGAAATGAGGATGGATCAACTTAAAAAGAAAATAAACTCAATGAAACCATTGAAGGTTGGTAGATTTTTCTTCAGGTGCCTTAGATAATCTAACTGATCAGAAACAAGTGTGTCACTTTTGAAAATATTTTTGCTGACTAATCATTAAATCAGTGTTTATCAAATTTCCTATAAATTAGTCAAATGAAAGTTAAGCTGAAGGTTAATGTCTGGTGAAAGGTATGTGTTTACATATACATTGATATTCTGCTTTTTTTGTTTAGATAAAAAGCACTTCCATACTTTATAGTTTCAAGAATAGCTACTTATCTCTTATTCCCTTTTAAATACCACATTTTCAGCTGTTCAAACTATTATCTTTTATCAAAAATGTCTCTATATTAATTTTAAAGTCTATATAACTGGAACGTTACATTGCTTGTTGATGTTAAGTATGGTGCAAGATAAATTGTTTATGATATTATATAAGTGATATTATCGATCCTTTCTTTTTTTTTATCAACTTTATTGAATTCTACATATTTACTGACTTTTCACAAGTATTGATTCCTAAGAGTCTTAACCAGCAACAACAACTTTAGAAAATGTTCATAACTGCTACACTGTATCACACTTGTGTACTATGACGGGGCTATAGGCGACGGGGCTATAGGCGTGCAGTGAAGATTTTTAAATGCCATTAATTAAATTATTTTCAACAGAAGTTCAAAGCACAATAAGTTTAAATATCAATGCTAAAACCCCTTTCAATTGATTATACAAGTATATCATTGTTATAATAAATACACGTAGGCAAAATATATAAAGTGGGTGGAGTGTGCAAAATCTGGTTACATAACGCAGCCATAAATAGTGCTATTTTATAAGGACTTGCCAGTGAACACCAATATATCAAAACCATTCAAAGTTGATTTTGGCAATGACTTATTGTGCACATACTGAATTGTGCCCTGAGCAGTGAGGATGTGCAGGTTGTACTGAATGTATTTTTTATTTTCATTATATAGCGTTCAGTTAAAATGGACAAGTTTTTAATTAGGAAACAAAAAATTAGAAGACAGAGCTAGTGCATTGAATACATGAATACATCAACAGCCAAACTAAAAACAATTATTCGTCAAGATAATGAAGATTATTTATCATTCGATTTCATATATAGTAAAGAAATCCACCATGTCTCACATGCATAGTTTTTGGCATTAGCAAGTGAAGCTGTTGTGGGTTAACTGACCATGTATTATCTTCGATACAGAGTCACCAAATAAAAAGAAAGAAGAATGGTCATCCAACCACCACATATAAATAAAGAACAACTCAAATACGATTAAACAACAATATTAACATTGTATTGACTGTTGGTTATAAAGTGGTAATTATCTTGCATGCAATAGAGTTGAATTAATGTTCTCTCTGGAAACATGATGTAAAATGTCTTAATGTTCTTGGTTGAGGAATTCCTGAAAAAGAGTTGTATACATATTGCTTGTGCTAGTTTGTAAAAGTGTATTGTTTGTTTGTAGAGATATTTGTTGTCATAGAGAGAAGGTATATTTTAAAGAATATTTGAGAGCAACTAATTATGGGCATAATTAGCGCAATGTATGAGTTAGAAAGAAGCAGCATCATTCGTTCTGTGCTTCTGAAAAGAAATATTCCAACTGGTGTCCACGTGAGTCCTAAGGCTTATATACTTTTAATCTAAGCGCAGGAAATAAATGTCATGTGTGATGAATTAACCAACCAGGGCTTGCCATGTTAGTTAAGACGTGTAACAGATATGTATGTATATGCGTGCGTGCATAATTAAGTATACAGAAGTATGTATGTAAGTGTGTGGTCATGGTTACCACAAAGCTATGCTTCCAATCAAATTAAAGAAACATTTACAATCTAGACTTTCCCACTTTCCTGAAAAGCAGGTAAAATATTTCAAAGAACTTGCACTTGGTAATGCTAAATAAGCAAAATTATCAGATAAAGCACAAAAAGCAAGTTACACAGTTGTAAAAATCTTAGCCAGAAAAATAAAATCTCAAACAATTTGCTATTATTTTATCTGTTATTTATAAAAACAATGTTTGGAGAAGAATACGAAAAGGAAATTTTTAAAATTCTACTTTCAAATAATACAATTTCTCAGTATAATAAAGATTTATATGAAAATATAGATTTTCAAGTAATATATCACTTTAAAGAAGTAAACATGTTTGCAATTCAGTTAGATGAATCTACTGATATTAATAGTAAACTCCAACTTTTTGCATTTAGTAGATTTGTTTATAAAGAAGAAATCATCAAACAGTTTTTATTTTGTCAACTACTCCAAACAACAAAAAAGGGCCCAAGATATTTTTGATTTGATTGTTAATTACTTCAGTTATAATAACCTGTCTGGGGATTTGTGCATAAATATTTATATGGCTGGAGCCCCATTTTTGTCTAGAAATGTAAAACAAAATTGTTATACTTGCACAAAAATGAATCCAAAAATTATTTTTTTACACGGAGAAATGCTAGCATCAAAATCATTAGTGTCTGAATTACAAAAAATCCTAAATTACACTATTAAAATGATTAATTATATAAAAAGCAGAGACAGGCCATTGCAATCAAGGTTATTTGCAGAATTATGTTCCTCATTGGATGCTTCTCACATAAGACTAATAAGAATACTCAAAAAAAATCATTAGAATGTTGAAAACATTCTAATGATTTTTTTAAAAAAATACAAATAAAATTAATACTTTCAGAGAAAAATTACTGCTCTGGAAGGAAAGGATTAAAAGACAAAATGCAATAGAAATATTTAGATGAGTAAAAACTGGATAAATATCTTATTGAACAAATTTTACAAACTTTAGATTTATTCTATACAAATTTTGAAAATTATTTTCCTGCATTTACACTCTGCATAAGATCTCTGGATTGGGTAAGAAATCTCTTTTTTTTAAGTGTGTACATCAGCAAATTAAAATATTACAGAAGTGGAAAAGTTAACAGAAATAAGAAATGACAGAAAATTGCAATTAAAATATTCAAGAATAGATATTATATCATTTTGGTTCTGCCTTAATATTATGAACAAAGCAATAAAAATACTTCTTCTATTCTCAACATCATATTTGTTCAAAGCAAGCTTTTCAGTAATGAATAATATTAAGAGCAAAAATTGATGACCACTAGAATCCTTGGAAGAAAATTTAAGGGTATGCATTGTACCAAATTCGACCTTGCAAAGAAGATATTCTAAAAATATTATCAAGCTCGGATATCTCATTAAGTATTAAATGATAATAAACAGAGAAATACACAAATATAATTTTTTAAGAATTTTAATTATTATCCTTTTATCACAAATTATAATAAATTGTTATGTTAATAAATAAATCATAAAAAGTATACTCTTTTTTAAAGAATATTTTTATCATTATAATTTAAGTGTGCCATGGAAGTTTAATTATAGGTTTAAATGTGCCATGAGATCAAAAAACGTTGAAAAATATTGGTATAGATCCAAAATCTTTGGTCTGGACCAAAATATAACTTAGCCAATATAATTATTCTAGTTTAAAAATAAAAACAGATTTTAAAATGTTGCACAAAAAAAAACAGTACTAAATATTCCAGCCTTACATTTCATTGCTAATGAATTTATCCTTTATTAAGTACTCCTTAAATATCATTTGACAATAAAGTTAGATTATCCCAATAAAAACCTATTTAAAAGCTTTATATGATAAAGATGAAATCTGATCGCCAAAAAGGTCAATACTAGAGTAGCAATGCTCATTTACCAGATACTGGAAAAAAAAAATTCTCTTAACCTCTTAAAATCGCTATATTTGTTAAATGGTTTTCATTGTCATCATTTTAAAAACAGTTATTGTATCTTTTAATTGTATAGATATTATTTTAGAATCAACAGATGATGTTTTTTATAAGATTTGATAAATCTCAGAAAGCTTTGATAATTATTTCAGCAAATGGCTGCCACAACAGCCGAAAGATATGAATATAAAATAATGGCCTTGCGGGAACAAGACAAGCAAAGTGAGTATCTTCTTAAAGTATAAAACACATGAAATATCAATGTTGATTCTCTCCAAACCTAGAACTTCTCCAAAATACAATGACAAATGTCAGAAGTTTATTTCTCAATGATTCATTTAAAGTTTCAATCAAAAGTCTGACAAGAACTTTTTTTAGTGGCCCAAATCTTCCAGTGTCAAGCTTATTCTTATCCTTAGGAATAAATAACACATCACTCAATAAGTCCCAGGCCTGACATATAGATGGCTAATAAAAAATCCATATGATTTTTATGAAGTATTAACCTTCAAATGGCATGTGACAAAATTTGGGCCTAATCGGATTATTAGTTTACAAATTACAGTTTTTTAAGTGAAGCTACTGTTGCAAATTTTCAAAACAATGGAAAAATCTGAATTTCATGTGTTGATAAAGCATTACTTTCTGATGAGGAAAATTACTGTTCAAGCAAAGCAATGGCTTGATAAGTGTTATTCAGACTCTGCTCTATCGTAAGCAACAGTTAAGAGGTGGCATGCTGATTTTAGATGCGGTCATACAGACACAAATGATGCCGAACACTCAGGTCGCCCAAAACCAGCAGTTGTCCTGGAAAACACCAAATATTCCATAAACTCATTTTGGCTAATCATAAATTAAAATTGCATGAGATAGCAACGTCAATGAGAAAGCTGTGTTCAAAGTTGGTGCCGTGGTAGCTCACAGTTGATCAAAAACAACAATGCATCAATGATTCAGAGGATTATTTGCAACTGTTTCAATGCAGCGACAAGAAGGTTTTGCATAAATATGTGACAATGGATGAAACATGGATCCACCACTTCACTATGGAGTCAAATCAGAAGTCAGGTGAGTGGACAGCAGCAGGTGAAAGAAGCTGTTTAAAGTAAGGTATTTAGTGGTTCAATTACCTTGAGAAAGGAAAAACCATCAATAGCGAATATTACATAACATTATTGATGTGTTTGAAGGAAGACATCATCAAAAAACGGCCACAAATGAAGATGGAAAAAGACAATGCACTATGTCACAAGTCAATAGCAACGATGGCAAAAATATATGAAATGCACTTCAAATTGCTTCAACATCCACCCTATTCTGCAGATCTGGCCTCCAGGGACTACTGGCTATTTGCAGACCTCAAAAGAATGCTCCTAGGAAAGAGATTTGGCTTCAATGAAGAAGTGATATCAGAAACTGAGGTGTATTTTGAGGCCAAAGACAAATTGTTCTACAAAATTGCATCAAATTGTTAGAGAAGCATTGGAGTCAGTGTATCACCCTAGAAGGAAACTATATTGATGACTAAACTCAAATTTGATCTAAAAGTTATTGTTTTATTAGTTAGGCCTGGGATTTATTAAGTGATGTGTTAGCTTAGGAAGTCTACAGAGGTTTTGTCCTTTTTTCCCTGACCACATGTATTTACTTGTGCTACTAGATTGGCATCTAGGTCCCACCCTTTTACCGTTAAACTAGTTAAAAGTAATCACCTCTTCTATTCTAACAGTTTCTTTTCTTTCACTTCCTTTTATAGAACTCCTTTTCATTTGCTTGCTTCCCTGATAGCTACAATCTCCCAAAGTTTAAATGCAATGTCAATTGCCATCTTCTACCTCATTGATACCTGTTCATCTCTTATAATTTCTTCAACATCCCCTGTACCTAGTTTTTTCTCTCACTCTAATCCCCTGCACACAAGTGATGGTCTTGCCTTGCTTGGGGTGAAATGATTATATTAAAAAAAAAATCTTGTCCTGCTTTTAGGTCAAATTAAATGTCTTGTCAGCCTGAGTAAATCTGAAGTTATTGCTATGTTTTACTTTAATTTTTCCTATAAAACAGATAAGCAACCAAGAGTGCTGAAAATTTCTCAGCCTAAACAAAAAAAATTAACAAAAGAAAAATATCTGATGTTTGGTCATTTGATAAAATTTTAGGGAGTGGATTAAACTTGAAAACTGGAAAGTAGGCAATTCCATTAGTTACTGCAAATGAAATTTGGTAGAATTGGTACAGCTAAACACAAGCTTCAAAAGCAGTTTATTGTTTGTCTTCATCAAGATTTGATGGTATGAAGATTTCAAGTCAATTATACTAAAGAATTGATAATGTACCATAGTATTTGGTCATTTAAAACAGTCTGAATGTAATCAAATACAATTTTTTTTTTTTTTTACTTGTGTCACTCATTAGTGGCCATGACAACTTGAGCACACTAAAAGATGATGCTTGGTTTCACTAACTTTTCTATAAATAGCCTCTTTATTTCAAATACAATAAAGTATTTGTCTGGAGAGCTAAATTTCCTTGATTTAAAAGCTACTAGGCTTCACTCATTGGCTAGATTAGTTGAACATCTAAGGGAGAAAACAGAAAAGAGAGCTAATTGCCAAACATTTCATGGAAATTTCTCCTGCAACAAAATGTGCACCAACACTTTACTAATTTTTTATGAAGTTCTTTCTATTGATGAAATCAACACATAAATCAGGCAGTTTTACATTCTGGCAATGACATCCTCTCAGCAATACATTAGCCAGGAGTCTTAGATCATAAAGATATGATGCTAGAAATACAATATTACAACTTGGATATGAGTGCAAACAGAGGTTAGCATAGAAAGCTCTCAGTACTATACATGTCAGTAAATACTCTGATCCTTATACCATGTAAATTAATCTTGTTGGTATTGTTTAATAAAACTTGTTTGAAAGAATTCTTTCTACCTAAATACATCTTACACACACAGAGTCTCGTTAGCCATAATGCTCATTATAATATGATGACATGTGGCTGACCTCCAAAGGGTTTTGATGTCTTGAACTATCAACAATACCTGATGTAGACTACTTTTATTCTCATGATAAAAATGAAGAATTTTTAAAAAAATGATCATTTTATTCAATACATGTAGAGAACTAATAATATGTAAAAAAGAAAAAAAAATTTTAGATAATTTTTCTCAATAAATTATGTTAGTATTTGGAAATCATTGAACTTTGAACACAAAATTAACAAAGGGAAAATTCATTAGACCAGAGTAATATTTTAATATTTAAGCTACCTGATCACTTCTGCCACTTTAAACTTATTAGATAGACTTGAGACAGTGTGTTTAGTTAAATAATTAATTCCTGATGATAACAAAGATGAGATCACCTTCCAAATACCAACCAACAAATTTATCATTATTGCTTAAATAAATCCAGACTACACAGTATACAAAATAATTCAGTAAAAACAAATCATGGCCAATTATATGAATACTTGAGTGAGTGAGTTTTGCTTAACAACATATCAACCCTTGTGGCTCATTTAATGCCAAAAATGTGGGGGTTTAAGGTATTTTTTTTTAATGTTCGGTTATAGTGAGAAGGTTAATTTAGTCAGATTTTAATGAAAATTTTGTTTTTATTCTTTTTTATTTTAGGAAACTGAAAATGTATTCTAATTTTGTTTTCAAAAATGTTTTACTGAGAATTTTTTCCTTCAAAAATGTGTTGTGGTAATAATTTTTTCTTCAAAAATGTATATTTTTCTATAAAAGTATTTTTATGTATGTATATTTCTATAAAAGCATTTTTATACTTTCATAGTGTTTTGACCCCAGTTTGAGGGTTAACTATTTGCCCATAGCTCCAGGTCAGGGTGGATCTGGGGACAACAGCAATTAAGAGGTGGTTCCATGCTCCTCACAACTTCCCAATCAGAGACCTTGATGCCAGATGCAGATTACCATCATGCCCAGGACCAGTGAATACTTATGTGATTTTAGGGGTCAGTGAAATATATCCAGCTAGGGGTTAAATGTTCCAGCTATGGGTTAAATAGCAGGACAGATTGGGTTCTATAGCCTTGATTGGCAACCAGTCTACCACAGAAAGTAATGGCAACCTATTGCAGGAAAGATCTTCTGTCCAGTCAGTCATGTCTCTTTCGAGACATGATCACCCAATCGTGTATCACATATGGCACTTAACTGACTGACTGGGAAATATACTTGTTGTATTAGTTACTATCAGATTCAGTGTCTTTCAACCAGCAGACAATATTGTGCCATTAATGTCTCCTGAACAATTTCAGCCAACCTCATTAACAAGAAGCTAAGTGTTGCAATATCAATTCTTCAGAAATAATGAAACCTAAAAACGATCCAAGAAAAGCAAAATATTTGAATTCAGTTTTGAATGACCTGCCAACAACAATTCATAAAGAATACCTGCTTATTTGTGGCTAGACGGAAAAACAAAAGGAGAAACCATTTCGTTAGAAGATAAAAATGTAGCCAAATTCTTAAAAGCATCATTTTTCTCTCATGAAAGATGCTGCATGTGACAGTAGACCAATAAAAAGTTACTGAAATAATTTGTAGGTTGTCTGATAAGCAAACAATAAAAATAACAAAAGAAATCTATTTGGGTTAAATTAGAAATGACAGTCGTTAGTAGTTTCTGAATCTGAGAGATAAAAGTATAAGTGACCAACTTAAAGTTATTTGTAACAGCCTACTATTTTCTTCCTTCAGTGAACTTCGTTTGTAAATAGAAGCAATCGACTGAAAATATTGATATTGATGACTGTACTATCAAGCCAAGATATAATTTAAGATGAGGTAATTTTTAAAGTAAAATAAAATGAACAAGCCAAGATATAATTTAAGGTGAGGTAATTTTTAAAGTAAGATGAACATTTCAGTTGAGGTAATTTTTGTTTTCAATTTTTTAGTTGAGAAAGAATGATTCATGCAGTGGTCATCAACTACAATTCATGTGAACAGCATTCCTGGTGAGACCTGGGGGTGGAGTTATAATTACTAACAGTTCATGTGGTGAACCGTCTTCGGATACACTGTGGGTGAAGGAGACTTTCCTATTGTTTTGTCAAACCTCGACCAGATATCAGACATGATAGTAGTTCAATAACTTTCAATGTTTTATCTTACCTAACCTCTACCATCTTGTTACACTCATAACCCCACATTGACAAGCCAGAAGTGTCTTTATCATATAGTCAGTCAGTTAAGTGCCATATGTGATACACGCTTGGGCGATCATGTCTCGAAAGAGACATGACTGACTGGGCAGAAGATTATCCCGTAGTAGTTTGCCATTGCTTTCTGCGGTAGACTGGTTGCCAACCAAGGCTATAGAACCCAATCTGTCCTGCTATTTAACCCATAACTGGAAGGAAGAGATGGATTAATACCTTTCCCAAGGGTATTTGTGCGTAAGTGAATACAATGGATTCAACTGAAATTCGAACTCAGCTCCCCGGTTTCTCGTTTCGATCCGATATCCACCGTATAGTAGTGTGCCTAAAAAATAAAATTACTGAAAACTGTATTCAGTTTTGTTGCTTTTTCCACTGCAGAACTTTGTTGCTTTTTCCACTGCAAAGTTGAATACAGAACAGAAAAGCAAAAGATCTTTTGTGGGGAAGAAGTTTCTAAAGTTTTTTTTTAAATAATTTTGTTTTCATCAAGATTATCATTTTTTTTTTTTTCAGTATCATTAAAATGTATGAATTACTTTGTGCATTATATAATTTCTATGCGTTCCAGGTATATATAAACCAAGGTGCCAGAAAATTACCTAATAATGTGTCATGCATCCTTTCACCTGTTTAGGAATCTTTCTAAGCTTTATTTTTGGTAAACATCAAAATTCAGAGTGTCAGGATTCAATACAATAACATAAACTATTGTTGTGGGATGACTTTTGTAATTCAGCCATTTAGAATAACCCCATGACTTTCAAGGAAAAAATAAATTTCGGTAGGAAAAGACAACATAACTTTAACATTTTTATATTAATTTTATTTTATTTTATTTATTTTATTTTTTTAATCATATCATCCCGAGCAAGGCGGTAACGCTACTGAAGCGCAGGGGGCTACGTAAGAGTGAAGAGAAAGCCGGGAACCACATCCTAAACAGGGAACAAGGGATGAGCCGCTTCCCCTGGTCAATAGATGTGGGTGGAGTTTGAACCGGGCGATAGTTTAGTCTATCTACTCCAATTGAAAAAAAAAAAAGAAAGAAAGAAAAGAGTAAAAAGATTGGAAAACTGACAAGAAAAACTTGCTGACCTGACACAGTAATCGAACCTTCTTAGCAGTCGATGTGGCTATAGATTCAATGTAGTTGTTCCACTTCAGGTCAGTTGAGAGTACAAGGCCAAGGAAGTGCAGTGAGTCGCTCTCTAGGGGACTAGCACCATCCATTGTGATGATTTATTTCAATTCTCAGACTATTGAGGAGGTTAGTAGCACATGTGCACTGATTCTTTCAATTACCTTATCTTTCAGTGTTGTTCACTATTATTCCAACTTAATTCTACAGAGGTTGGTGATCCCACATCAAATATAATCGGTTATACTCTATTTCATCATTTCCCACTGATCATGGTTTTCCATTGTTCTTTCAACATTACTTTTAGTGCAGATGGCTGGTTTAACCTATTTTACTTTCTGCCACAACTACATGAGATGGAATACATGCAGTTATTGGTTATGTACTCTATCGACTCGGAACAACAAATCGGGGGTGCTGCGTTCGAATTCCTTGTGTTCACTTACGCACAAATACCTCTGGGAAAAGCACCAATCCATCTCCTCCCTCCAGTTATGGGTTAAATAATAGGACAGATTGGGTTCTATAGCCTTGGTTGACAACCAGTCTACTGCAGAAAGCAATGGCAACATACTGCAGGATAATCTTCTGCCCAGTCAGTCATGTCTCTTTTGAGACATGATCACCCAAAGCGTGTATCACGTACGGCACTTAACTGACTCTCTTTGAAGAGGTTTGGTTGGGGTAAGATGTCTCCAAAAGGTGAAAATGCTTTCCAATACTTTCCTGATATGGTGTAAGCTGGACAGACCATGCAAAATTTCCCAAATTTTTGTCTTTGAAGCTTATCTGTGTTTATCTTAGTGGAGGCTAATGTTCTGCTTGCAGGGTAGTTGTTACTCTGAATGATGTTCCCAATACTGATCATCTCCTGTTGGTATGTTTCTGGGTTGCCACTAACAAGTTTTCTTAGTGTTTTATACATTATAAGAATCAAATTTCAGTTTACGTCCTGTGAATGTTGGCTTATGATATAATGGTGTGCATTCAGAAACTTTTAGCCTTTTTCAGGAGAGACATTTATTAATTCCAAAGAAGTAGAAAACTCTAATCTCCTTCAAAGTCGGGTCATCTGACTCCAATACACTTGTAGCACTCCAGTCACTTCATGAAAACCCTACAGAAGTCATCCACAATGAAAGTGTGCAAGACTCTTGTCACGGCCTCCTCCATCCTCACAATGTCTTCAAAACAACTGCCCGAGGTCCTTCTTCAGTTTGAGGAACAACCAAAAATCACAGGGAGCAAGGTCTGTACTGTAGGGAGAGTGGGGGAAAGGTTTGATGTCATCTCACATCCTCTCCACTGTATTTGAACTCTCACACCAGTGGAAATCAGATGCTCGGCTTATACAAGTTAGTCAATAAGCAGTCTGGAGCATATCATACGTTTCTATAGCATTTCTGCTCAGTTTAACACAACACTTTATCGTATAGCAGGCTTTGGAATTTTCTTCACTCCTAACTGCATTCTGAAGACTTGTCTGCTACGACAAGCAGTGTTTAGCAAAGAGATTTTACAACCATCTCCTTCAATCTGGAATAACAAAAGTTGGCAAAAACTTATTTGATGTATCATAATTATATACTAAAGCTACATTATTGTAACATTAGTATATAATTACAATGGGAAAGTTTTAAGTTGCCTCTCCAAAAAATATCCTAAAACTTCTTGAATGCACCTTATACAGATCTCTTGAACCTATACTCTTTAAAAGTTATTAGCATATCCAAGAAGGCCCAGTTTATCTTTTCCTTTCATGGTAAAATATGATGAATATTTTAGTGAGTTCACATGGTCCAGAAGTACTTGCACATCTTCCTTGTAAAGCCAGAATATGAACATGTCATCTATGTATCTCAGCCACATAGCTGTAACGCTGCTCCTTTTAAATCCAGTTTTTAAAAGTATTCCATGTACATATTTCTGCTTATTGGTGATATAACAAGAATGTGTATATGTATATATGGCTGGCCATGCATATCTGCCCATCTGTTAGGGCGGCTAGCTAATCCCTGTTGCAGATGCCTGTTCAGACACATTTGTGTTTGTTCAACACCCACAAAGTCCACCTGTTGTTTATGCTTCAACTATGCTGAGCAGACCTTAATTACAATTTCTGAGAGAGAGCACATTATCTAGCATGATCAACAGTAAGAACAAGGCCAGGATGCTTAAGCCCTCGGTCATGCTGTCTTGTGACTTTGTGCTAGGTTTCCTTCTACCCAATTTCACTCACAAGGCTTGGGTCAACCCATGGTATGGTTTTCAGGTACTTTCCAAAGATGCCACCTGCTGAGATCACCTCTTCCAAACTGATAACATTGAGAAGTCACCTTCCTGATAAATTGACCCTGGTGAGATTTGAACCCAGGTTTTACAGTCAGAAAACAAACACTCTAACTACTCAGCCATGTGTCCAATAGCAACAAGAATATATGAAGTTGGTTCAATGTATTGAATAAGTAATACCATTTTTTGGTTGTTAATAAAATTCTTGAATAGAATATAAACTGTAATGTGTATGTATGTGAGAACAGTGAAATGTGGTTACATGTATGTTTACATGAAAAAGTCAGTATGTGTATGTGCATGTAGTTGTAATATGGATAAAAGAGATGGGTAGAATTTAGTTCTTACTATGGAAGGCGGTGCCATAGTCTGATTCAGCCTCTTTGTAGTTTGTTCAGTACTAAGTTGAGAATTGCTTTTGCAGGTCAGCAAAACCTGTTTACTTCTATTTCTGTATTGAATGTTCCATTCTCCAACAGTGGGTCTTGTTTTGAAACATGAATGGGCTCTTGAATATCAGCAGCTAGAGTGACATGGACTTTGGTGACATTTGTGAGTCTCTTTGTTGGAATTGAACTTTGTGATATTTATACTTTTTTTTTTCCTAAGAAATCAGCTCCAGAATTATTTTATTTATTCCTAATTGGCCCTAAACAACATGGTATGTTTACTACTATGTTCACACAATATTTTGGCAGTATCTACCTAAATGTGCGTTGTGGTCCAGTGGATATCGGCTCGGAACGAGAAGCCAGGAGCCAAGTTCGAATTCCAGTTGAATCCATTGTATTCACTTACGCGCAAATACCCTTGGGAAAGGTATTAATCCGTCTCTTCCTTCCAGTTATGGGTTAAATAGCAGGACAGATTGGGTTCTATAGCCTTGGTCGGCAACCAGTCTACCGCAGAAAGTAATGGCAACCTACTGCGGGATAATCTTCTGCCCAGTCAGTCATGTCTCTTTCGAGACATGATCGCCCAAGCGTGTATCGCGTATGGCACTTAACTGACTACCTAAATTATGATGACTAATAAAACAATCTTTCTAATTTGTATTCATTGGTTTTTGCATTGCACAGTTAAATTGGTGTGTTTTAAAATGTAAACACTTTATTGCATGTTATTGTTTTATAAATATTTTGAAGGCATTTTTTAATGTTTATGTAGCCATTGTTTTAGAAATTTTAGTGGACATGACAGTGGTAGCTGCACTACATGGCATGCAGTCTTTGGGCTTTCTTGAATCATTGCATTGAGTATACCTACTCAGACACATTCTAGTGCTGTCGATGATAATGTTATATTTATTGTTTGTACCTACAGTGAATTTAGTGTGGTCTGCAACATACATGCACAATGGGGTTTAAATCTGGATGAGAATGTGTTGGTAATGAAGTACTTTGATATCAGCCAATTAATCCTGGAAGCAGTTTTGTGTCATCTGCACATGACGGTAGGCTTGCATTATTTTACTGAAACCTTAACAACAACAGTCATATACGAGTGCAAATGTTCTGCACAATGGAATGCAGTTTACATTTACTGATAGGTTAAACAAGACCAGTGCTGAATTGTGATGTGGGTTAATACAATGTTTACTTTGCCTTTTTTGTGGATGCACAGTGATTTCTGTCTAAAATTCACACTTGTTACTTTTACCTGAGAAAAATCTAGAACAGCGGCTAACTCAAAAATAGAATATCCCAAACCTTTCTATCGCTAACAATAATTTCACAGTCATGGCTGCCTCTTTACCTTTTATGTCACAAACGCACATCATCTGGCGGAGTCAACTGCTACTAGTGGGGGGGGACAATAAGACAATCCAGTGTAATAATGTTTGTAATGTTTTGACATTTATGCTTATAGCATTATATTTGCTTTATATAATTATTTTTTTAAATAAAAAGCAACAGAAAGTGAAAATAAACAATTTTTACACCCCCTTTATATCATTTCACTCTAACAATACTACTAAGACGCAAGGGTTACTGAATGTGAAAAATATGAGAAAAAGAAAACATTATTAAAAAGAGAGACGAATAAAAAAACACAAATTAAGAAGACAGAAGATGATTGACATTACATTTAAATTTTTGAAGGTCAAATTTGACTGGAAAGAAAGAAGATGAAAGAGAGTTCTACAGGCAAAAAGTGTCAGTAAATGTCAGCATAAAACTTACAGTTACATCTTGTCACTTCAACTGTAAAATGACAAGACCTTACTGCCAATCTAGTAGTATGCTTAAATTTATAAAGTGAAAAGCTCATCAGCATGGGATATTCTCATTAGGATTAGTAGAAATATTGTTTTTAGTAGATTAATGTCGGGTGAGCGCTGTGGTGCAGTAGATATCGACTTGGAACAAGAAATCAGATAGCCTAGTTCAAATTCCAGTTGAATTTGCTGCATTCACTTACAAATACCTGTGGCAAAAATATTAATGCATCTCTTCCCCTCCAGCTATGGGTTAAATAATAGGACAGATTAGGTTCTATAGCCTTGGTTGGCACCTAGCATATTGCAGAAAGTAATGGCAACCTACTGCAGGAAAATATTCTACCCATCAGTCATGTCTCTTTTGAGACATGATCGCCCAAGCATGTATTATGTATGGCACTTAACTGAATGTGGGATTAATCAAAATCTTTATAAATTCCTCAAGACACAAATCTGACCATGAAACATTTTTATTTCTGTATTTTTCTTAGTTCAGAACAAGGAGAATGTTTTTGTTTTTTATTAGTTTTTTTTTTTTTAGTGAGAACAGTAGAAACTAAAATTCTGCAACACTTTTTAGTGTACAATATTTTTTTTTTTCTTTCCTTAAAACAAATAATGCTTGTTTCAGAAAGAATTTAAACAATAATTGCTAAATTATTTTTCTACTCTTCTTTGAACAACCATAACTTTTTAATTTTCATTGTTAATTTAATTTTTTATCTGTCCAGAAAAAAAAAAAATTCCTGCTATAATAAAAAAAAATGTTTTGAAAACAAATCACATACATTCTTTATTTTTAATAGGTAAATATTGACTTTTGTTCTGTTTAAGGATTAAATGAATTACAGTTGAACCATAAAGAGCTTTCAGAAAAACTCTCATCTCTTCTAAGAAGTCAGCATGATGCTGAGTATTCCATGAAGAGATTGATGAAGGAAATAGAAGACATGCAATTGAAATATCAAGAACAGGCTAATCAACGTCGGTTCTTAGTTACTAAGATAAATGATCGGCGTTTTCAAATGGAGAAACTGGAAGAAATCAAAGCCCAACGTCATGAGGACCCACAAGAAGATCCTGTCACCATTAGAACTGCTATCAGGTATTCAAAATAATGCGTACAATTTTAATTTATCAACGCAAAAATTGGTGTTTCTACCTGCATTTATTGGATGAGGAGTTATAATTATTTACGCTCAGATTGTTGTCCTTGTCTTTGTTATTATCACAACACTTTGACTGTTTTACCCACTGGCTTTCCTCAGGTGTCTGTCGACATAGGTAATCTTTAGGAAATTTTGAACTAAACCCTTTAATCTAAAGGGGCTAGCAGTATTAAAAAAATAAAGAACAAGATATCCCTATCAAGTGATTCATATTTTTTGGCTTAGCAATTTTTTTAGGCTATTTAAAGCCAGAACATATTTTTTGATTGTAAGAATTTTTTTGGAAATAATAATGATTTACTAATACAAGTCCTACTTTTTAACTCATCACTAGGGAGAGAAGAGGTTGATTTGCACCTTTCCTAAAGATATTTGCGCACTAGTAAATATATAATGGGCCCAGCTAGAATTGATTTCTAATTTTGAGCTGTTACTCATTACGCTCACTACACATGCAAACTTACAGCACTTGGTATTCCCAAGTGGTCACCCATGTAGGTACTAACCAGGCTTGACATTGCTTAACTTCAACATATCCCTAGACATAAACAATGGAACAAGAGCAATTTACCGCATAAACTGAATGAATAAATGAAATTAAGTGGATGTGCATTGTAGTGTAATGGATATATTTTTTTTAAATTGTTTCAGCCCAAGCAAGGCGGTAATGCCACTGAT
This sequence comes from Ascarosepion bandense, assembly GCA_037127315.1. NCBI lineage: Eukaryota > Metazoa > Mollusca > Cephalopoda > Sepiida > Sepiidae > Ascarosepion > Ascarosepion bandense. The sequence continues at coordinate 8,371,840 of JBBBDQ010000851.1, forward strand.
GTGCAGGGGGTTACATAAGAGTAAAATATTAGATAGGAGGAGAGTAAAGAGAAAGACGAACCAGTTACAGGGGGTGTCAGAGAAAGGAGCAAGAGAAGGATGGGAATACAGGTGTGATGACATTTGCAAAGGTAGAGAGAAAAGAAAAGATATACAGGATGATGTAGAAAGAACTAGAGTCAAGTGGTTAAGAGATGGGTAATGACATTGAATTCAAGTTCCTGGAGGTTGTAGCCGTCAGGAAAGCAAGAATATGGAAGATGCTCGGAATGGGAAATCAGGGAGCCAGGTTCAGATTCCAGTCGAATTCATTTCATTCACTTACACACAAATACCCTTGGGAAAGATATTAATCCATTTCTTCTCCCTCCAGCTATGGGTTAAATAACTGGACAAATTGGGTTCTATACCCTTGGTTGGCAGCCTGTCTACTACAGAAAGTAATGGCAACTTACTGTGGGGAAATCTTCTGCCTAGTCAGTTAAGACTCAAAAGAAACATGGTCGCCCAATTAACTGACTGATGTGCAAATAACTTTAAGAAAATTATGAATCCATCTCTTCTTCCCACAGTTGTGAGTTCAATAGTAAAACATGTATCTGGCAAAATCATTGTCATCTTTTTAAAATATGTGCGTTGTGGTACAGTGGATATCGTCTCGGAACGAGAAGCTGGGGAGCCGAGTTCGAATTCCAGCTGAATCCATTGTATTCGCTTACGCGCAAATACCCTTGGGAAAGGTATTAATCCGTCTCTTCCTTCCAGTTATGGGTTAAATAGCAGGACAGATTGGGTTCTATAGCCTTGGTCGGCAACCAGTCTACCGTAGAAAGCAATGGCAACCTACTGCGGGATAATCTTCTGCCTAGTCAGTCATGTCTCTTTCGAGACATGATCGCTCAAGCGTGTATCACGTATGGCACTTAACTGACTGAATGCAATATTGACTCACAAAAAAGAATTATTCTTACAATCCAAAATGTGTTTCAGCTTTAAACAACCCACAAAAGTTTCATAAGCCAAAAAAAAAATTTTTAAAAATCAATTGATTGGAGCCTAGGTTATTGTACAGGATGCGATGGATAAATTGTCGTCTGAATGACCCGAAAATGAAAATAACACTGACATCTAATTTTAACATATAGATTACTTTTTATTGATTTCTCTTATTTAAGTTACAATACAACTTTTTGGAACCAATTTAAAAAATTACTCCAGTCCTCAAACTTTTGAACTGTAGTGTGTATATATATATATATATATATATATATATATATATATATATATGGATAAATTGTCGTCTAAATTACACAAAAATGAAAATAACACTGACATTTCATTTTAACAGATATATTTACCAAAATTACACGAAAATATCTTGAAATACTAAAGAATAAATTTATTCAATAAAATTGCCATTGGCTTTAACCACGGCCTCCAGACCACTTCAGAACCTCCTGCAACTCTTCTGGACAGTCTCCTCGTTTAATTTGGTCAAGGCTGCCATAATCCTTGCCTTCAGCCCATCTTTGGTGTTCCAAAGAGTTTAGTTAGTCTTTTGTTCAACTGGTTCCCACTCATAATAATCAAAGGAACTGTAGTCTGGGGAGTTAGGTGGCCAGATGTAACAAGTGGTGTGGTTGCAGAAATTGTCTGACAGCCATGAGTGTGTTCTTCTGATTGTGTGGCATGGTGCAGAGTCCTGTTCTTAATTACACATTCTTTGAATTAAATTTTTCCATGAGATTTTAAACATCTTTTGAATGTTTTATTTTAAGTAACAATTAAAATAATCCTAATTTGAAGATCAAATCTAATTCTCAATGAACAACTGTGAATAACTTTGTTCTCGTAGCCTTGTCGTTATAAAATGCCCAATAGATCCAACTAGTAGAAATAAGAACTTTGTTCTATATGTAGAAAAAAATAACTTTTTGTATGCAATTTCTTTATTTTTTATCTTTTTAAGGGAAGCGCGTGAGCGGGAAAAAATATCCAGTCAAAAAATAAATGAAATGATTGCTAATTATTCGGATCTTATACCACAACCCCAATATGCTGAACTTGAAGAAAAATATAAAGTTAGTGATTTAAATTAACTTTTTAGTTTTTAAATTATATACAATAAAAATATTGGCTTGCTTTTTTTAGACCTCCTTTATCCACAGAACCATCATTCATATGTTCTCTTCTAATCACTAAATTAATGTGTACAATGCTGTAGGTCAGAACATTTAGAACTCTAAGAAATTAAGACAAAATTATTTTCCTGATTAAGTCTCTACAAATAAAGTGACCATCTTTGTATTTCTTGTTTGCTCTTTTAGTTTAACAATGCATCTGGTGAAAACTATTATTTATCAAAAATGTAATCACCATCATTTTCAACAACAGTAGCCCAATAAGAAGGTAAATTTTATATTCTATATTAAGAAATCTGGGTTTTTCCCTGAAAAAAAAAAACAAAAAAAATCTTTGAAATATTCTTTTCAACTTCTTTATTTCTAAATGTTCTCACACTTAAGAAATCTTTTAGCAATAAAAACAAATGAAAATCTGTAGGTGTGAAATTTGGTGAGTATTGAGGATGTGGAAGAACCTTCCATTCTAATGATATTTTTTTTTCTTTTACAAAGGTGGTCTTGTATTGTCACTAAAGCCGGCTACTTTCAACATATTTCTTCATTTAACTAATCAAGTTGCTAACAATAAGCATCTCTGTAATGGACAACACCTTTCATTTTCCATCAGATACAAAGTTAAAACTTCTGAGGATGGAATCTTGGTTTTGGGGTTGGCACTAGTTTCTCATTTTATGATAACCACTGTCTTCTTCATTCTCTGTTGACATACAAAATTCATTTTTCATTACTGTAATAATGTTATGCATAAATGAAAGGTTGGCATTCCAGATTAAAAGACATGTTCAGTTCTCAAGTGAACACATAAGGAACACAAATTATATTTTTGCAAATTTTCACAATTCACTTGAAATGTTCACAGATAGTTGAACATGACACGAGTTGAAATTTTTGCACCAAATCTCTGGTGCATCGCTGTGGATCCGACTCATTGGATTCTTTCAAAAGTTCTTCATTCAGAGAAGATAAGACTTGTTAGATATGTCGCAATTGCCATTTTTAAATATTTTAAACCACAGCTGACATGTACAAGGCTTCACTGCACAAATGTTCTACCATTTTGGAATTCAGACAGTAATCGATGTCGATATGCTGCTTTTTAAAGTTATACTCTTCCATGGGATTAAACTCTGAAATGCATTATAAACAATACACTGTCAGATAAAAGAGATAATAAACTTATTCTAGATACAGTTTGCCACCACTTGACTATGATTCTGCTTTAGTTTGTTGACTCATAGTGGTGAAATTTTTTTCTGAAAAATCTAAGCTATAATGTGTGTATGCCTATTAGTGTGTGTATGCACATCATATACACAATTAGGATTGTGGAAAGCTTTCTTTCACTAAAGTGTTTTGCTCTTCATATTCAGTTTATTTGTTCCTCCTAATCTGACATATCAATTCGTTTTGTAATCAAGTTGCGTTATTTTGTAGTTTCTACAGAATATGCATCAAGTAAATAGGACACTTTTTCAAGTTTGTTTTTTTAATTTTTATTGATTTATTTTATTTTCTCAGGAAATTAATGAAAACCGTGAGAAAATATTGAATGAGTTCAAGTCAGTGCAAAACAAACAGAGGTAAGAAGATAAATTTATCAAGTATGCAAAACAAAAAAAATTGGGGATATCAGATAGTATAATTTAGCTCATATATAAAAGCTGATTTTTTTTTTGTCCATCTAAACAAATTCTAAAGCTGTTTTTATAAAATTTGACATGTGGTCTTATTGAGATTTTATTTCAGATAAACTATTTCTGGTGATAAATTATACATTTTAAACTAACAGAAACTGAGACTGAAATGTGCTTGCTTTGGTATTGGAATATCAAAAGCTTTGCCCTCTTAATTCCAAGAGGGTGATGAAAAGTTCTCAGCCCAACCCACTTCCCAAAATCTGAGATTTTGTTTCTGTAGCTGGAAAGAGTGTTCTTTTACATCACAAAGTCCAATTAACAGGATCCTTGTGCATATTTTTCTTATTTGCTTCAGAAAAAAATTTGACTGTACCATCTCAACAGAAAGTATGGCATTTTCAAATGTTCAACTCCAAGCAATCAGAAAGTTCCTGTTCCTGCAGAAGAAATCTCCAAAGAAAAATCCATGAGTGCATGATGCAAACATACAACGACAAGTGTAATGGTTAGCAAGCGTGTCTCACTATAACAATTATGACTGAGTAGTCAGTTTGATCCTCACTGGGTGCCCTATACCTTCAGCATTGTCCCACATATGATAAATGTCAGTTATACTTAACTGTAAATAAATGCTGTGCCAGCTTCAAATATGGATGCTGAAAAGTCTGGGAGGTATTCAGTGATGTCATCTCTTGAAATTGTTTATCATGTTTATAACCAACCAATAATCTTGGCCTAAAAATTGTTGAAGTACAAGATATCCAGGATTTGGATTTATAATTCATAACCAGTTGGATGAGCAGAAACTATCAGCTAAGTGAGTGCTGAAGTTTCTGTATGCTGATCACAAATGATATTAAGTGAAATTGATTTTGCAGCTTATGCAACAATCTAGTAATGTTTGTTTTATGTTTTTTTTGGGGGGTGGGTAGTAATATATCTGGAGACGAAGCAAATTGTCCATGTCATGGTGGCACTTGAGTTCTCCCTGGCCAAAGAAATTAAAAACCCAAGTCAGCAGGAAATATCATAGCCCCATTTTTATTTTTTGCTGGGGAGATAAGAAAGTTATTTTGATTATTATCCTCTGAAAGACCAATTAGAAAAAAAAAATATTAAAAGGAAGCCGTGGAGAAAGTTTTTTTTTAAAAAAAAAAAACAACTGATCAGCTCACTAATTCGGTACAACAGAAAATTTTGATGAATTTATTGTTTGAATGCTTCGACCAATCACTTAATTCACTAGATCTTGTTCTATTTCTTGTTTTTAAACTTTAAAAGTTTGAAAAGAAAAGAAGATAAATTTTCTAAGGATTCAAGAATGACAGCAACAGCAGAGAAATATTACAATGCCCTTTTTTTCTTTTTCTAAGTTAACACAGTTTGAAAAACAATGCACCAAAGGTGTTGAACTATAAGGGAAATATATGGAAGAACATATGCATTATTTGAATCTAGGCCATTCCTTTATTGGTTCTGCTAAGAACATTTCAGACCCCACTCTCATAACTAGTCATATTGTTTTTACTAAAACAAATAAAAACTCCTTAAATGAGAATTTGCTTGAATTTGTCAAAATTAACAAAATTCATTATTTAAAATTAATTATAACCAGATTCGGTTAAGTGGGCTGAGAACTTTTCAGCACCCTCTTAGAGATAAGATAATATTCAGGTTTTGATATTCCAATACTAAAAGCAGGCACATTTTTTATTCTCTTTGATATCATAAGACTGTAGAAAAATAGATCTCTAGGTTCTAACTCCAAAAAGAACTCTTTTGCGTGAGGGCACAAAATCTTAACTGGTAGATATGCTTTGGGATAAAAACCATCATCTTTATCCATTCTTACATGGCCAAAGGTATCCCAGCGTGTAGTTGAAGTCATTATAATGATAAAACAATACATTACACAAAATTTAATGCATAGTAAAGTAGCAATTACATTTATACAAAATATTCTAGCTTTTTACACATAACTATGTGACAGAGGTTGATTTGAAACATACGCACCGTAATTGGGATGCTAGAGGGTGTTGTCAGTGATGTCATCGAGGATCACTAGGGGGTTTCGGGTCTTTCAACATCATACCCACCTCACCTCGCCGACCCGACCAGAGATGATCAGTTTCTGGCTCACCCTCAATAAGTGCTTCCAGACACTGGAAAATTACGTTTAGGCCCAGTACGAAACCTTGCAAATGCTTCTGATTGGCGAGTCAGAGCCACTTTCCATTTAGAGGCGAACCGTACGAGCTCGTCCGAAACATTAATTGAATTATATGAGACTGCATTGCATGTATATATTACATATTACAAATATCATGAACTATAATTATAACACAAAACATGATTAAGCTCTCTCCTCAGGCAGTTGGCTGCTTTCCTTGAATAAAGCTAGAAAACATCTTTCTGTTGAGGTTAGATACTTTCATTGAAAATAATGTTTAGACAATTTTAATTTTTTGTTTTTATCCAATGATAATTAGTCATTTTGTCTTTGATTTTTATATATTTTATATTTATTTTCAGTGAATTATTGGCTGTTCATTCAAAGCTGACAGAGGAACGAAATTTCTATTATGTTGAATGTGAGAAACTGAAAAGAATTGAAGTGGCTACGTATGTAGAACAAATATTTCTTTTGAATTTTAATCAAGTCTGTATTTTTGTCAGCTTAAGAAAATTTTCTCTTTTTTATTTTTAGGATTCTTTTTGAAATCATTGATACTTTACTAAAAAATAGTAGCTTCCATTATGCACAAACAAAACTTCTGCTTTGTCAGCATTTGTAGCTTTTTTTCTTAAGATTTTAAATCCAATTCTTCCACCTGGTTTAAAGCAGATATTTTGATATTTACATTCTGTATAAAATATCTTGGACCAAAAATATTCATTCCCAATAAATGCTCATGATTAACTTGTGTAATAGGAGTTAAGTATATTCAGAATGCACTACACTTGACTCCCATGTATTATTCTGTTTGGAATGTTTACCTACTCCCTCAATAGAGTGAGTTGTGACACAAGCCTGTTTGGAGAACTCATCAGCAGCAAGAACTCAAAAATGATGCTTCAAGGATAAGTAGAAAACATTCCTGACACAAGCCAACATTGAACCTAAGACCTGGGAAACTATTGCTGCAAATTGGTCTTCCTGCCATAGAAGACTTTCGGGTCTAGCCATCAACCAGAAGAGGATCTGCAACATGTTGTCTGGAGGGCTTAACTAGCCCAGCTGCAACTACCACTCACATTCTTCTGTGACTCCTGTTCATGTCTCTTCAAGAGTTGGCTGGTTCTTCACAGCTATCTCCATCACCACCACCACCACCACCACCACCACCACCAGAGGGGAGAAATTGAATAAGGAGAGGGATGATGCTCAAATGCAAGCAGGTGTCAACAATGAATGAGTTAAAGTACATATCACAGGAAACATCTAGGAGTAATAATACATGGACATTTTTTAACAGAGAATTCCTGTTGTAAAAATCAAAACACTAAATACTTTTTAATTACCTATTGAGTTCTGTGGTTTTGTTGATTATCTTTTGCTTTAATTTCATTACTTTCAGAAAAAAATTCTCTTTGTTAACATTTGTCAACATTTAAAAAAACCTGACACCACTAAGCTGTACAAAAATAGATCTCTAAATTCTAACTACAAAAACATTTTTGTTGAGTGGACCTTTAATATTATCACTTTATTCATGCCATTGAAAACACTTTCAATAAAATAAAACATTCTGAAACAAATATTATAGATGTTAAGTAATGTATCAAAACAGTTGTATAAATATTTTTAATCTATATTAGATGAAGTTTCATGTTTTTCCTTTTCTTTTTTTTTTAAACCTTTCAGAGATCACTGGAATAAATGCATTGATTACATAAATGGAGGTCAGACAAGTTGGCAGGAAGTGTCTTCAGGATCGTCTTGTCAATGTCTGCTTGAGATTTTGCAGGAAATGATCAATGAAAACAGTGGTTCTATAACAATCACCGATAACATTGCTATAGAACATACCGTCTTTCCTGGCTTGGTAAGTAACAAGACTTTGTCTCCTAGAAAGTAACTGATTATTTAATTAGTGTTAAAAGAAATGTAAGTTCAAACAGCATCACTTAACAGAATCTCTAGGCATTTTAGGGTGTTACTTTGGATGTTGCATATTTAAATGAAGTTTTTCATTAATATGTTGATGGAATTATTTAAAGCTATCTCTTTTTTATTCTCCCTGATAGAGGGTTACAACATAAAATTTAAGAGTTTATCTTTTGAGAACCTTTCAACATCATTATGACTTTCAATTAGTGGATAAATCTATTTGAATTGAAGATCTTTAATAACAAAAATATGTTGTGTTTTCCATTCTACTAAGATAGAACATGCCAATTCAACAAAATGATAACCAAACTGTATATTTTAACATATGAATAAATGCTACTCTTTTTATTTACCAAACTGGGTATTTTGGGGCCTCATACTTTGGGAAAAAAAAACTATGGTCTATCAACTATTCATGCTCACTATAACTTTCAAAGACAATAGTTTTTGTTGATGCTCTGGCTTCCTATCCATATCCATCCACTGTGAAGATTATTATACAACATCCATTTTTCATCATCAGTGACATTACCATGCAAAAATAGATCCATTTGATACTGTTGAACATAATTTTGCTGAAACAGTTAGGCATCTTACAACCTTCTGACAAACATGGCTTCCATTTTGCCAGGTCTTCCACTGATGTGCTAACAACCATCACTGATATATATATATATATATATATATATATATAATACCAGGCTCTTAATAAGTATGGCAAAGCTCAAGTTGTAGCTCTAGATACCTCAAAAGCATTTGACAGAATTTAGCATGCTGGCCTTACATGCAAGCTCCAGAGCTATATTTCTGGACAATTGTTTGATTTAATCTAATCATTCCTATCAAATCGTGAAATGAAGGTCTTGAATGGCCAAGCTTTCAGATCCTTTCATACAAATGGGGGCATCCTGCAAGTGTCTATTCTAGGTCCTATGTCTTTTCTGATCTTCATGATGTAATCAATTCCCAAGTTGGCATCTATATAGATGAACCACCATTTACAACCATCTCTGTAAGAAGTCTGTTAAGGCTGACAAAGTACCATTGGCTGCTGCACTTCAAGACCTCCAAGCTGTGATTGATTGAGGCAGAAAATGGCTAGTAAATTTTAATGCCTTCAAAATGAAGCTGCTCTCTTTTAATCATCATAAAGAATCATTCCTGCCTACCATTGGAATGGATGACACTAGTCTCCTAGGGAGCAATACACTGCACCTCCTTGGCTTCACCCTCTCAAATAAAATGACTACATTGAATCCATAGCTGTATCTACTGCTAGGAAGTTTGGTTCACAGTGTTGGGCCAGGAAGTTTTTCTTTTCTTCAACATCCACTGTACCATTTTTTGACACTCACTGTAACCCCCTTCTGCACCAGTGCCATTTCTGCCTTGCTTGGGATGAAATGATGAAAAAAAAAAGTTTTCTATGATTTTTGTTTTTTATATAATTCAAGTGTAACTCCTTATAATCTTTCACTGTCTCTCTCTCTCTCTATATATATATATTAATCATAACAGAATGATCATTGTGACTACTACTAATAATTGCAAATATCTTCTCAATAAGGTGAAATCTTTGCTGATAGAATGATACTCTTAAATGATTTGAAATTATTCTAATTGATGCACTGAAATTTGTTGCAATCCCTTTTCTACATTTAAATCTTTGTTGATTGCTTCTTCTTCCTGTGACCTTCAAATATTTAAATGCAACGTCAATCAACATCTATCTCTTTGAATCTTATTATTGACCTTTCTCTTCAGTAATTTTCTCCATGTCCTTCACTTATCATAATGTTGCGTTTTAGTGGCTTTATTGCCATACTTGAGGTAAAATCCTCCCAAATTTACCTGGTCCCCCAAAATGCGTGATTTTTTAATCTCAAAAATTTACAATTTTGCATAAAAACACTTGATTATAAAAACTCGCACTATATTCGAGTTTTTTGTTTTTCTGTCATCTTCTGGATCCTCATGCTTACTACATAAAAATGCTATTAACAAAAAGGATTTCTCTTTATTAGGCATGGTACTTTGATTCTAAGAGGCAGCTTTCACATAATGGAAACAGGTCACTCATTTTTCCTTTGCATGTGGTCTTAGATCATTTCTTGAACCTGGATATGGGAAGCATATTAGTACTTCAAAATCCTTGTAGTGATTTGAATTTGCAATTCTTTGGACTTCTACATCACAGCAAAAAAAAAAAAAAAAACAGCAATCTGTCAGTCAGTATACAACAATCCCAAAGTATTCCAGCCAATTGCTGACCATTCTGGACTTGGCCTTCTGTAACAATATACAATAATTGATCCTGATGCACCCATAAGTCAATCACAATACCTAAGCACCAATTTTTACAATTTATACTCATTAAAAATAATTTGTTTTTTTTTTTTTACAGGGCCTTGATCCAACAGTGCCTGAATTTTTAAGATATGATGGTGAAGTGCAGAGCCATAGAATGTTTGTTCGAGATTGTTACCTAATGGTGGCTGATATTTGGGCAGCCAGAATGAAAACGACTCAAGCTGTAAGTGATACCATTTTTTTTTATACCAAAAAAACTTTCAAGTTTCAAAAATCTTGAACCAAGCAAATGATCTCACTTTTAAATTAAAAAAAAAAAAAAAAAAAGAAAATGGGTTGCCCACCCTTACTTTAACTGGAATCAAAGTTGCAGACAGCATGGTATATTTATAAAAATTGTGACATGAAAATAGAGTTGGTTGTATCATATTTGTTTGTCTTTTTTGGTACCAATATCTACTAAAATTAGTCTGTCTTGCTGAAAATCACATAATACATATAGTTTTAATGGGTTGCTTCTATTGCCTTTAGTAGGGAATTTTTACCAACAACTCAGTGAAAGAAAGAATCCCAATTCCTAAGAGGCAAAAATTTGAAAGCTTGTGTAGGGGTAAATACCTTGCCATTTCCTAAATTATGTTCAACAATTTAGTCAAATGAAAAGGCACTGAAACCCACATCTTCAATAATTAATTTTTTTTTTTTTTTTTTTTAAATTACCAATGCCATTCCCCAAATTAGGATATAGAATCTTCTCACAATAGATAAGTACAAACATTATTGACCCTATCAAATTAGGTGACTTGATAGGATCAGTAATTTTTGTACTCAGTCCTGATATCTAGTGATTTTTCTTCTAATGAGGATTTTTACATGTTGAACTTTCTGAACTCCAAGTTGTCAGATATTTATATATGGTATTTGCAATATGTGAACCATTCCTAGATTTTTTTTTTTTTGTCTAACTAGTTACATAATAACTCTACCCTATGTTGCATAAATTCAGATCAAATATTGATGTTTCTTTTGTTTTTTCTTGTAGGAGTCAAAACCATTAGATGAATTTTTTAATAGTTATCTGCAACAACTATTTCCAAATACTACAGAAAGAATCAAGTGGGCGTACACTTTTAATACTGCATGCCAAAAATTGGCACACAACTATGACAATATTAACCTGTTTCTGGAAATCCTGAAGAAGAATGTAAGATATTTCTTTTCTTCAAAATTTTCTATAAAAATGTACCTTCCCTTTCACTTTTTAAAAAATTTATCATTTATAGTTAGCCTCTATATTGATATTTAAAATTATCAATAACATGTTAGTTTGTTTATCTGTTTTGAAAAGAAAGAAAAAAATACATAGAAATCTGAATTTTAAATCTAAATTTTATTTTAACACCTAAGTTTCAGTTATCTTTGTAATATTTTTGTACCAACAGGTTGATGAAAATATATACTATGCAAGACAAGAATTGTCATCAAATCTACACCTTACATTACAAGCAGCAGAAAAAAGGAGGCGGGAAGAAGAGAATACTACAGAATCACCTGAAGCAGGTTTCCTGACTCGGGAAGAATTCAGTCAAGAACTTGTGCAATATTTTGGTATCACTAACCAAGAGGATACGATTTTTCTGTTAAAGATGGCCCTACAACAACTGCAAACAAAAGGCAACATACAATATTCAAAGCTTTTTCTTCTGGTAATGTGCACACCTACTTATTTAATTGTTGGTACTTTTGACACTGGGCAAGTTGAAGAGTAATACATTCTAATTCATGTATAACAAATTGTCAATGAACACTTAATCCTGTTAATATTAAGTACAATAGTTTGTACCTACCTAGGAAGGTGCAATAAGGTTTCTCTACCAAACATGTTGCTAATGCTTTAACAATCCAGATACATTAATGATGCCATTTATTAGCAAGGCTTCAAAATTTGAAGTATAACCAAAAATGAAGCAAACAGAGAACAGCAGTAACATTTACATATTAAAATGTACAAATAACCCTGTAATTTCCAGATACTGCTATCAATTTATGAATGAAATAATTTAAAATTTTGGAAGCAGATAGAAAAAAAATGTTTAGGGGGTGTAATATTCACTTTCAAATTTCTTAGATAACTATTTTGTTGTTACAGGATGGAGAAGGTGAAGTTGGTTTATTCTTAACAGCAATTTTAGATTGGCAGCATGAAAAGCAGACAGAATTTATTAATAAATTACGTCATAGTGGACATGGCAGGTAAGGGTTTGTTTTTTTTTTTCAGTAAAATTTGTATATATTTTAATAAACTAATTTTAAATTAAACATATAGCAGGGGATTCTGAATGGTAGAGGAAGATGTGATCTAACCTAAATTTGCCTAAAAAAAAATGCTGTTTTTGTTTTAAAATAGTAATTTCTTCAAATCTTGGAACAAATGTCTAAACAGATGAAGATGAGTCAACAAGCAATACTTAAACTGACATGATCCTATCTTGATAAAGATCATTTTAAAAACTGCAAGACAAATGATAGATGTCTAAAATATGAACTGATAGTTAAGAAACTGCACTAAACAAAGCATTTGATGTTAATCAAAGAACTTGGAATAAAATAATGAAGCAGAAATGTGGTTCAAATTACACAATGAAACTAAGTTTTTTAACTGAACTTGTTTAATATGAGTTAAATGGAGATAAGTCACTGGACATCAGTGTATGAATTTTTGAGACTTATAAACTTTTTCAATAATCCCTTAAATATAGAAAACAGCCTCAGCCTACCCCGAGTGCTTTTTTTTTACATTTGTTGTGACATTGTAGGGGTACTGTTTTTCATATTTATGTTTCTGGTAGCCAGGTATTCTATATATCCTACGAACCATTGGTCCTTGATGACATCAGCGTATGAATTCCTGGGACTTATAAAATGTCTCAGTCACCGTTTCTTTTTTTTTAAAACCGGAGCTCAATTACTGGTTCCATAGTGTATTCATTTCTATGCTTGGTCGGCTAGATCTCTGTAGCCTAGCATATGCGCTGATTACAGTGGCTACTGTAATCTCTATCAATTATTTCAACTTCATCCCATAGTGGGGTCAATGATATTCTTTCTTTATATGTAGTCAGCTACACCTGATACCAGTAATATGGAGTGCTTGAGAAGTTCTGAGTTAAAAAAAAAAAAAAAAATGAATGAATAAATACTGCGTCATCAGGTTTATAAGTCCCAGCAGATGATCTAAAGAGTTGCAAGTTGCATGGAAAAAACTTATGAGGCAGCCACAATGTTTAGTAGTCATCATATCTCAAAAGAGGCATGACTGACTGACAGAGCAGATTATCTGCGGTAGACTAGTTGCCAGCCAAGGATATAGAACACATCTATCCTGTTATTTAACCCATAACTGGAGGGAAGAGACAGATTAATACAATTCAAACTGGGCTCCCCATTTTGTCATTCTGAGCCGATATCCACGGCACGTCATGCATCTTTCCCATTGCTATAAAATATGACTGAGGTATAGAAATGATACCAATCATTGGTTTAAAGTGACTAAATGTAATTAGAAAAAAAATTTCTTTTTTCTTTCAGTTCCTTCACTGCATCACAGTTTAAAAAAGCACTTAACAAAATGAGTCCAAATTTGGACACTCCTTCTATTGATAGATTGGTTGGCTGGGTGTTTGAAAGCTCAGCTCAAGATTCAAATTCTACACTGCCTGCTAATGAAGTTTTTGATAAGTTAAAAACTACATTTATTCCACTTTTCCCCAAAAAAGGCACCAAAAAGCCTAAAGCTTAAACTTTTTTTTTTTTTAAAATGAAATATTTTATATTAATAAAAGCATTAAAAAAAAAAAACTGATTTTTTTTTCTTTAACAGAAACTTTTACTTACAATGCATCAGACACACAAATCTCCAAAACTAACTTAAAAATTACTGATCAGTTGTGTGAAGTATTAACTACACATTCTGAAAATGTTTAAACTCTTTTAGATATAAACTATTTTTCTTTTAAATCATTTTTATAGATTGTTACAATATGCTTGTCAAATTTTGAAATTCACAATGTAAAAAGCATTAGAAAATTTTTTTAAAAATTAAGTGATTTCTCAACACTACACAAGCTACATTTTGTTGTTACAAGTAATTAAAAAAACAAGACAAATTAACATGACATCCAAGCTGTGAGCCAGCTGTTATTGAAGCTCACAACTGTTTATTATAATTGAAGATCCACAATGAACATCAATATCACCAAAACAGCACCCACCTGGAAAATTCAAGTGAAGAATGCTCCTCTAACAGTGCTTCCCAATAACAATACCTCCAACATCCCAACAAGTAATGGTTCTGCTTGCTAAGAATCTGTGGATACAGCTGTCTTGAATGGACCTTTACAACCAGTGGTTGGAGACAGCCTTCCCAAAAAGCCATAAAAAGCAAACCAAAATACATTCACAAAGAATGACCTTTCAGTTTGTCACTATGCAAGAATTTATATACAATGTTGGCCATGTACTGTCAGCTAGCAACACAGTACTTGGCAGTATCCCCAAGGTGCACATCAGTGAATGAAGAGAGGGGAGAGAGAGAAAAAAATATGAGGAGGGGTGGGACTGAGACATAGAAAATGGTGAAGTTTTTCTTCCTTGCTTTAACTGACCAATTAAAAATGATTAGAGTTTCTCAGTTTTCTAACCAAATGTGAACAAAGAGCCACTAACAACATGTTAGTGTATGTGTGCATGATAGCAATGAAATAATTTAGCTTAGAACAAACAAAAGAGAAAGAATTCTTTTTTGGCATTTCTCTCCATGAACTGTTAAAATATCAAATTTTGAAAAGTTCCCCAGCATTATCACAGTAAAAGAGTTCAATTTTCAGAGATTTTGAGATCTAACATGAACTACAAAAACTGAAGTTTGCTTGTCTACCTACCCTGAAGAAACAAGCAAAGTGTGTATAAAAAGAGCAACAATTAACAGAAGTTTGAGATCAAAATTTCTTCAAACATTTCATTAGCTTTTAACAGGGGAAAATTTTTTTTTATATCAACTTTATCCACTTAAAAAATAAAACAACCTATTTTGCATCTTTGCAATTTGACACTTTAAAAGCAATTGACAGGATATATCTTACCCTCTGATATCAGAAAGTAAGCTAGGGGAAAAGATTTATCTGTAGAAAATAATCGTATTAAAAAGAGGTTTTTAAACTTATTTGTCCTGTGATAATCTACTGAACAGAGAAATGGTCTAGTTATGCAATAAATTTATACATTAAAATAATTCTAGCAATTATACTACTTAATTTTGAGGGGAGGGAAGACCTGTGAAAGCTGGGAATCTAATAAATACTGCAAGATTCCATGTGCAGAATGGTAATCAACTATTGGGTCAGTTATGCAACAATACTTATCACCATGCCTGCCAAAAATCCCTACCAAAGATGGAAAGATAGAAACAAAGAAAACCCACTACCTCCCAAAATTGGTGTGCAGAGTTAAAAAATTGAACAGCTCACACACAATAACAATAGATCCAAGAAATAATTGAAAGGAACTGATATTATGGCATTTTATTCTCCTCCCCCAAACTCTTGGCAGGGGATCAAAATGAGGGTAAATGCCAGCCAGCTACAAATGGGGGTATAGATAAGTGATTGATGGCACCAGAGACTAATCCTGCCACTGTGTTTTCTCTAGGTTTTCAGTAGCAAGTGCCTGTACTGGAAGATTGCTTCCAGGTCAAGCACCGTTGGCATCTTTAACTGCTGTTCATCAATGGACCTTCCCTTCACCTTTCTGTTGGATGGCATCAGCATTCTCCGCCATCATTCGATCAGCTTTTTTCTTCTTCTTTTTCACATTTTTCCGTTCAGCTGAAGTAGCCAGGAGGGCCTAGAATATAACATTAAAATAATGAAACTTATGTTTAACCATAATTATATACATGTGCATTATTTTAATGGAAAAAAAAAACATTTTCTTTCAGAATAGGCCTAATAAGACTAACCAGAATTTTGCATATCAAACTTAAGTTATAATTGATGCTTAACAGATTTTGCATGAAAGATTAAACTTATATTTTATATTAAACTTTCATAGAACATATTCAATAGTTTAAATATCCAGCTTTTACAATATGCTTGATGGGATATGTATTTACTAATGAAAATAGCATCATTTAATGTTGTATAAAGTATTTTTGAAAGAACAGCAATGAATGTTTAATTCCATATTGTATTCAAATTTGCATTGCTTAATACTCCAATTTTTGATGTTATAAGGAAAATACATTTTTTAAATTTAAGGCTAAGAAGAGAGAAGTTTTACATGCAATTACCTTTAATTTTTCATCAGTTACCGAGTATTCGGATTGATAAATAGAATTCTCAAAAGGCGGGCTGGTGATTTTCAGTGGTCCATTTGGCATTAAAATAATTGTAAATTTAAATTGGGCAACATACTCTCCTAAAAAAAATAAAAACATGCAATTTGAGAAATTGCAGAATAATTCACATGTTTGAAGTAGCTACATAACTGAATTTTTGTATCATACCTTCTTTCTCATAAAGGACGTTATAAGGCTGCATTAATTCATGCTTGACACATTCAACAACTCCCATCTTAGCTTTTTTCTCATCTTCAAATAACCTGATTAACAAAAATAAAATAAAAAAAGATTAAGAAATTATAGCAGGTAAATATTTTTAGACATGTACAGCAGATTTTGTACAAAATTATGAAACCATATGTAGAAAGTTGAGCACACACAAACTTACAGAAAATGTGTTAAAACATTCCAGTGTTTTAGGTAAATTTTACAGAAAATGTGCTAGGTTCAAATAGCTACATAGGGTTTCAGTTTGTACTATAAGCTGTACATGAAAGTTGGAATCAGACCATGATCACCATTTTGACCAACAACGTACTGAATATTGAGAGAGAGGAGGAAAAAACAAAAAAAACAAACCTATATTATGCAATGTTGAATAAGTTCTAAGTGTATTGACAAGAATTTCTTATGGACTTAAGTTCATTTATTTTCCTATATATCACTAAATTATTATTTAATTTAATTATTTAATCCATTCATTTTCAATAACTAACTTTTAAATTGAATTTTTTAAAATAAAAGTTCCCTTAAAACTTTTAGTTTTAATTGAAAGCTAAATGATTAAATTTACTATTTCCAGTTCGGAAAATACTCTGGTGTATTTTAAACAGAAATTATATTGATTAGAACATAAAATTTTTTTCTTTCTTCCGTCATTTTCGAGTGATCCACAAATTTATAAACAAAAGTTAGTTCTCAGTTTTCAAAATCTTGTTAAATAATCTCTCCCAGGTATTTTATTTTAAGAAATTAGTAAATTTAATGTTAAATTAATCTAATTTACACAAGTATTACTTATTTATAGCATGAAAAAAATAGAATAAAATTATTTCTTAATCACAGAGTTGAACTTTTTGACCTGTCCACCATATTTGAAATGTATTGACAGCTTGCAGATGCAAGATAAGTGTATGGCATAATTCTACAAATTTGTTTCTGGTAAAGGGAAGAAACCCTGAGACACATAAAAATTACCATATAAAAAAAAAAATACGGAGGTACGACAATTTGTATTCAACATTTTAATTTTCGATTAGTAAATGTAATTTTCAACTAATGTGTTTATAAACCCAACAAATCTTTGGAGTATCTTAAAATATTTTTGAAACAAAAACAATCATTCATTTGTGAATAAGCCCCAGAAGTTTCATTAAAATCCAACAATTACTTGATTTTTGCAAGAATTTCCAAATTAATGTGTTCGTCACCAGAAAGAACTGTTATGTAATTATATTATCTTTTTCATTGTAAGCTTTTGTAATGATTTGATTACCTGCTAAATAAAATCAAAACAAAATATTTTACCAAGATTTCTAATGTTAGACGGGGTAAAAAAAAAAAAAAAAAAAAAAACTGAACTTTACTCTTAACTTTTTTCATCAAAATGTTTGTTATTATCAAGTTTGGGGCTTTTTTTTTTTTTTTTTTTTTCATACTATGCTGTTCCTTCAGTGATTTAGTGGAGGCATATCTAAGCTAAAACTTTTCACTTATGTTTTTTATTATTTCAAAGCAATGCCCTTGGTTTTCGCAGATATTGCATATTCGTTAATTTTGCCGAGTGAGATAAGAGAAAGCTAAATAGAGAAAACATCTGAATAGAATAATGAAGTTACCTCACAGAAAACAAGCCATCTACATACTTAAAAATTATATCCTTTCTTTTATAAGTTTAAAACAAGACCTAGTATCCAAGGATGTACTTTTGTTACAAGTACAATCAGTATTTTTTTTTTTTTATATATACGTATAAAATTCTGCCAACTACAACTCAAACTGTAGAGTAAACATAAAATAAATTTTCGAATGAATGCTTACCGCAATGTGAAAGGCATTAATCCATATTTTCGTTCAACCTCACTTAGAAATTCTGAAAAAAAAAAACAAAAAAAAAAAACAAACATAGTTTACTAAGATTTCAAAACATTCAAAATCAGTCTGCATCAATCATTTTCAGATTGTTACATAAACAGTTTTGTATAATTAATAACTTAAATTAAAACAGGGGCACATCATCATGTAATGGTTAATTTGATCCTCACAGTGTGCTGCATACACATGGCTTTGTATCAAAACATAACACCTCATGAACAACTGTTAGATACAAATGAGAAGCTAAAAGAGCAACTGAAACAACATTTTTCGTAAAAAATTATGGGAAGTATTTGCTTTGCAGTATAATATTTATATAAACTATATTTATTGTTATTTCCATTCAAAAAGTTGATAAATTTTATACCAATACACCTGTTCAGGTGTCAAAATCTTAAAATTTAAAGGCTTATTAACAAATCAAGTTATACTCTGACCTTTACATTTGCTTTTTACTAGAAATACCAATTCCTTGTCACAAAAAAAAATGTTTCTGATTAGAATATTAATATGCTTTTTTAAAGTTTATTACTTCAAGTACCATCTGAGGATTGTTGCCAGGGCAGCAATTGAAGCTTTTATAAAGTTTTATAACTATTTGGATGATAAAACCAAGCATTTCCTAAGAACTTTAAATTAAAAGAAAATATTTACGTCGAGAAATTCTCATCTTCAACTGGTATATAATATCTTTCTTCTTGTAAATGGTTGTCCTTGTATCAAACTCTTTACCCTAAAAAGAAAAATATTAGAAAAGAATTCCTTGTATCAAACTCTTTACCCTAAAAAGAAAAATATTAGAAAAGAATTTTAAATGTAGTTGCAATGAATTACTAATGTAAATCCGTTCGGAAAAGGAAAACTAAATCTAGAGAAACCAATTTTATTTAGTTACTAATTTTATACATTAAATAAAAAAGACTAGGTAAAAGAAAAATTTTAAGAACTGCTTTGAAATTAGTAAATTCTTCGGTACTTTGATGGGTACGTTTGTGGGAAGCTGATAATTTCAAGTTTCCATTATTATGATAAACATGTACAAATGACTGGCTGTAATTGTTGTAAGCAGTATAATTTCCTCATAACTTATACATCTAAAAAAAGAATTTACCCATCTGATCAAAATAGAAATATATGTACATTAAGAAAGAAAAAAAAAAAAAAAAATGTTTTATTTGTGCTTTAAAAGCATGACATATTCCAAATTATTTAATAATGATTTTCCCGAAAATATATTTTTTTAAAACAGCAAGTTTTGTTTGTTTTATTGAGAAAAGGGGAAATAAATCTTAAAATGTTCTTTTATAGAACAAAATTGTTCTCAATGAGTAAACAGATGGTGAAAATGAATCAAATTATTTATATATAAATTTTTTAAAACTGCAAATTTCACCTAGAAAATAAAACGTTAAATTTGCAAATAAAATCTAACAATCATATTTTATTTTTTATTCTTTTGCCTGTAAAAATGTGTTAATGTTAAAACACAGCTAACATCAGTTTTCATACATTTCAAATTGATACTTGTTAAATGTTGAATATTAGAAAATATTAAACTTAAATATTAAATACCTGAAACCCTAATGATCAATCTATTGTCCATCTATTAAAGAAAAAGCTTAAATGAAAACATGAGTACTTACCTTCCCCTCTCCAGTGCTAACCAAGACATCAAGACCATAGACTTCATGTACTTCAAACTCACATTTATCATGGTCTTTTCTAAAAAGAAAGAAAAATCGGCTTTAATTATTTAAACAAGTTGTAGTGAAAAGTTTGTAACCAATTCCTGCAATCTGTTTCTCTAAGTCAAACAGATTACTGACTGCAACACATCTGTTTGCTACAATAATTTATGTACCCTTTATAAATCCTCATTGACATATGCAAGAATAAACTTGGTGACTTAGCTGTTTTATATGTGATCCACAAAGCCATCATCTTTCCTTTTGGAACAATTTACATGCAAGACACACTCAAATTGTTTTTCATACTTCAGTAAGTCATTTTCTCTATTGTTACATACCAGTGCAAAAAAAAAAAAAAAAAAACCCTGGGCAGAGTAGTTAAAGTCAGTCAGAATATTTAATAGCAGGATAAATTCTAGATTAGATGAGTGGAAGCGTTTCAGTAACATTATTCTAAAAATATACATTAACTTCTGAATCAGGTTTTTTGTTCAATTTCAGAATAAGCACAGCTGATAAGGGATTTTATTAAACTGAAAGCACATTTGTAAGTAGTAAAGTGTGTGGAGTTGTGATAAAGTTCAGCACCAAGACTGTTTTTTCCCCACCTCAGTTTTACTGAGAAGAGATTTTTAGCAAATAACAAACACTTGTGCATCTCCCTCCAAAGAAATGAAAAAAATCTTTCTTGAAGCTTTTTTTAATAGTTTTACTTTAAAGCTAATAAATTTAATATTTCTAATAAGCAAAATACTTTGCTGCATTTCAAATTAAATTGATTTGAAAAAGTTAAGGGGGACATAACCGTAACAATTACTTGAATATGTGAGCACCTTTTTAATAATTTTTTTATCTATCTAGTAAGTAATCTTTAAAATTTAGGAAAATATTCTAATCTGATATTTTACTGAATTTTAGGTACTTACAAGACAGTTATGAAGGAAATATAAATTTCAATTTTACTATAATTACTATAGTTATTTTCTGATAATACAGAATTTGGACATGCATATTTAAAAAAATTGGTACATTTATTGGTCTTCACTAAATCACTCAAAAAACAGCATAAATAAAAAAAGGTACCAAACTTAATAAAAACAAACTTTTTGTATTAAAATGTTTGAAGTTTAGAAATTCTTGCAAAAATCAAAAACTTGTCGGATTTGAATGAAACTTTCAGGACTTATTGACAAATGAATAAAATTATTTTTGTAATTTTATATATATATATATATATATATATATATAAATCTTGGTAATTTTTCTTTCTTTTTATACATCTGTTACCTCCCACTTTACATAAATTCATGAAATTTAAGAAATTAAATTTGGTTGGGAAAGTGGTTTTTTAGCTTTTTTATTAGTTAAACGTAGAACTCATTGGGGAATGTAAAATAAAAAATGCAATAAAACTATGACATTTAATAATTTATAACATTTCAAAAATATTTTAAAATACTTCAAAAGTTTGTTTTCAATTTATAAACTTATTAATTGAAGATTACATTTACTAATTGAAAATCAAAAAGTTTTATACAAATCATTGTGCCTTTATATTTTTAAAATATTTTTTAAAACCAAGAATTAATTTTTGTTTACAAATGTGCTGATTGCTTAAAAATGGCCAAAAAACTGAAAGATAAAATAAAAAAATTTAGATTTCAATCAATATAATTTCTGTTTCAAATTACACCAGAGTATTTTGCTTCCTGGAAATAATTTAACCATTTAGCTTTCAATTCCAAAATAAAAGTTTTTAAGAAAACTTTTTATTTTTAAAAATTCAATTTAAAAGTTAGTTATTGAAAATGAGTGGAGGTGCTGAATTTATATACATAGATTTGATTTGATTTTTTTTTTTAAATAAGAGGGGGGGGGGTCGTGGAATTGTAAGTTTTTCTATTTATGATTAGTAAATAGTGGGGTAACAGGAGAAAGTGTGCTAAGACTCACTAGGGATAGAGAGATGTGGAAAGTCATGATCACTTTTACCCTGAAGAGACATGGCACATTGAAGAAAGTTTTAATTCAATATCACTTGATCACAACAATAAAAACAGAATTTAAAGATTTAAATGTTTATTATTCTATTATTTAAAATAATAAAAATTTAAATCTTTAAATTGTTTTTTTTATCAAACAGGATTTGCTGTTTCAGAAAATTTGCTCCAAATTATATATATATTTCTATTCATTGAAAACATTTTCCCCTAAGACAGCTTATTTAATATATAAAAACAATTAATAAATTTCCTAAATAAATGTTTTATTGCATTTTTTTATAATTTGGAGCAAATTTTCTGAAATAAGAAGTACTGTTAAGCAAAGAGTTTTAAAAAAAAAAGTTTTTTTTTTTCATTTTCATTCATTTATGAACAAGCCCTGAAAGTTTAATTAAACAATTTGATTTTGGCAAGAATTTTCACCGTAAAAGATAAAAATTTCCTATGGTAATTTGCTGATGCAAGAAAAACAATTTTTAACAAATTTAAGGATTCCAAAAAAGATTAAAAAAATAGAATTTGATGATATAAAAAGAATACCTTAGTCTTTTCCCCCACCTAATAATATTTATACAACTTTTTTCCAAGTTTGGAACATTTTTTTTATCATGCTTGCCTATTTTTTAGCAAATCTTTGGAGGAATACATGACTATACACTAAAAAGCTATACCCAATATTACTGTAATTTTAAAATATACAGGTTTTTTTTATAACTTCTAAAACCTTTTATAGCTCTGATGAACTTAAGTCACTGATGACCACCCATTTACAGTTATAGCAACCAGATGCAGCCGACAATTCTACTCCAGCAGCTTCTTTTCTCACATTTTCTACCTGTGGAACTCCCTTCCATATACTTACTTTCCTGATAGCTACAATCTCCAGGAATTTAAATGCAATGTCAATACCCATCTCTTATCCACTTGACTACAGCACCCCATATATCTTACTCTTTTCTTTTCTCTCTACCTTCATGACTGTCTTCACACTTGTGTTCCCACCCTTCTCTTGGTTTTTCTGACACTCCCTGTAATTGGTTCATCTTTCTCTTCACTCTCCTCTTGACTAAACTTTTACTACATGATGTAGTCCCCTGTGCACCAGTGGCGATACCACCTTGCTTGGGGTGAAACGATTAAAAAAAAAAAAAAGTGGGGAAAGTGATATTCTAATACCACACAAAAAATAAAACTAAGCAATATTAAATATTTGTATTTTCAATAGAGCAACTGTAGCCTACCTTTGAGCATCTGTGGGATTAAGGATGATAGCCTTTTCACCATCAATTACATGCTTTTTCAGTTGATGAGACAACATTCCTATAAAGAAAAAATGTTTCCTTTTACAAAAACATTAAAATTAATATTCTGCAAGAAGCAATATTGTTAAGTGCTAATTTCTGCTTACCTTCTACAGGTTTGCATTTATAGGATTCTGCAATTTTCTGGATGGCATCAGTTACAGTATAGTTCTGCAATGAAGGAGGAAATAAAAATGAACATTGGAAGCAAATAAAAAGCACTGTACAATGAGATTTACAATATTAAAGACTGCAAAAAATGCAAGAAAAAAATCAACTGCAAATTATAATTTATAGAGTACAAAAAAAAAAAAACAAGTGTATTAAGTCAAAACAATGATGAAAGTAAAGGTGAAATATACTGAAATTATGTTCTCAATAGAGAGAATAGTGATAGCTTCTTAGGTCATAGCAACTTCAATTACCACTAGATCATACTCTTAAATTTTAAGTTAAAAAGTAATTGTGTTGGAAAGTTAAATGTGGCAAATATTTACATTTTGATTTTCATTCACATTGTTAGTATTAAGTCAATGTTAGTGTTGAAATATGGGATCATTAATAAGCCAAGAGTGCATAGAGAGAAAAAGAATTTGAGATCAGCCTTAAAAAAAAAAACAAAAAAAAAACAACTGCAAAGTGGGAATCTGATGTATTTTCACAAGATTAACGTATTATATACTACCTATTTGTTTTTAACTTAACAGCTTGTAATGAAAATGTCAGCATGCTGATATTGCAGTACAATTTAGATACTTTTAACACAGCCTTCTAAAAAGGAATTTAATATGTATACTAATATTCAAACAGAAAGAAACAGAACTTTACAATCACATTTACGTGAAAAAAACTTAGTTAATTATATACAACTGGCAATAAATATTAGGTGTTTGCAAAATGTTTTATTATTTTTCTAAAAATCTTTTGTACACACTAATAAATTTAATTGAACTAAATTTAGTAAACAAAAATGAATTTTCACTTATGATTCTCTGCATACCAAAGTAGATTTACAATTAAGAGCCCAATAAGAGAATTTTATAAGAACTTAAGGGAAAAAAAAAGAAGTTAAATTTAAAATATTATTGAATATCAAATATGCATATAGCAACACTAAAGAACAATTAAATAAGAGAAAATTAAAATAAATACATCATTTCCAGGTTTAACAAGACGGAGAGCAGCTTCTGCAGCATACTGGGCAGCAAGACAGACATCTGCTTTTCGGCCTTTAACTTTGTTTTCCTGCAGGTTTAAAAAAAAGAAAAAGAAAAAAAAAAGTGTAAACAAATCTATTTTTTGCCTTATGTTATTTACATCTTTCCAAAATTAATTACTCATTAAATGTAGCAATTAATGGAATAGATTCAAAACAAATACTCACAGCTGTAGCTCCAACTACTAACGTGTGTGCCACAACAGCAATGAAACCATCTATGTGGGCTCCCAAATCTCTAAAATTAAAGAAAACAATTATAAAGCAACAAGAGGCTTTTTTATATATATATATATATAAAATCTTTTTTAAATCATCCACATAGAATTACAAATTTTGCTGGTTTCAAGCAATAACTTGTGCAATGTGTTTTTTCGTACTTGTCAGACAGCTAAAGTTTATTTTTTTACATACAAATAGTGATCTATAAAAGAAGCCTGTATAATCAAATTTAAATCTTTTATAGAATGAAAAGTAATAACAAATATCAATTTCAAATACTGATGTATAAAATAAAGAAAAAAAATTAAGATTTAAAATTGATCATTTTTCAACACAAATTTATAAACATGCAATTTGATATTGAAATAAATGGTGCTTATCAATGTTATGTGTGTTAACTTGTATTGACGAAGGTGATTAAAAACAATATTCAATTAAGCAATGCTTTCACAATAGAAAAAACAAAATAAATATCTATGAACATTGTCAAATAAAGTGAGTAAGAGGAAAAGAAACTGAAACACTGAATTTAGGGCAAGAAAAAGTTCTTTTGATATTCTTCAGTTATGATAATGTAACAGATTAGTGACATCAATTTAGTAAGTTGTCCACAATTGGAAAAAACAAAAAAGATTTAAAGTAAAAGCTATATATATTTTCTAATTGACGTTTCTGTTGTTTTTGCTAAATGCTGTTAGAACTTTCTCGTTTGAAACCACTTATTGTTCTTATATTACTTTTTCCTTTTTTATTCTACCTGCTTATTTCTTGGATTGACCTGCTTCCTGTTTCATCCTGTTTAATATACTGGAATGTTAAAGTTTGTATTGTATGAAAGCTCTGTTGGTCACCGATTCAACCTCTAAACAAGTTAATTTTTTGGAAGATTCAAATTTACTTAACTGGTAGTGAAACTAACTTCACCTATTTTGTTGTTGTTGTTTTTTTTAAGGAGGTATGGCTCTGCTAGTTTCTTTTTTTTTTTTATTCTATTGAATCAATAACAGATTTCCCTTACTTATACAAAATTAAAACTTAGCAAATTTCTTTCTTTTTTCTTTTTATAAAAAGGGTTCCAAGTTCTTTTCCTAAAGCCTTAAAATTAATGCTGTCAAGTTTTTTTGTGATGTGTGTGGATGGCAGCAACCACTCTCCATACTGAGTGAGGGCACCGGGTTGGCATTTTTCTAGTTGCTTCTTACTAATAGAACACTTGCATAGTGTCTTGAGAAGCTGCTTTGATCAATAGTCAAGGTTCTTGACAAAATCCAAAGGAGAATCTACAATGTAATTGGTCCTGACCTGGCATCCCAACTTCAGTTACTTTCTCACTGAAAATGACATGGCTTTCATTTTTTCTAAAAAAATATTTTCATGGCATCTGTTCTGACGAGCATTTTACCCTGATACTCTGACCACATGAATTTAAGCATGCTACTAGATTGGCGTCTAGGTCTCACTCTTTTTACCATTAGATTAACTAAATGTAACTTGCACTTCTACTCAAAACAGTTTTTTTTTTTTTTTTTTTTCAGTCCTGTCTGTGGAGCTCTTCTGTTTACTTGCTTCTTTGATAGCTACAATCTCCAAAAATTTTAATGCAACACCAATTGCCATCATCTATTTTCTTGAATCCTGTTCATCTTTCATCCTTTCTTTAATACTCCCTGAGAACTAGTGCTTGCCTTGCCCTGCTTGGAGTGAAATAATGATGATGATTTAAAAAAAAAAACAAAAAAACAAAGAAACACACAAGGTGTTAACTCACATTTTAACAACATCACCATCTTTTAGGAAAGTTTCTGGTTCACTTTTCAAAGGTGAGAAATGACATACACAGTTGTTAACAGATATGCAAGTGGGAAAAGCAAGACCTGAAAGCATAAAAAGAAGAAATTAAAGTTTTTTTTTTTGTTTTTTTTTTAATTAATATATAAAAAAGAGTTACAACTTGTGGTGGTGAGGGGTCAGCATATATTGGAAATATTTGTCTAACAATTTGGCTCACAAGTAATTTGACTCTTCAATGACCCTTAATGGTTCATTGAATAGTACTTAAAAAAGAAATAAATTTAAAAAACAATGAAGTTTCTTCTTTTTTCAAATTCTATACAGAATAAAAGTTGGACTCATTTTGCTTTTAGTTAAAACTGTTTTCAGTCGATTTTTAACAGAAAATAAGCATATATGATACATATTTTATATGAAGCTAGTACAATCAAATGTTTGCCTTAGATTTTAACAATCTACCTATCGAAACAAAAGATAATTTATAAGTAAATAGAAAAAAAGAAAAAAAATGCAATATTCAATTAAAAGATCTTATTTTTAACCATTTTAGCATTAATATATTAACATATTCATATAATTCTTAAAAAATGAAATATGCACACATTATCAAGTAGATTTCAGATACAGGTATTCTGAACATCAGTCAGTCAAGTTGCATATGTGATATACGCTTGAGCAATCATGTCTCAAAAGATATGACTGACTGGGTAGAAAATTTTCCTGCAGTAGATTGGTTGCCAACCAAGGCTATAGAAACCAATCTGTCCTGCTATATTTAACCCATAGCTGGAGAGAGAATGGATGAATTTATACCATCCCCAAGGGTATTGGCATGTATGCGAATGCAACAAATTCAACTAGAATTTGAGCTCAGCTGTTCAATTTCTCTTTCCAAGCTGATATCCACTGCACCACAACGCACATCCTGAACATACATTGGTTAAAATTTTAGGGATGTAAACATA
Organism: Ascarosepion bandense; assembly: GCA_037127315.1. NCBI lineage: Eukaryota > Metazoa > Mollusca > Cephalopoda > Sepiida > Sepiidae > Ascarosepion > Ascarosepion bandense. The sequence continues at coordinate 8,399,719 of JBBBDQ010000851.1, forward strand.
ATCCTTATATCACTTGTGATATTCTATTTGCTTTCAACAATCAGTTAAATCGGGTATTTTTGGAGACTACTCAAAAAATTTATTGTATATCCTGATAAGCATTTTTATTAATTCCTAAAATACTGTGTAATTTCTATGCTAAATTTCTGATTGTTTGAGAAAAGGACAAACTGAATGTTGGTTTCATTTTTATGTTAAAGCCAAAGTTATTGTTCTCAGGGCTTAGTTTTTTTTTTTTTAATTGACAGCTTGAGTAAATAAAAAGTTTTATTGAATGTAGTGATGAAAACATACTCTTTTTCCAGCAGTAATTTGAGACAGTTATATCTTGTTAGACACTGACTTATATCAGAATAAATTTTTATTAAAAACATCAGATGACTAGTGAGAGAGGGAGGGAGTAGATATTTGACCAAAAGTATTTTAGAAAGTAAACTGGCACTTTTTTTTTAAAGGAATTTTTAAGAAAATTTTTTGGAAAGGACCCCCCCCCTATTCAATTTTACAAAATCTCAAAATATCCTTTGAACACTAAAAATGTATACATTTATATAAATATAAATCCCTGTAGAAATGAAATGTTAAAAAAAATAAAAATTGTGTGCATGAGTGAGAAAATATACTTTGTAGACTTTTGGGCGTGCAAAAGAAAATCTTAGAAATTTATTTATGCTAAGTATTTTTATAAAACAATAAATGTAAAGTTTAAAAAAAAATCTAATTATAATAAATAAAAGTTATTTTCTTTCTTTTAATGCATTTGCAATTAATATGAAGGAATGTTGAAAATTATCCTTTCTTGATTACTTATAGTCTGTATGCACAAGACATTTGTTATTTTTGGTCTTCCATACTTCAAGCACATTAAATTATTACAATGCTTAAAAGAAATTTTAAGTGTGGCAATACCTATATACCAGAATGTCAGGTCAAGTAGGTATCTAGAAGATTAAGCACAGTTGAATGGAATATTTAATCACTTTTCACCAAGAATTAGTCTAAACCTGTAATTATACTATTGGTCAGACAAAGAATGAAAAGAAAAAAATTCATAAAATGCAATAGAAAATACTTTCTTTTGTGATTATGACTTCTTGAATCAATTATAAACATACCTTTTTTCATTTCTTTATCTTTTTTGAAAACCTTGGAAGTTTCTTCAAGTAACATTTTGTCACCAAATTCACAAATCTGAATGACAGATTTACCAGCTTTGCATTCATTGATTACAAGCTTCAAGATACCTGAAAAAGAAACATGATATTTAATATTATAAAGAAAAGTAGATTAGTAGTGAATCAAAATCTGAACAATACATTAAAAATATTTAAATAAATTTAATTTATTTACAAACCAAAGAATGATAATTGAATCTGAAATTAAAATTTTCCCATTACTATAGGTATGTACAAAAAATCACTGCCGATTTTCGATACCTCAATTTAAATTTAATTTTTAAAAATAAAAACGTTTTCTTGAAGCTTTAATTTTACCTTTAATTGAAAGCCAAGAGATTAAATTTACTAATTACCATAAGCAAAATACCCTGGTTTAGTTCAAACCGAAAGTATATTGCTCGGAATCAAAAATTTCACTGCAAAAAAAATTTTTTTTAAATTTACCGCCATTATTGACGAATCGACAGATCATGTAAACAGTAGCTAAATTTCTGATTTAAAAATCTTGCAAAAAAAAAATATACCTCCTTGACACGTTATTTAAGTTGATTTTTATAATTGAAACCTTCCTTTATCTGATTTCAAACAAGTATTAAGTGCTTACTGACTTGATATTTACGAAATAAATCACTCTTTAAAAACAGTAGCCCTCTTGTCAGCGCTTATCTAGGCGATAAATTACGTGTTGACAAGTAGCAGGTGTGAATGACGTTTGGATGGCGGCCGTAAGTGACAAAAAAATCGTGTAGCTTAAAACGTAATATTTGGAAATTTAAATTTTTTTTTGTTTTTTAAATAAATAGTAAAATTAAAAATTTAATATAATATTTTCAGCAAGTATAACATTTTATAGAATTTTAGTTTAGATTTATAGCCAGACTATGCTTTCTTAATAAATAAAAATAAAATATGCTTTCTGAATAAATAAAAATAAAATATACTTTCTGAATAAATAAAAATAAAATATGCTTTCTGAATAAATAAAAATAACATGTGCTTTCTGAATAAATAAAAATATGCTTTCTGAATGAATAAAAATTTAAATTTCTTTTAAAAGAAAGAATTAAATTAAAATAACCGAACTGTTATTTATTAATATTTTTCTGAAATATTAAATATTTTTATGTTTAGATATTACATATTTATCTTACATTATTAATATGCTTTCTGAAAAAATTAAATTTCTTTTAGAATAATTTTAATTTAATAAAAAAAGAATGAAATTAGAATCAAAGTTTGGTTTGTTTAGTTTTCGATGTAAGGGGAATTCATCCAAAGACTTGTTAACTTCTAAAAACAATACGACCTCTACGGAAACTTGTTTCGATCCGTATGGAACACCGTACTTAATAAAAATTTCCAAAATTTAATTATTTTTAATTATTTTAAAAGTAAAATGGGTGAATGGTTTTTATTAAACTTTTCAATTTTCGATAGGCAATGTGATAATCAATTCTTAAGTAAGAGGAAATTAAACAACGTTTTAATAAAAGGTTTTTAAAATATTTTTAACACTTTTATGAATTATTATAATAAAAAATAAAAAAATAAAAACAATTATTTCAAAATTTTATTAGTAAACGAAAAAATTTTTTTTCTTCAGAGTATAATGTCCTTAATAATTATTATTTATTCCAGCAATTAAAAGTTTATCAAATTAAATTATATCAGAGATTTATTGCATTTTTATTTTACTCTTCGGAGCAGATTTTCGGCCAGGTTGTCCACTTTAGAATAAAAAACATAGATGATTTATATGCCCCAATGAGTCCTGCATTTAACTAATAAAAAAAATTTATACAGATATTAAAATTTATTAAAATTTCATGGATTTACGTAGAGGGGGGGGGGGTAACAGAGTTAAAAAAAAATATTTTCACCAAGAAATTTAAAAAAATAATAATTTCAAAAATAATTTCATTCATTTATGAATGAGTACTGAAAGTTTCATTCAAATCTGACTATTATTTGATTTTTGCGAGAATTTTGAAATTAATGTGTTTGTTACCGTGAAAAAAGTGGGTTGTATTAGCATTACCACGTAACCTATTGTAATAAAGGCGTAATTTTTTTTTTAGCCGCTAACTCAAATAAAACAACATTTTCTATCAAAATTTCGAAAATGTTAGCAGAGATTCAAAAAATTTTAAAAATAATTAAAAATTGCTTTGATCTTTCCTCTTAATAAAAATATAAATATTTTGATGGAAAAAGTTAGTTTTATTAAGTTTATGAACTTTTTTATTCATACTATGCTGTTTCACGCTGTTTTTTAGCGATATTTTGTACGTACCTACATTACTACATTTAAAAGAAACAGTAATTTTTTAAAACTTTATTTTATACATTAAAAATAGATAACTTCATAAATAGATTTGCTGAAAAAAAAAAAAACCCAAAAAAACAAACAAACCTTCAATTGATTTAAATGTTTCGAAATACAGCCTAATACAGTGTCATGGGTAAATTATCGCCATTTTTAATTTTGCACAAGTGTTATGTCAGTGAGAAAAAGAATACCATGACACAATTCACTCTGTCGGAAATTTGAAAACATGCTGTATTGCTTGGCATCTGTGCCGAAAGTTCTAATAAAAACATTACAGAGGGTTTGTGTGTAAATCTAAGAACAGTGCAGAGGATTCAGAAAGAGTTGGAGGAATTGAATGGTAATATTATGCCTCCATTCATTCTCCCACTGGGCCTTAAACTCAACACAGAGACCTACATTAAGTGTCTTGAGAAGGGTGTGCTGCCCTAGGTCAAGAGGGTGGCTGCTAGAATACCCAATGTTTGGTAACAGGACTGCACAATGCCAGACAAGCAGAAATACCCAGTCATGGCTGTTAAACAATTTCTGCATGTACACCACCACATACATCTAGCCACTTAATTCCCCAGACTGCAAACCCCTTGATTATTATGTAGTACGCAGGTAAGCAAGAGACCCACAAAACTCCTTGTAACAAAGACAAAATGAAGGATTATGGCAGCATTCACAAACTTAAACAAGGAGACGGTCCAGAATATTTGGAAGAGATTTATTCTAAAGTTGTAGCCAATGACAATTTTATTGAATATGGAGCAATTTTCATCTTGCAGTTTTTCTAAAATATATGCATAATGATAAAAAATTAGAGCTAAAAAAAAAAAAGTCAAATGTGTTGTTCATTTAGAAAACCTGTTTTTAAAATACAAATTTAGCCCAATCATACAAAAAACTTTTAATTACTAATTAGTATACTTAATATATATATAAAAAACAAACCAAAAAGAAATATTTGAAAATTAAACACTTAAGACATTTGTTAAAAAAAGAAAGAAAAAGTAATCTACATATGTAAATAAAATAGAACTATTCAACAAATGCACTTAAAAAATAAATCCCACTGATACCTTTATCAAGCACAAGAACTTGCACATTTTTTATCACACTTCTCTTTATGGCAATAATTTTTGTTTGTGATGATGGGTAAAATTTAGGACAATGTTTTTAAATACAGATAAGGTTCATATTTAATCATTTTCCTATAGTCCAGGTCAGAACTTAACCAACTAATTAAGCATTAAGCATTGACATTACAAAATTTCATAAAAATCATTTCATACTGCAAACAAATATTATGCTAGTAGGTTAATAAATTCATTATATTATTTAAAATGTGATTAAAAATTTTCAAGATTTTATGATTATCAAATGGAATAATATTTCTTTTTATGTCACTTTGATTAACCTTTCTAATGAGCACTACTCCAGACTTACAAAAGTTCATTTGCTGAAACTTTATAGAAGTGATACCTACTGCACTTAATTTCACTAAACCTTTAAAATTTTAATTTTTTTTTTCAAATTATAGCCCTCTGTCTGTTCTATGCATATGTGATTTTCATTTCTGAAAATACCCTGGATAAGCAAAAAGTTAAACTACACTTTATTAATAGTATACAAAAATTCACCAAACTTACCAATAGTTAATTAATTCTGCCAATTGTACATCCAAAATGCTTTACATTCAGCTGCTAATGTCATTATTGTCTAAGTGTAATGAAAAAAAAATTTCTTAAAATGAAATCATGATCACAGCTATTGCAAAATCTCTAACTTTTGCTAAAAAGCAATTTTCATAACTCTTAACATTTTATTAACTTATAAAATTGAGCTTAATTCCTTGTCCAACAATAGTATATTAATTGAAATGCAATGTAATGTACTATTGAGGGATAAAGTAATTTGTTTTCATACCTAAAATAAAAAGGTTGAGAACTGAGAATTTATGTTACGCTTGCTGTAGACAAAAAAATTGCCACTTAGCTCAAAATAAGTACCACCAATTTTTCATGATACCTAAGTTTTAAAATTAATTTTGATAGATGACAAAGTTTTTTTTAAAGTTTTCATTTTAGCCGATAAGCGCTTGTCAAGCACTGATAAGCTATTTACATGTTTATTGCTGTCCTACAAAAACGTTAAGACAATTTTAAAAAAATAAGAAAAATGAACGTTTTTTTTTTTTTATATATATATATATATATATATATAATTTTTAAGTACTTACTTGGAAATGTCGGAAATATTTCCTATAATTTAATTTTAGTAATGCTGATTTTAAATTTACAATAATCATTGATGTTATTTTTTTGATGTGTACGTACTGTCACTATTTTTTCATATCTAAATTTTAAATTGAATTTTTAAAAATAAAATATTTTGAAACATTTTAGTTTTAATTGTAAATTTATTTCTAGTAAGCAAAATACTTTGGTGTATTTTAAACAGAAATTACATTGATTGGAATCTAAAATTGAAAGATTTTTGAGCGATTGACGCATTTTTAAACAAAAGTTGTCGGTTTTAAAAATCTTGCAAAAATAAAATATACATCGGTGACATTTGACTTTTGGAAAATTAGCAAATTTAATGTTAAATTAATCTGATTTACACAAGTATTACTTATTTATAGCATAAAGTTTAGAATAAAATTATTTCTTAAACACTAAGTTCAACTTTCTGACCTTTCCATCATACATGTTAATAGGTTTGACAGATGTGGGATAAATATGGCGATCAAAAGTAGCAGAAAAATTTTTTTCTGTAAAGGGAAGAAACCCTGAAACATGACTTTTTAATTTACATACAAATTACCATCCAAAAAAAATTTAAAATAGGAAAGCACGATTTGTATTGAACTTTTTAATTTTTGATTAGTAAATATAATAGCTTAATAAGAAATCTGAAGTATTTTTCAAATATTTTTGAAACTTTATAAATGATTATAATTAAAAAAAAAAAAAAAACAATTCTTTTAAAATTTCATTAATAAAAAAAAATCTTTTTTCAGACTATAATATCCTTATTTATTCAAGCAATTAAAAGCTTATCAAATTAAATAATGTCAGTTATATTGCATTTTTTTATTTTATTATTGCGAGCATATTTTGGGAAATACAGGCAAAATTAAAAACAAAATAAAGAAGTAATAGATTTACATTCCCTAATGAGTTCTACTTTTAACTAATAAAACCAATTTTTCCAATAAAATTTCTTAAAATTTCATGAATTTACGTTCAGGTGGGGGAAAGAGAGAAATGTTAAAAAAAAATTTTTTTTCTACCAAAATTTTTAAAAAAATGATAATTTCAGAAATAATTTTGTTCATTTGTGAATAAGCCCTGAAAGTTTAATTAAAATCCGATAATTATTTGATTTTTGCAAGACTTTTCAAATTACTGTAGTGTATTTGTCACCGGGGGAAAAAAAAATGAAATATATATTAAAGATATTATTGTCTGAAGCATAAGTATTTCGAAAGTATGAATGACTATACACAACATAATAATATTACGTTTTCCATTGTAAACTCTTGTTTGTAACGATTTGGTTACTCATTAAAATCAAAACAAGATTTTTTATCAAATTTTTAAACGTGTTGGGACGAAATTTCTTTTTTTTTAAATAATTAAAAAATACTTTGATCTTTTCTCTTAATAATATAAACATTTTGATGGAAAAAGTTTGTTATTTTTTTTTTTTCATACTATGCTGTTTTTGTTGTTTGTTTTTTTTTTTTTCAGCGATTTACTGGAGGTACCTAAAAATAATTAAAAGCTTATCTGATTAGATAGTTTTATAGCATTTTTTTTTACTTTACTATTAACTAATAAAGCAAAGTTTGCTATCAGAATTTAATTTCTAGAAATTTAATGATTAAGCAGGAGCTGGGTAAAAAAAAACCAAGATTTTAAAAAGCTAATAATTTCATAAATAAATTCATTCATTCATGAATAGGACCTGAAAGTTTAATAAAAATCAGATAATTATTTGATTTTTGAAAGAATTTTCAAATTAATGTATTTTTCAGCAGAAATAAAAGCGCTAAAAATAAAATTCACGTATTCATTTCTGGTCCCACGCTGACGCGAAAAAAAAATCTTAACCAAAATTTCTAACTTGTTAAAGATTAAAAAATACTTCGTTTCCTTTTAATAAACATTTTGTTTGACAATAAAACTTTATTAAGTTCGGGGGTCTTTTTTTTTTATCATGCTATATGATTTAAACTTTATATACTATAAAGTTTTATACATTGTATACGTTGTATACGTTTTTTTTTAGCGAAAACTTGGCGATGCCGACTGAAAAAAATAACTTTTGAGGTCTTGAATAAAAGATGCGAACTTTATATTCAGTTTGCTGCCAATTTTTTTTGTTTTTTTTGTTACCCATAAGAAACTTCATTACGTGTCAGAAATCTGTCAAGCTAACTTTTACTGTGAAGTTTAAAAAAATATTTCTTGTTGAAATTAAAATAATTACTCCTGTTGTAATTATTTAAATCAAAGAGTTAAAAATAAACAGCACTGTAAATCAGCTGTAATTATAGCTCAAAAGTTGTAAATCGAGGGCACGTGTATTCCAGACAAACGAAGATTTTCAAACTAATCAGAGTAGGGGGGAAGCATTTGATCAGTTCTTATCGGGGAAAAAAAAAATCAGTGACACAGATTTGCAACAAAGGAATACATTTCCTTCACTTGTACAAGGGTTTTTATTTATTTCAGGATAATGCATAAATGATAAGATTTACTGCATTAAGACATTAAGAATAAACGAGTTTATATTTTATTTAAAAAAACGTTTTTTCTTCTTTTTGAAAATAAACGCGGTTGGACGCGAGGCAAGAGCAGCGGCCAAGAAAGAGGACCCAGGAGCACCCAGCAGCTTTTGGGTGAGTAGAGTGCAGCACATGGTCGTCACTGCCTTAAAAGGTAGATAGGCTAACTACTAACAGTGAAAGCTAATGTACAGAATTTATTTCGTATAAACACAAATTAAGAAATTTCAAAAAAATTATTTTCTAATCCTATTTGAAAAATGAATTTTCGAAAAGTTTGAAATGCATTATTTCACAATATGGTATTTTAAAATAATTTTGAGAATAACGATTACAGTATGTAAAAAAGTATTTAGATTTACCATTTTTCTGACTGCGAAATTTTGCCATATAAACTATAAGAGTCTTTATTAAAAACATACAAATATTTACCAATAAAATAAATACTTTCTCGTCCGTTATTAAAGTGGCAATTTTAAAAAAAAAAGATACAAACTTGAACTTTTATTATTTAATGAGTAATTTTAATTGTGGTTTTTAGTGAGAAAAGTGATCACTTTTGTTTCACGATAAAAATTAATATAAGAAAAAACGAGAGAAAAATGCTAGACTTAAAGTAATTTTATACACGTGAAAAAGAGTCAGCCATTCAATTATATTATCAAAAAAAAAATCTTTCATTAAAGAGTTCCATTTATCAAAGGGGATTCACTTCTAGATAATACTTTGTTGCTTTGAGGTACGCTAGAAATGGTAACCTGAGAAGTATTTACAAATACAAGAATTACCAATAGCTGCACGTTGGCGATCGAAAAACCAAAACAAGTTTTAGTAGAATTCAAGTTTCTCTTAAAATATCCAACGTCTTATCAGTACCATTGAATAAGAAAAAAGTTCATTAAATGACTGCAGTACACGTTATCTTCGATATTGTTTTTCTTGAAATGCAGAATTTCGCAACAAATATATAAGCTAAAAAGCACATTTCAAAACAAAATTAACAATCTGTAGAATATACAGAATAAATGCGAATTTCTTCAAAGGAGAAAAATGTATATAAGCCAATAAGTTCGTGCAATCCTTCGAACATATGGGTTAAATTCAAATTGTAATTTGAGAAAGAAGTAGTCTACTCAATTAACCAATTTATTAAGCTTCAAAATGAATAATCAAAATAATATTAAATAACATGTTAAAAACTGATGTAAAATAGCAAGGAGCATTTTTCACATCACGTCGCCACTGGACGCATGGTGGAATTGCAATCATCACATGGTTGGGGTAAGATGTTGAACAAACCAAAACACACGCTAGAATTTTAGATCACACGAATTAGGTTTTGCCATAAAGAAGGACAAAGACCTCAAAACTTACTGTTGACCATGTCTCCCACCATTTTATACTTGGTGACGACTAAATCCTGAGCAGGAGAATTCTCAGTATCTTCTTTGTCCGCCATGTTGAAATGTTTGATGCGATCCTGGCAAAGGAAGGCGGGAACAAACTGAGCCTCGTTTCCAAATCAGAATTTTCTCACACGTTTTCGTTCTCTGCCTCTCTCTTTCAGTCTATACTCCTACTCCTCCTCTTCCTGCCTCCTCCTTTCACAGGTTTTAAGTTCTCCTCCTCTTTTTTCCTTTCTTTTCTTACACCTTCTCAGTATCACGTCCTAATCTCTCAGTGTTTTTTACATACCCCCCTCATTCTTTACATCTTAATTCGTGTTCTTAAGTTAAAATTCTAATCTTCTCTTTGTTTTATTTAAGCTTAAGTTCATTGTCAACGATGATTTTATTTATTTTTGTATTTTACGGGAATAAGAATACTGAAATAATTTATTTTTACAAGATTTTGAGAAAAATTTTCGTATTAACTCCCCTTCGTATTTCAAAATTTCATCACCACCACCACCACCATTATACCCTATTTCTTTACATTCTATCTTTGTAACCTTTTATACTTTCATATCATGCCAATGCTAAACTTTTCCCCGTCTTTTCTTTTCACTCACCTAACCACAAAAGATTTTATTCTCTTTTCTCAACTGGCCATAAAGCCAAAGCTCCAATTCTTTCATTGTCTTTTTTCTTCAAAGCCTAAAGAAACTAAAAGACAAGCTAAGCATATCAATTGTTCGTGTTGATTATTTGTCCTTTTCAATATTCCTCCATAACTTCTTTTTTATCTACCTGTCTACCTCACTAGATACCCTATCAGTTTTTCTAACTTATTACAAACTTTGAACTGGCTTTTTCTTTCTTGCTCCTTGAAAAGTTTTTTTCTTTATTGAACGGCAATAGTTATTCATGTTTTATTCTCTCTGCCTAAAAAAAATAGACAAAAGTGAATAATTTTATAATCGGATAAAAATATCACAATAACAGGATTGTTTTTGTTTAATTTTTAATTTAAATAAAAGTTTAATTGTCTCTTAAATCAGATACATTTTTATTTTTCACCAAATTTTAACTTTATCCTCATTAAAGTAATAATTTAAAACGTTTTGTAAGTTTTATAATAAACTTTAAATAAAATGTTTTAAATTGCTTCCTGAAAACTAAAAAAGGAACTATGTAGTGCCTATAAATACTTTCAAATAACTATATAGTAAGAATGTATGTGTCAAAAAGTTATCTCCCCTTGACCAAAACAGAAAATAGCAATAAAAGTGAATTTAAATATTCATGAGAATAGAAAACAGTCACGTGATCTGACAAGACCCACATTAGACAGAAAGTCAATCTTCCTCTTTTTGCTCCATGACAAACATGTACAAAATTTATTTGTTCTTGGTACCCAGTCTTTTGCAAGTAAATATATGTAAACCTAGTATTAAGAATATCAAATATAATATATATATATATATATATATATATATATATATATATATATATATTTGATACAAAGACTTATGTGTTTTGTTTGAACTTTTCATATACTTATGTTTGTGTAGCTTTCATACACGCTAAACTAGGTATATGCTACTATTCCTGCACAACAGACACACAAAAGAATTTGTGGTGTCATTCAAGAAAATATCAAAAAGATGAAGTAGAGATGAATAACATTTTACAAAATTTCTCTATTGTTCTTTTACATTTTAGTAATAATTTTTTTTTAAATTGTTAAAATAATTTCTCACTGAAAAGCATTCCGTTTTCAAAATGTCCAAAGCTAATATTTATCATGAAGGGCTTCATTAAAATGACAAAACTTACTATGAAATAATTAGAAATAATACAAGAAAATTGAAAACCTTTGAACCAAGCCTTCAGATAAAATCATCTTTGCCTCTAACTTAAAAATATGTTTAGCATATGCATTTTCAGGAAATTACAAAATTACTTTATAAAAGAAAAGATCATTTTGAAAGGAGTTAATTATCTGAACTAGGCCAATAAAAATCACCATTTCAACAGGAAATAGGTTCTTTAAAAATACATCTTCGTAAAGAATTTAATATAACTTCCATGTTACTAATTCAAATTCTATTCACATTTTAATTAAAGTACCCCATTTTCAGTAAAATAGTGTGGCATTCATCAGCCTCAAGAAACTAAGGATATATACCTAAGAAGTTTCAATTCACTTTCTGTTTTGCCAGCATAGTGAAGCATTGCTGGAGTGCCTTCACCAATATTCAGGCCTGAGAAGAATTTTATGGGAGATCAACAGTTGTCCACTCAGCATATTTTCTCCTCTCCACACCACTAATGGTGTTCAAAAGAAAGGTATTGGCTAATGGTGTTCGGCATCAGTGTCATCAGAGAATTTGCTAAAACAATATTAGACGTAATATTGGATTGCCTTTGAGACTCTGGCTCCTTGTTTTTTCCCCAGAGTTTACTCTCAAAGCCTTTCCTATGATTAGATATAGCTCCAAAGTGGAAATTTGAATCAAAAGTTTTCCTTCACTTGTTCACTCCAGGCCTCAAGTGAAACTCACATATATGATTCATTGCTAATGATACTGGGAAAATGGTTTGCTCATGTAGGGGCCTTGGTGATGCTTGGTAAATTGGCCTTGTGTCAAACACAACTGAAGTCCCCACAATTTAAATATCAGAAGGTTGGATGTTGAAATGTGGAAGGATAAAATATTTTGTTTGTACATTAAAGTAAAAATTTATTAACAAAATAACAAAATTGTTAGAAGAAAAATGTAAGTGAAATTTTGTTAACTGAACTCTATATTTGTGAGAAGAAAAATGTTCATTGAGAAAATGCATGCTGCTTTCTAGTTAAAATTGTTCAAAGAGAAATGTATTTAAAATGTTCCACAGAAGTTTAGAGTTCATGTTTGATTGTGGCAGAATGTAAAGTCTTATGTTCCTTCCCCTTTTTGGTAAGTTGGCGACAGGGTGAGAAAGAAGCTGAACCAAATAAAGAAATTGTACTCAGGACGTCCTGTTGTTGTTGTTCTCTTTGGCAGCGTAGAGTGAAAATGAAGAAAAGGGAAATTGGAAGAAAAGATCAAATGAATCTGTGATGCACCCTTATGTCCAGGTCGGCTTCTTGAAATTTCTTTTGTTACATTGCCACAAAGTCTGTCAGCTAACCGATTTGGACTGGTCACAGAACGTGGTTAAATAGCGTATTATCGTCATGTGACAGGCTCCAGGAGGCATTTTCTTCTTTAGGTGTGAATAAAAAAATTGGCTGATGTCATATATCAATTTTTTGATTTCCTATCCAATAAGGATCCAGAATTTTGCTTTTCACACTGACTTGTGAAATTTGTCTTGGTCTGAGTTTTTACAAAATGTTTTTAGTCCTTTTGTTGTGGTGCAGTGGATATCAACTCGGAACGAGAAATTGAGAAGCCGAGTTCGAATTCCAGTTGAATTCATTGCATTCACTTACACGCAAATACCCTTGGGAAAGATATTAATCCGTCTCTTCCTTCCAGTTATGGGTTAAATAACAGGACAGATTGGGTTCTATAGCCTTGGCTTATAACCAGTCTACCGCAGAAAGCAATGGCAACCTACTGTGGGATAATCTTCTGCCCAGTCAGTCATGCCTCTTTCGAGACATGATCGCCCAAGCGTGTTTCACATATGGCACTTAACTGACTGACTGACTGATCCACTTTTGTGGGTGTGCAATTTTACTTTGTGTGTTTTTAGTTAATTGTTGGATGATATAGGATTTGAATCCTATACCCATTCCGCTGCTCCAGAAAATACCTGCCTTTTTTTGTCATGCATTACTTTTATTAGAGTCAGATTAGAACCAAAATGGAGTATTGCTGCTATGTTGGGATTGGAGCTGCATAATTCACACTTTCCAAAATCATTTATGCTACCTTGTAGAGAATAATCTATATTCTACAGCCTCTTTCCCCACAAGCACAACATTGCAAGTCTATCGGTACTCTCTGGCCATTTCCATGGTAAATGCTTAGATGAGCTCTACTCTTTAGATTTACCAGTTCAGACCTTTATAGCTAGGACTCATTATGCTTGTATGTCCCCAGAAATACATAGCCTTCCTTCTCCCTGTATTCCATTTCTGAGGAGCAAGTTCCCCTTAGACAGATTTTTCCCAAGAACTGATACTTTTTAAAACATATTCCCATGTGAATGCTCCTCTTTACACTACAATCTTAACCTCTTCAAGTCAAGGGTCAATTACTGTCTATCTGTCTTATCCTCATTATATTTACTTCTTTTTACCATCTCTTATGTTCATATCACAGACTTCATTCAGTAACATTCTACAATCAGTGGCTCTTGAGCCTTATATGAGGGAACTTTAATATCAAAAATGTAAGAAAGAGTTTTGTTTTTTAAAGTATTAAAAGTAAAATTTCTAAAGAAGGCTAAAAAACAATGTATTAGCAGTATAATTTCCTTCATCGGCAGCAGTGGAAGTTCCATGACTGGATGTGGTTATAGGGACACTGTGCACCTGACAAGTTACATACAGTTCAAGATCATTTACAATCTTGTAGGGGATAACTCATTTTCCACTCTATAGCCTCTTTCCCCATAGACACAACATTGTAAGTCTATTGCTTTTCTCTAGTCATTTCTATAGTAAATATTCAGATGAGCTCCACTCTTTAGATCCACTAGTTCAGACAGCTAAAACTATGCTCATATGTTCTCAGAGTCAAATAGCTTTCATTCCTTCTGTATTTCATTTCTAATAAGCTATCTCCACTTAGACAGCTATTTCCCAAGAACGGCTACTTGCTATTTATGGAACAAATTCCAGCATGAATGCTTCCTTGAACACTAAAACCTTCAGCTCTTCAAGTCAAGAGTCATTTGTTATCTTTAGATTCTCCTAATTTTCACTTTCTTCTCTCTTCTCTTCCACTGATATCACAAAACTCATTCAGTAACCCTCTACCTTGAATCATTCTTGAACCTTGTATTAAGTGACAAACTCATTGCTCTCAGTGGAGCAGGAGCCATCAACGAACCCTCATCATTAATACTCCTGTAACTAGTCTTTTTTACAGGTAAAGGTGTTGATCTTGTACAAACTACTTCATCCTCCAGATGAGGTAGACTTGTTGCCAACCCAATCTGCTATTTAACCCATAGCTAGAGCAACAAGAGATGAATTAATACCTTTCCCAAGGGTATTTGTGCATAAGTGAATGCAATGAATTCAACTGGAATTCAAACTCAGCTCTCTCATTTCTCATTCTGAGGCAATATCCACTTCCCCACAATGCATTTCCCTTGTATTGAGTGAACTTTAGTATAAAAAATGCAAGGTTGATGAGTCCTATCTACCAGATATTCCACTTTCAATAAAATATAAATAAATATAACTTAAGCAGATAAAAAGGAAATTCATCAGCCTTATAACACTATATCTTTTTTCTTTAATAATAATCTATTTAAACAAAGTTTGAAATAAAATATAGCAGAAACAATTAGTGATAACTTTAGCTATAACTTATATCCTCTTTTAATTGCATATCCACCGACAAAAATTTTGATGAACAAAGTCTGTCAGCTGATCTCTTTTCTGAACTAGTTCTAACAGGTCAATGGGGGAAAACTGGCTGGTCAATGCCTCAAAAATCAAACTAGGAACATTCCATTTTCACTTTAACCACTTTTTGTCCCTGGGGGTGGTTATCCTGGTCACAGGACTGTATATTTAGCACTTCCACTCCATGGGCCTGTTCTGGTCAACATGCACCAGATCTAACTCTTCCACCCTGGCCCCTCAACTTCCAGTGTCTTCCTCTTCAGGTTGAGGTGTCTATTCAGTCTTAACTGAACTCAAGGGTTTGGCCATAGGTCTCTGAGCATCCATAGGTCACTCAAGTGGCCCACTGGTTTAAATTTGCTTTCTGCCTACATTGTGATTATTAGATCCAGAAAGCAGAAGTGTTGTTCGTTCATGGTCGACTGAAGATGTAGACACAGCTGGGGAGCCAGTGTTAAACATTTACAATACAGCAAAAAGAAATAGAAAGAAAAAAATAATAATGCCCATAGAAAGCTGAACAAACTGTTCAATGGTTGCACTGTTAATGTCTTTTATATACAAGAAAATAATAGAAAAAGAAAAAGGTTACAGAAAGTAAGAGTTTTTAGCATAACAACTCACACACTGGAGTCTAGACAGAGAGAGAGTGTGTGCGTGTGTGTATGGTTATTTTTTTGTTAAATTGTCTCTTTTCAACAATGTTCTCCAGATTCTTTTGACAGAATCAATTCTTCTCAAGTAAAACACTGTGTTCACCGTACCTTTCAAAGGTGCTGGTACAAACAATGGGTGATGCAATTCCGATTGTTGTCAGACTGGTAACGAACATTAAATTTCATATACTCAGCGGTTTTTCAATGCGGCTGCTATAACGACGATACTTCTCATAGTTCTTCAACAACTATTAAATTTGAACAATCCTTAGCAAATTTGGGGCGATGCTTAAACTTCTCAAATCATAAATCTCCTTGTCGGGAACTACTCAATCCGATCTCTTCACAAAACATCAGTTTCACATAATCATTTCATAATCTTCTTCTTTCTTTTCTTTGTCTTTCCGACGTCACCACCAGCAACAATAAACACAATCTGCAACAAAGCCTCTGTCTAAAACAATAAGACCAAATGCAAGTAAAATATGAAATATAATTTATTCTCCTTTTTCATACAAAGATGTCTTCGGTTAGGAAGTTGTTTGGTCTGAATTGTTTGCAACCTTACTCCAGCGAGGTGGTGGTGGGTCAATCCCACACACAACCGTATGCTTCCACGGTTGTGATCTGACTCCTCTCTCCTTCAGCATTACAACGCGCTTATATAGGAAACACCGGAGGGTTATAAGCTAGGTCACCATGCACTTAACACGATTGTCTAGCTTAGGGAGCGCTATTTCAATTTCACGTGCAAAAAATTATTTTGTTCATTTCCATTGTCTTCTGATGACCTTAATTAAAGACACAACTTATGTTTAGATCAAATTTCACTACCAGTAAACAAATATGCTGATTTAACCTAGCTGTTCCAATTTACTTCAATATTTTTTTTTTATCAAAAATATTATTTCGTTCATTTTAATTGTTTTCTGATGACCCAAATTAAACGGCCTAACTTATGTTTAGATCAGATTACCCTACCAGTAAACAAATACGTTGGTTTTATTTCGCTGTTTCAATTTACTCCAAATTTAATTTAATATTGTCATGTTTACTAGAGGTAGAAATTATGTTTTAAAAAATTCTTAATAGAAATTAAAAAGAAAGAAACAAATGACATGACGTTTTGGCCATTTCAGCCTTCTTCAGGTGCCAGGAATTTTGAACCCTTTAAATGTGCGTATGTGTTTGACTCTCTCTCTCTCTCTCTCTCTCTCACATCACTGAACAGACTCTGAATATTGTCTTGAGCCCCTGTTGAGACTTAAACTCAACCCAGATAGTGAGTGGCACTTGTACATACAATCTATTGCTAAAGATGCTGCAAAAATGTTTAGTCCCCTGTACTGCTCCAGTGAGAACCTGACTCCTTCAGCTATCATCTACCTTTGCAAGAGCTACATCAGGCTGAAAAAAGAAAGTACAATTGCAATATCTGGATAGGAGCTGCCCAGTCTTGATAAACTCCAAACGTCTTGCAAGTGATGAATTATTTTTCATTCTGCAACTCATTTTCTTTAGATGAAACATTGCAAGCCTCTTCTATGCAAAGTGCTCAGACAAACTTCATTCCTTAGTTTCACCAATTCTAACCATCATGGCTAACACTCACCATGCCATTGACATTGTAGCGAACCATTCTTATTCTCTTTATATTCCGTTGGTCTAATCTAAGTTCTCCTTGATTCTTCCTACAAACTGCTGCTATAGTGGCAATGCTTATCTATTCTTTTCTGTTACTAGTGGAAAGTCTGTTCTAGTGAAGGGTAGTTGTATACTGTTGCAGGTTAACGGAATTTGGCCTTGTTGTAGATAGCCCACTATAAGTCAGAAAGAAAGGTTATAAACCAAGGAAAGCAAATTGAGTTGAAAGATAACATTTTATATATAACACATATCAATTAATGTTTTTACAATTGAAATAATACATGAAGTATAGGTCCAACAGAGGTTAAAATGTTCATGGCAATAAAATGCTGAAAGAGAATTAATGCTTAGGAATTTGGGAGCGTGTAAGTAAGGCATGTCTTTGATGTATTTGCTCCTTAGGTCAGTAAGTAGTTTTTGACTCAGGGAAGAAGGAAAGAGGTAAGGGAGGTGAGCATAGCAAGTTGCTTGACTTTGGTCAAGGGAGATACTAATTACTCTCTTCTCCTCGAGTCGGTCTGCCTGTCGATGCTTTCTGTATCTGCTTTTTATATCTTCTTTTTGGATCACAGCAGTTCATTTGGGATTTCACACTTGTATTCGGTTCTGGGCTTCCCATTGGCTGATAAATAAAATTTACATAGGCTCGTGAACTGGAAATTTAATATTTAATTAATTTTTATTTTTCAACCAAAACATCTGCGCGGAGCAGGCAGCACAGCGATGACTTTTGGTCATTTGCTTTTTGATCGTGAAAGTGCAAACATCCAGTACATCACTTTTGCTCGGTATCACCACACTGCTTTATGGAACTGATTCCAAAGAGGATGCTTCCACAATCACTGTAACCTTAACCTGTCTAAGTACAGGGTTAACCTTTACCTTCCCTACATATCCCCATAAACTGTATCTCTTATTCTTCAAGCTTCTATCTCAAGTAGCTCTTGGGCCTTGTACAGGGTGAACATTATTGTAAAACAAATCATTCTTTCTTGATATATTTAAGTTATAAGCTATAACATTGAAAAGTAAAATTTTTATTGAGAGAAAATTGAAAAATGTTTATGTTTTCATTTGAAATAAAGAAAATACAAACTTTAAATAAAATGGTCTTAATATACAGAAAAAAGGGAGTATAGTAAATATTTCTAGTATTTTATTTTTCTAGAAATAGGAGAAGTTAAATACAAACTTATTAATCATTGATTGCTTTTTTATTTTATGTAGATACAATATTTTTGTATATAATCAACATTTGATAACAAATAAAGTGGATTTTGTCAATACTGTTGTCATCAGTTCCCAAGTAGGCATCTATACAGATGACGCCACCATTTACTTCAGTCTCAATAGGAAGGTTGACAAAGTAAACCTGGCTGCTGCTCTTTAAATGGTTAACTGCAGCCGGAAAGGGTTTGTAAATTTTAATGCCTCCCAAGCAAAACTACTCTTTTTTAACCACCATAAAGAAACTTTTCTCCCAGCCATCAGCACTGCAGGTGCAAGTCTCCTTCAGTGCAACACACTGCACCTCTTTGGCTTCACAATTGCTAGAAAAGTTGGGTCCTTGTGTTGGACCAAAAAGTTTTTCTTGTCAGAATCTATCTTGCACATTTATAAATCTACCATTTGTCCATGCATTGAATACTGTCGACACATCTGGCCAGGTGCTCTTGCTATTCATCATGAGGTTCTCAACAAAATCCAAAGAAGGATCTGCAATATAATAAATCCTGACTTGGCATCTCAGCTTCACTTTCTCACCAACATAACATGGCTTCCCTGTTCTTTCTACAAATATTTTCATGGAAACTGCTCTGACAAGCTTTTAATCTTTATACTCTGACCACATGAAGTTAAACTTACCACTTGATTGACATCTAGGTCCCACCCTTTTACCATTAAAATAGTTAAATGTAACAGCCACTTCTACATAAACAGTTTCTTTTCTCATGCTCTCCACCTGTGAAACTTCCTTCTGTTTACTTGCTTCCCTGATAGCTACAATTTTCAAAAATTTAAATGCAATGTCAATTGCCATCATCTATCTTCTTGAATCCTGTTCATCTTTATTTTTTTTGTACCCAGTCTTTTCTCTCACTGTAAATCCCTGCACACTAGTGGTGGCCCTGCCTTGTTTAGGGTGAAATGATAAAAAAAACATTAGTTGGGTACCTGTCACTTCACTGATGGCAAGATGATCCAATTTTATATCTAAACAGTTTGTCCATTTAGTAGAAGATATATTCAATTTATTTACAGAAGTTATAAAAATGACTTTAAGGAATTTAAATGCTGTGGGTTTGTGTATGTTGTAGATGTGTTCATATGTAAACAATTAAAGAAAAAGTATACAAAACCTTGGGTTCTACTATTGATCATTTATTCTATTTTTTATGGAATCTGTAGAGAAACAAAGTTATCAATGTCTTTTGGGTATGTCTGTTTTCTTTTTGGTGTAGAAGCTAGGATAAATAAGTATAAGCAACATTATAATGGTCCCATTTAAGTCACCTTTGTGCAAAGAGAAAGTGTGTACTTACTTATTCATTCAAGAGTTTAAGCATAGTTATAATGGTTGAAACAAAGTCAGCATTGCACTGAGTTCGAATAGCCAAAGAAAAGGTTGATTTCTTTCATTGGTGAAAGTTTTAGAAGATACATGCAAACACCATGTGTTGGAAACTGAAAAGAGAGTTCAGTTGTCAGTGGACTGAGGAAACAAATGTACGCCAGTGGGGCATCTATTTTCATGTGATGCTGCATCTTAGAAGAGGAAGAAAGAGAGTGAGGAAGGAAATGTTTGTTGTTTTATAAACTTAACCAACTCTGCATAATGGGGATTTGACGAAACCAAGTGGGGTAATAAAATTACCAGTTCATTTATTACTAGCATCATGGGAAAATGTATTTATATTTTTATCATTCATTTTTATTATTTATTTAATTTTATTTTGTTTTCCCACAACTTCCAAGAACTGCAATTTTTTTTCTGTTATCCAGTAGTTGTCAGACAAAAAAGGAAAATTAGCCCTTGCAATACGGATGTCCATCTTAATCTCACTCAAATTGCATATATACATGTATATTTTAATTCAATGATAGATCTAAAAATATTTCTACAAAATTTTAAAAAAAAACTCAAAGATAAATAATAATTCTATTTATTACTGAATAATTTCTAAAATGCTCAATAAAATCTTATAATTATCTGATATATTATTATTTTTTTTGTTTCTAATGTTATGATTTTATTGTTCAGCACAGGGTAAGTGCTGTCCAGATTGAGTGGCAGAAGTGTGTATAGTGAGTCCTGATAAAAATAAAATATAAAAATAAGGTCTCTGCACTTTCCTTTAAAACCCCCATCACTTTCTTCCTCTCTCTAACCTTCCCTTTCTATGCTTCTCTCTTAACTAACAAGAAGGCAACCCTAGACATGCATTGGAAAATTTCTAGTGGATTAAGATGTTGGAGAAGAGAACAGCACTCAAAAAAGGGGATCGGATTAGCTTCCTTAAGGCATTGTGAGTAATAGTAGGTAGTCCATTGGGAAAAATGTTTAGTAGAGAAGTTCGGCATGCATTTACATTAAGTTGGTTGGAGTTTAGAACTATGAGAGTGGTGAGCTAATCCTCTGATCGAGAACATGTATCAACATCCTCAGATACAGCTGATCTTAGGTGGTTTTCTTTGTTTTATTTCTCTCTCATTTGGTTATTATGTTGTTCCATAGAAGACTTGTTAGAAATGATGTGCACTGTGCAAATTGGCAGATTTCTGGGCCCAATCATTGTATGTTTTGAGATTTATAAAATTGTATGTGTAATGAAAACCCGAGTGAAGGTCACATAGGTATGTGAAGGTCATCTACCTGGTGTCAATTTAAAATTGATATGCGCTTACCATCTACAGCAGCCGTCATGCACCAGTAGTGACTGTGGGTGTGGTTAAGTTCAAATAGAAAAGAGAAGGAACAGAAGTGAAAAAATTGTGAACTGTATAAAAAAAAGTCTTATGTGTGTTCTTCAATAAGTAAGACAAACAAACTTTCTGATGTGCGATCTTTAGAAAAAGAAAAAGAAACAAACTTTTCAAACATTGTAGAAATTTTATTGTTGTGTGTGTTCTTCAAAAAGAAAAAAAAAATGAACTTTACAGACTTTACAGAATTTTTTTGGTATTGTGTCTAAAAAAAGGAAAAAAACAGAAAAAGAGCAGGAAAAAATAATGGTGTCACAAAAAAGAAAGGAAAAGAAAGATTTCTTGTAAAAATTAGGTGCTCTTTATTTTTCTCTTCCATTGCATTGTGTTTTCAAAAGAAATTTTTTTCTTTGGTTTAAAGGTTTTTTTCAGAATATCGTAAAGAAGATGGGTGTTGCCAAAAAGTTGATAGCAGGTTTACTAGAAGAAAAATAAAAAGAAGCAAAACATAACTGAAGTGAATTAGTCCTTTAGTGGCCAGTATGTGGATTGTGTTCGGTGCTTGAATGAATGAGTAAATAAATGGAAAAAAATGGGTAAGGAAACAAAACTAAATGGTTCAACTGATAAAGGTGAAATGTTTGCCATTGCACAGAGAATCCTAGGGGTCAGTTGTTGGGAATAAAGAGTCCAAGACATGCAGAAAATTTTAGAAACTGACAGAGGTATGCAAAAATGTGAATTCTTTTATGGTTATAAGTTATATAACGACATGTCTCAAAATGGTAATTTTTTAAGTATGACTTAGATGTGGCATAAGGCCAAAATAATGGAGAACCTGGTGAGGGTCAAGCTCACTGCTCAGTTGTAATTGTTCTGGCACTAATCATTACTCCATGTTGGGGTGCCAACAAGTTTGAGTATGTGAAGATGGGTGACCTACCCAGTGGAAGTTGAAAAGAAGAAAAGGAAAACATTTTTTTAATGTAAATTGTGTACTGGCCTGGTTCGTTGTTATGCCTGAATCAGAAGACTAACTTAAAAATTTTACATCAATAAAATAAAAAATAAAAAATAAAAAAATTAGTTGGGTACCTGTCACTTCACTGGTGGAAAGATGATCAAATTTTAAATCTAAACAGTCTGTCCATTTAGTAGATGATATATTCAATTTATTTACAGAATGAGCTAGACACATATACACAATGGATGTTACTTTTGAGATAATGCATAATTTTTTTGTTGTGGTATTGTGATATTTTTATTATGTCATATTATTTAAATTGTTGTACAGTGAAGTGGGTATGGATGAGAGGTTTTGGTAACAAGAATAAAAGAAAAAAGGTACTTATAAAGTTTGGGTGAACATTTTGAAAGAATAGAAGTTAAAAGTATTCATTGGAATATTTTTGGGCAGCATAGATTTGTGGCAATGAAGTGTATTTGCATTAAGTAATGCAGATGTTTAAAATGTGTTTAGTTGAAAAATGTCAACCAGGTGTGCAAAAAGGAAAACATATTCAAATTTAGGATTCTTATTTTGTCTTCTGAGATCAGATGCCAGCTCATGCCTCAAATAAGTTTGTACCAGAAGATAGTTGTCAATGGCATTGAAGTGACATTAAGTCAACAGTCAGAACATTTTGAGTAGTGATTTTAATTGATTTTAAAGAAGCAGTTGTTCTCTCAGTCAAGCTTAGACTAATTTGAGAATCTTTCTGTATGCAGGAGGGTGCCGACAACATCTAACCATAAAACCTCTTTCCATTACCAGCATGCTAATTGGGACACGCTTCATAGTTTTCTTTGTGATGCCCCACGGAGTGACATCTTCAATTGAAAAATGTGCCATTAAGGTTTCTTCTTGGGTCAAAGCCTGCATGGATGCTTTCATCCTTTCTCAGAAATACCAGATGAAACCTCAATCATCTCCATAGTTCATGCTTGGTCGCTATTTTCAGATATACCAGTGTGACAGCCCTCAACATAACAGATGTCTATTTTTTAATGCTCATGATAAATGTGAATGAGATCTCAAGGGAGCTAAGTCCCTGTTTCATGAGAGAATGAGGCGCCACATAGCCTTCAACAACTCATGATTACTGGTGGCTCTATAATAGAATATTAAATAAGTGCAAGGTCTCTATTCCACCCCTCTGCTTTGCCCCTCTTCGATCAATTTGATGTGTTATCCGCTGCTAATAAAGCTGAATGCTTTGCCTGTACATTCTCCTCAAACTCTACTCTTGATTCATCTGGAGTATCCCTGCCTAACGTTCATCCTAGAATTGTGTCTCTGTTGAATAATATGCATATAAACCCTTTCATGGTTTCTGTTATCATCACTAGCCTAGAACCCCACAAAGCATATAGTCCTGATGGTATCCTTTTAACAGTCATTAAAAAGTCTGTTCCAAAACTGATTCTTGTTCTCTCTAAGCTGTATAATAAATGCCTTGCTGCCTCCTGCTTTCCTGCTTGCTGGAAGTTATTATCTGCTGTTCCAGTTTTTACAAAATCTGTTGAGCCATCTAACCCTTCAAACTATTTGCGCTTCTAACTCTTTTGGGGAAACTCATAGAGGTGCTAATCAAAGTTGAATTGATTTACCATCTCTCATTACAGGGCCTTTTCTCAGACAAGCAATATGGCTTTTATTTCTCCATGTCAACTGCTGATGTATTGACAATAATTATAGAAAGGGTCTCTCATGCTCTAGATAAAAAAGGTGAATCCTGGACTGTAGCATTGGACGTCTCAAAAGCCTTTGACAGTGTCTGGCATGCAGGTCTTCTCCACAAATTGAAAAGTTATGTGTCTCTGAACATATTTTTGAGTTGATCCAGTATTTCCTATCAAATTGTGAAATAATGTTATCCTGAATGGCCACTCATCTAGATCCTTTTGTATTAATGTGCTGTTTTTAATTTTCATTAATGACCTTCCAAATAGCATCAGCTCTCAAATTGGTATTGACACCACAACTATTTCTTTCTGTCTCGATAGTAAGACTGATCAGTCTGACAAGGTCTAAATGGCAGCTGGTGTCCAAAATGACCTCAAGACCCTCATTAACTAAAGCAAAGCTGGCTTATCACTTTTAAAACCTTCAAAACTAAACTTCTCTCCATTAATTATCTAAGAGACCCCTCTCTGCCTTCCATCAGCATGGCTGATGCTAAGTTCCAGGAAAGTGAGTTATTGTGTCTTTCCAGGCTAACTTTCTCAGCTGACATGAAATGGAAAGACTATATTCATTCCACTGCTAGATCAGCTGTGAAGAAAGTTGGTTCACTGTGTTGTGCAAGACAATTTTTCTCTCTAGAATCTATTTTACATATCTATAACTCTACAGTTCATCCATTACTGTCACATATGATCTGGTGACCCGGCTATTTACTTTGAGCTCCTTGATAAGATCCAAAAAATAGTCAGCAATATTATCGGTCTTGATCTGGCAGCTCTGCTTTGGTCACTTTCTCACCACTGTAAGGTTGCTTCTCTATGTCTTTTCTATAAATACTCTCATGGTAATTATTTCGATGAGCTCTTTTCTATGCTACCTAGAGTCTTTGAATTTAAGCACAGTACTAGACTGAATGTGCGTTGTGGTGCAAGGAATATTGGCTTGGAATGAGAAATCGAGAAGCCGAGTTCAAATTCCAGTTGAATTCCTTGCATTCACTTATGCACAAATAACCTTGGGCAAGGTATTTGTCCGTCTTTTCTTTCTAGTTATGGGTTAAATAATAGGACAGATTGGATTCTATAGCCTTGGTTGGCAACCAGTCTACTGCAGGAAGTAATGGAAACCTACTGTGCGATAATCTTCTGCCCAGTCAGTCATGTCTCTTTTGAGACATGATCGCTCAAGCATGTATCATGTATGACACTTAACTAACTGACTGACTAGACTTGTGTCGAGGTCTCATCAATTTACGTTTGAGCTGACTAGATGTAACTGTAAATTCAATGCTAACAGTTTCTTTTCTCACACTTCTCACTTGTGGAACTCCCTTCCAGCTTCATGCCTTTCAGCCAACTTAAACTGTAAGAGAAACATTCTACATAAAACATCTGGCACACAGTATTAATCTTACCTTACTTAACAATGGAAATAATGTGCTAAAAGCATTGTAAAATAGAAAGTTGCCAACTCAAATTGTAGCCATGTTCCTTTAGAGTTACTTGGAATAAGCACTGCTACTATATAGGCATCACACCTCTACATCCTAAAAAGACAACCAAGAAATTAACAACACTTAACAACAAACTCCTTAAAAATGGCAAAAGAATTGGCCAAAATAAACACTACAGACAAATCTTATACTCCCACACTCTCACCAAATGAAAAAATGAAGAACATTAGAAAAACTCAATAAAGAATAAATCAAATTTTCCATGTCTGTTATATTCCACAAAATATGTTTGAAATGAAGGTTGCTACACAAACATACATTTATAGATTTTATCTCTCTCTCTCTCTCTATATATATATATATATATATATATAAATTTTGCCACTTAACTGATTGATACTACCTTTAGCATCTCAACTCAGGATTTTGTAGACAGACCTGTCCATCCACTCCTCAGGGGTTATCAGCAATTTAATATATTTAAACAAAAGTTTCATACCACAGAATTTGTATTGCCTTAAATATGCAAGATTGTATTCTTTAAAGGATCCTTTACAACCTGACCAACACTTCTTTAGAAAAATATATTGATACCATTTTAGATAAACAAAATAAACTGAATTTGTTTCATTTTGTTTATCCAAGGAGGTACCAACATATTCTTCTGAAGAAATGTTGCTAAAAAAATGATCCTTTGAAGAATGTGTTTTTGCATATTTATATATATATATATATATATATATATAACAGGAAATAATTATAATAAAGGGAAAATATATGTAAGAATATGCTTCAAATTAATGTTTTATGATGATTTTGAAATTATTTAAAATTCTTTATGTAAGCATTATTTTAATGCAACACAGGAAAAAGGAAGAATACGCTTTAAATATTATAAATATTAAATTTTTTATTTTAACTTGAAATCATTTGAAATTTTGTAAGCTAGAACTGAGTTTAAATTCCAGTTGAATTCTTTGCATTCACTTATGTGCAAATCCCCTTGCTTCTCCCTCCAACTATGGGCTAAATAGCAGGACAAATTGGGTTTTCTAGCCTTGGTTGGCAACCAGTTTACTACAGAAAGTAATGGCAACCTACTGTGGGAAAATCTTTTGCCCAGTCAGTCATATTGCTTTTGAGACATGATCGTCCAAGTATGTATCACATACAGCACTTAACTGACTGAAATAACAATATGGTGTATATTTATTTTTGTTTTCATGAATTATATTTATTTTTCTTTTGTAGGAGAACCAATTTAAATAATAAACTTAAATCTCTCTTAAGATGTTAAAAAATTTAAAGAAAAAAATTGATATTCCTGGTCTGGTGTGCTTATTCTATAATTTTATAAAAATACAAAAAATATTTAAATCATGATTATTTCATGGAGAGGTATATTTCTGTAGAGACTGTTATTTTATTCATTTTAGCTATTAAACTAGATATTTGAAGCTGTAAGATACTTTTTAATTTTTTCTCATCCCCTATTTTGGTAAGTTGGAGGGACTTCTGTCAACTTCCTCATAGTATTTCTGAGTAGCTTCAAGCAAGATCTCCATTATCTGGTTATATTTTAATGTATAGGTTCTTAAGAAATATCTCAGAACAGGTGAGCATATGTTTTAAATTATCTATTTTCCCACACTTGTTACAGGAATGCAAGTATAGAAAACAGGTCATGTATTGTCTTTACCAGGAAATTTATTCACTTTGTATCCATCTACATAAAGTTATGTAAAACTTTATCCTAAGAAGTGCACTCAATATCCCTAAATAAAATTGTTTAAATGAGCCAAATGTACACCTTGGATTCAATCTTTCTTGAATTTAATTAACTGGGAAATTTTCTTTTCTCCTTCTAGACAGACACAAAAGTTTTTATAACTTGAATATTATTTTTAACCAATAACAAAACTTATTTGATACATAATTAAATTTTGACCGTGCATAGAATACTGTTGTCATATCTGGTCAGGTGCCCCTGCTGTTTGTCTCTGTGTTCTTGACAGGCTCCAAAGGAGAATCTGTAATGTGATTGATCCCGACCTGGCAGCTTGACTCCACCCACTTTCTCACCGGTGAGATGTGGCTTCCCTCTGTCTATTCTACAAATATTTTCATGGCTTCTTCTCCAAAGAACTTAGGTCACTGGTGACACCCCTCCACAAGAATTTACTCAGGCAACCAGACTGGCATCAAGGTCCCGCCATTTTACAGTTAGATCAGCCAAATGCAAGCGACAATTCTACTCCAATAGCTTCTTTTCTCACACTTCTCGCCTGTGGAACTCCATATACTTGCTTTCCTGACAGCTATAACCTGTGTTCATATCCTATTCTTGCCCTTTCTTCCCCCCCCTGTAGCTGGTTCGTCTTTGTCTCCACTCTCCCCCTGCCTAAAACTTTAACTCTCTTATGTAGCCCCCTGCACATCAGTGGTGGTACCTCCTTGCTTGGGGTGGGGGAATGATAAAAAAAAAATCTATAAAACATATCACTAGGGCTGCACCATTTCCATTGTGAGAGTAAGACTTGTGTTACAAGTGTTACTTGTGTTACAAGTAAGACCTTTTATTTGTCCCTTTACATACTGCTTAACTTTTTTCAAAAGTGTTTTAATTTCTCTGTATGAGACAAATATATATATGTGTGTGTGTGTGTGTGTGTGTGTGTGTTGCATTTTTGTATCAAATATTTACATACTTTAGTGTTCCATATATAACTCATTTTTAGAATTAATTTCCATGGTTATTTTTATCATTTCTTACATCATGTTAAGGTGTTAGTATATCACAGATATATTAATGCTTATAAGAGGCATTGGAGAGTGGATATTTCTTTTCTCTTCTCAAGCACCCAGTTATTTTTAATTTGGGGCAGAATTGTGATGGAATATAAAATGAATCTTTAATGATGTTTCCTTTTCATCAGAAGCCAAATCACTAAAGCTTGTAAAGCTTGTGGTAAGAATGCAGTTTGAAAATAAGGAGATTTTGAGCTCAAAAATGTAACACTTTAGAAATCCTCAGAATTTGAAAATTAATGTATTTGGAGGAATTTTTGAAAAAGATGTGGCACAAACAATGTGTGAAATATCCAAAAAAAGAGACAAATCAGTTAACTCATTTGAATGACACATTAAAATAGAAGAGATCTTTTGCTAAGAAAATTGATAAGCAATATTATTGCATGATAACATGTGTCATATTACCAATGTATGTTATGAGTATGCCGTGATAGGAAGTTCTTATACATTTCTCATGACAAGTGACCTTCACACTATAACAGGTTTCATTCTATGGAACACTGATGATCTGGATAACATTACCAACAGGTTCAAGAAATTGAAAAATATTTATCAAAGAATTCCTCAAATTTAAACTGAACCCATTTTTTTAATGATGGAATATATAATTTATCTGAATATTGATATAAAAATTGAGTATGATAATAATACCATGAATTTAGATGCAAAGTAGAGGCCTCAGTGGTGTTTAACACAATTGGCTTTGTGCCAAACGTAACAGAATTCCCCACAATTTAAAGTTATCAGAAGGTTGGAAAGAATAGAAATGTTTTGTTTGTATAAATAAGTGGAAATTTATTCATAGAACAGAATGACATCAATTTGTAGGAAATTAAATTATTAATTGTAGAACTGTTTGAAGAGAAACAGTAGTAAAGTGTTAAATGAATTCAGAGTTTGTTTGTTGCAGTAAGGTCTTCATTACTTTCTTGTTGCGGCCAGTGAGTAATTGAAAAGAAAGAAAAAGCAATAAAGAAAATTGTACTTATCAACATTAATTTTAGGAGTTAGCTGAAGTTATTGTTGTTGTCTACTTTTTGTTGACGGCAAGTGGGCAATGACAAAAAGAAGAGATACAGGAAAATAACGTGTGAGAAGAAGATGAGGTATGTCTGTGTGTCACGAAACAGTTGTGTCCGATCAGTGGTTTAAAATATTGCATTGTGGCTGGTTGAATGTTTTCTGCCTCCTTCATCCCTGTCTAAATTGTTCAACTTTCTTTCTCTATTTATATCAAACAACATTTTGACACTCGCTTGTTACTTTCTCTCAGTTTTGTAATCGCTCCCCTTTTATTGGTTAGAAAATAATTCACACTGGCTCACAAAATTTACTTTGATCATTTTCCTTCAGTATGGAGTCAATCGTTTTCTTTGTGGCCAAAATTAGATTTCACACTGGTTCGTGAATTTGCAAACAGTGAAGAAAAGAGAATTATTTTTATTTTGTATCCACCAGAGATGAAGAGTTATTGGCAGAAAACAACCGCTGAAAATGTTTGCATCAAACAAATACAGTGTTATTTTCTGTAATAGTTTTTGTTTACATTGAAAGCAAAAGGAAGTCAAAGAAAGCAAAAACAAAGAGACTTTCTTTTCTTTAAAAAAAAATTGTGACTATAAAAAGAATCCAATCAGGAATGGATTTTTAAAAAGA
The DNA here is from genome assembly GCA_037127315.1 of Ascarosepion bandense. NCBI lineage: Eukaryota > Metazoa > Mollusca > Cephalopoda > Sepiida > Sepiidae > Ascarosepion > Ascarosepion bandense. The sequence continues at coordinate 8,429,799 of JBBBDQ010000851.1, forward strand.
TCTCAACAGAAAGTGATTATATCATTGCGGCTGTTTTTAATTATTTTATTTAGATTTATAAGCATATTTGGTAGATTTTACAAGGCAAATTGTCATTTCTCAAGTTTCCATCTTTCATTCAGACATTTATGAAGCAAACATTATAAACATTGCTAGTAACTTACTGCAATAAATATAATTATAGTTACATTGACTTTCATTACTACTATGTTTATCTTAGTTCTAAAGCATAAACTAATTTCAGTACATATAATAACAAACCTACACAGCATCAGTTTAAGAAATTTGGCAGTGTTATATTATATACTAGCAGTATAGCGTGGCATTGCTTGGGTGTTATGAAAGCTTTAAAACTAATCCATGGTCCTGGAGCTCAGACTCAGCCTAAAGAATATTTGTGTGAAGTTTGGTGAAAATTGGATAAAAATTTTGGATTTGTATAAAGAACATACAGACAGATAAACAGACACAAACACATAAACATCTTGCCTTTTATATATATAATCGATTTTCTGCACTATTGTAAGAACTGCAACCTTGAAACTTCTGAATATCATTTCTTATGTCTTTGTCTATGAGTGTATCAAATTTGATTAAAATCGGACCACTCCTTCTATAACCCGATATTTTCGATTATCGATTTTCAATATTTATCGGGCGTACCTTGACACAAAACCTAGCTAAGAACACTTGCAGATGCTTATAGTACAACTGTGTAAATTTTTAAGAAAATCGGTTCAGCCGTTTCGGAGTCTATAGGTAACGGAGACACACACACACAGACAAAGTTCCATTTATAAATAAGTTTACATTTCAGACCTTATGTGCTATGAGGCACCAGGCAGATAGATTGTAGTTATAGGGAGATGGTTAATGTTTATTTGATTCGGCCTTGTGTCAGACATAACCAAATTCCCTGCAGCTTACAAGTTTTATCCAGAATTATCATCAGAAGGTTGGTTGTAGATTGGAATGTGTGAATAAGTGTGGAAGAATGAAATATACATTTTGCATTTTAAAATAGAAATTTCTTAAAAGAAAGGAATAACAAGAATTAGGTAGTAGTTTGAGTTACTGTTCAATGAGAATTTTTAGGGTATCAAGAGTTTGTACAAACGTTTGTAGTCGTAATTTGTTGAAAGAGTACATATGTATGTATGTATTCAGTAGGAATGTCTTTGAATGGAGAAGAAGTAAAAGGAATCAGCATGTGAGAAGGAAAGAGAAAGAGAAAGAGAACAAGGTGCAACCTGACCTCATCTCCGGGTTGATTTGAAGTTGAAGTTACATTTTAGTTTTGTCTTTCTCACTGCTCCCATCTGACTGACTGACTGACTGACTGACTGACTGACTCTGATCTGAGTCTTTTATTGTCATTAGATTTTTCACACTGACTCTCAAAGTCCTTTTTGGTCTTGCAAGTCACTTCCATTGGTCAGAAAATCAGTTTAACACCTACTTGTGAAATCCGGTTTTGACTTTTTCTTTAAGCACATGGTCAATCCTTTTTCTATTTGGGAAAAACCAGCATTTCACATGTCATTGTGAATTTTTGTAAAAGTGTAAAAGAAGGTTGATTTTAATTCTTAATTTCCTATTCACTACAGATAGATATTATATTTAGTGGAATTGTTACCAAGTTTTTCTACATTTAATATTCATCCATTGTTTTATCACATTCCTCTACAATACTTTATTACTAGCATTACCAGAAAATGTATTCCTTTTTCTTTTTTATTATTATTTTATTTACTGGTTTTATTTCATTTTCCCACAGTATCAAATAGATTCAGCATCAACACTTTTTAGCGTAAACATTCATGCAAGTGAACCATTTATGAAAATGAAGACATTTGGGGATCAAATGGTTGTTATCATTAAAAGGATGTATTCTATTGTCAGTTGGATTTCTATACATTGAATACAATGATCATATATAGCTTATGACTTGCTGTAAAGGTTATGAATGCTGAAGAAAATTAAAAATTTACTGAACCCATTCCATTTTAAGAATGTGAAAAGTAAATGAACAAAAAAGGTCTGATATTAAACATTTTTATCAGAACAAAAAAGGAAATTTTTGCCTGTTCTCTACTTAAGCAAGGCTATCTTTTAGAAAAAAAATTCTAAAAGTAAGATCTTTCTTATTTTATTAAATCTCTAATTATATTCCTATTCAAATAATATTAATCGAAGAGATGTTTTATGAAAGTATCTGATGACATGTCAGGCCACTCTACAAGTGCTACAGCCATGTAACCTAAGACTACCTGCAACATGGCTGGGTTATTGGCAGCCAAATGGGTTACTGCATTAGGCTTTATTGGTGAGGAGAGAGGATTACACATTTAGCAAGATTAAAATCATGACCTATCAAAGAATGGGTGAACCTTTTTGTAGGGTTAACATTCATATAGCATGATGGGATTGATTGGGCACCATAGCTATATATTCAGGCTATGTTTTCATGATACAGCCTCACTGGTCAGAGAGCTTCCTAGACTAAATGGCCAGCTTCCCCAGTGGAATCAATGACCACATATTCATGGTCAATGCAATCTTTTAAAGTTGAAGGACATCAGCTTTGATTTCACCATGACTTTAGTTTGACCTTGACTTTGGGCTGACCTTGACAGGATGAGCTCCAACAGGTCTTCTTGCCCAAGACATGTTGAGCATAAATGAATACATCTCCAGCATGGAACCCAGATATGTAAAAGAAATGGGTCAGGTAGTCAGCTGCACAACAACCTCATGATCACTCTCAGCCAGTAAGTACAATAAAGAAATAAAAAACTACTGTTTACAGAAAAAAGAACAAAACTCCTTGTGAACATTCAGGTGAATTTCCAAGAACTTTTTATTTTTGCTTTCACTAACTAGTTGCTTCTTGTTATATGTTTGAATTTTGCTGTGTAACAATTTATAATTATGATATACAAGTGTACCCCTGCCATCAGAAATGACAACAAAATCTTTGAGAGGATTATTAGCAAGAGCTTTAATAACTGGTAGTAAAGTTTATTAACTGGTAGTAAAGAGAATGGACTTAGTTGATGCTATCTCGCCATTGTCTCTCTCTCCATGAGCATGACAAGAAGGATATATATATATACACAAAGGCTTTATTATAATAAAGAGGATATATATAGATACTTTTTGTTATAATAATTTCACCTGAAGCAAGGCAGGACCACCACTGGTACACAGGAAATTACAGTGAGTGAAAAAACAAGGTACAGGGAATGTCGAAGAAATGATAAGAGATGGATAGGAATCAAGGAGATAGAAGATGGCAATTGGTGTTGTATTTAAACTTTTAGAGATTGTAGCTATCAGGGAAGCAAGCAAATGGAAGGGAGTTCCACAAACAGGAAGTGTGACAAAAGAAACTCTTAGAGTAGAAGAAACAAACATATAAACATGAATCTAAATAAATTGACATATACACATATGCACATATATATATTTTTACTGGTGTTAATAAACCAGTGCTCAATGTAATATAACATAGCTATTAAGTATATATTAATAAATATACATATTATCCTATGTCTATACCACTAGCATTATATAATTCAAGAAGTAGTAGGAGGATTTGAACAATTATTAAGTAAATCATCGAGCTTTATATTTGACCTCAACAGAATGCAGAAAGCACTGGACATTTTGTCCTATATTTGGGACTCTTCAGTAGTGCCCATACACTACCAGGAATTGAACTCAGACAGTTTTGGTTATTAATCTGATGTTATACCAATTGTACCATGGGCCCTGGCGACGAAGAGGTAACAAATTAAGCTTGATGAAGTGCGGTGCTCCTCACAAATTCTGTGGTGGAACTAATCCAAGCTCATTGCCTGTAGGATAGTGCCTCCCCAAGCTATGACTTCTCCAATCAAGCCGCTAAATCCATAGTGTGTTTCGTGGTTGAAGCACAGAGATATAATTCAGGAAGTAGTAGGAGGATTTGAACAATGATAGTATCTGGAAGCATGCCCATTCAATACTACATTCATTACATGATTATATATATATATATATATATATATACACGTTGCCTTTTAGTATGATTTATATATATATAAATCATGTTTAGAATTTGTTTCTTTGGGTTATTTTAGTCCTTTCTTCCATCATGTCAAGATGTTAGTATATCACTGGTTGCTAATACTTATAGTGGATCTTGGAGAGTTAAAAAGGCCAATATATTTATTTTCTATTTCAAAACTGCTCATTAGCATTAAATGTTATTTTAATGTGGAAAATAGATGAATTTTCATAAGGAAAGCATTAAATACAAAAAAAAAAAATAGAATTTTTCAAGAGTAATTTTGCAAAATGGCATCAAACTACCAGTTTTGGACAAAACTACTACATTAAGTAGTAATGCAATCACAAATTCATTCAAAATGAGTGACATTTTGATGAACTTCAAGATATTTTAAAGTTTATTTTTTGTTCTTATAGAAATTAATGTGCTATTTCTTTGCAAATAACTTATACAATTAAGTTTGTTTTAGAAAAGTACTCTTGTGAGATGGCATCTATAAAATAAAATGCATATATTGTTTTAAATATATTACTTTTGAAAAATGTAGAATGCATATATTTTCATCGTTGTATCTAACAAATTTCATGAAATACTAGAACAGAATTTAAATTATGGCTAACTGGATAAGAAATATCAAATCTAATGATTGCTGTTGTTGAAAAGTATTAATGTCATATTGTAAAGTATTAACATTATATTTTAAAGTATTAATGTCATATTTTCAGTCCATCAGGATTCATATAGAAAAAAAGCAACAGTTCTTATTTATATACTCATTTTAATTGGACACAAGGCCACAATTTTGAGATAGCCAATAAAAACTAAACTCATTGTCATTGATTTACATAATTGGGTTCTTGGAAAGAGAGAAAAAATATTTTGGTCTTCCCTACTCTTCAAGGCCTATTATAGGCATTAATATATCTGTGATATACTGATACCATAACAAGATAGAAGGAAAAACTAATATAATTCAAAGAAATTAATTTCCAAAATGACTAAAACATGAAAATATTTTATATACAAAATATGAGTATACATACATAAATAGAAAGGTAAGCCATATGTGAAGAGAACAAACAAAAAAGGTCTTACTTGTAATGTCCCCAAGAGGGACGTGTTACAGTCCTGTAGTATCTCTTTGGTCTCTCTTTAGGAGACATGCAAAGTGCATTGTCCACCATGAGTAGCCAAACAGCAACTATTCTCATCAAGGGGCTGTCAAATGATACCCAAGGTCCCCTTAAAGTATCAGTAAATTCTTCTCATTCAAAGTGAAATAATTACCTTCTGCACCACCATATACAATTAGATATGCTTCATAAAAGGTTCTCCAAACTCTACAACTACTGCCTCTCTACTTCTTGCTTTTCTGCCTGTTGAAAGTCCTCCTCTGTGATTCCTGTATTTAAAAACTCTAGAGAACCCTCAGACCCGTCTAATTATCACCCTATCAGCCTCCTACTGATTTTCAGCAAAGTGTGCAAGGCTATTATCAATGCTGAAGTGATTCAAGATTTCATAGCCAACAGCCTTTTTTCTGATAATCAGTATGGTTTCCATTTCATCAGGTCTACTACTGATATGCTAACAGCCATCACAGGGTATATATATATACCAGACTCTTGATAAGAATGGCAAAGCTGAAGCTGTTGCCCTAGATATCTCAAAAGCATTTGACAGAGTCTGGCATGCTGGCCTTCTACACAAGCTACAGGACTATGATATAACTGGGTGCTTGTTTGATCTAATCCAGTTGTTCCTTTCAAATTGCGTAATGAAGGTAGTATTGAATGGGCATGCTTCCAGACACTATCATATGAATGTAAGTATCTCTCAAGATTCTATTCTAGGTCTTACGCTTTTTCTAATCTTCATCAATGATCCCTCTGATGTAATCAGATCCAAAGTAGGCATCTGCACTGATGACACCACCATTTACTCTCACCTTGATAAGAAATCTGCTGAGGCTGACAAAGCAAACCTTGCTGCTGATCTTGTAAAGGACCTCCAATCTGGGCTGGCTAGAGTAAGAAATGGCTTGTAAATTTTGATGCTTTCAAAATGAAGCTGCTATCCTTTAATCACAACAGACAATCGCTCATACCCCACATTGGCATGGATCAGGATAGTCTCCCTGACAGCAAAACACTGTGCCTCCTCAGCCTAACTCTTTCAACCGACCTCAAGTGGAAGGACTACATTGAATCCATAACTCGGGTTCTTGATAAAATACAGAGAAGAATCTTTAATGTAATTGATCCCAACCTGGCAGCTCAACTCCAGTCACTTTCTCACTGATGCAATGTGGTTTCCCTTTGTCTCTTCTACAAAACTTTTATGGCTTCTGCTCCAATGAGCTTAGCTCTCTGGTGCCCTCTCTGCATTAATTTACTTGAGCTACTAGACTAACAACTAGGTCCCATCCTTTTACAGTGAAACCAATCAAGTGCAACCACAATTTCTACTCTATCAGCTTCTTTTCTCACATTTCCTGTTTGTGGAATTCCCTTCCATATACTTGCTTTCCTGATAGCTACAATCTCCAAGAATTTAAATGCAATGTCAATTGCCTTATCTCCTTGACTCACATCCTTTCCCTGACAACCCTTATATCATATTCTTCTCCCTTTCCACTCTACTCACAAGCAGCTCTCTTCACACCATTATTCTCATCTTTCTCTTATCCATCCTTTGACATCCTCTGTAACTTGTTCCTCTTTCTCATCACTCTTCTCTTATGTAACCCCCCTGCTCACCAGTGGCAGTACTGCTTTGCTTCGGGTGAGATGATTATAAAAAAATATATATATAAGCCTGAAGGAGAAAGAAAAGGAAGAACTGGAGGAAAATCAAAACTACATAATTAGTGATGAAATAATGAAATCAGTATGGGGAGAAAATGGCAGTCATCAGCTCTTTTAAAATGAAGTGAAAATACTTGACAAGGAAAAACACTTGAGAGTTAGATGTCTAAAAGAATCAGTCCATATACTCAGCTATACCCCTTAGTAGGCCTAGCATAGAAATAAATACAATCTGGGAGCTGTTAATAAAGAAAGACAAATTACAACAAGTCAGCACCAGCAAAAGTTAAACAATACAAGCAGCAACAGTAGCAGCACTAACCAACAGGCAGGTTAGTTTCAAAGCATCACAAAAAAATTGTCCTATGGGACAATATACTAAAATTGGAACAATACAGAGAAGATTAGCATGGCCCCTGCGCAAGGGTGACACGCAAAATTCGTGAAGCGTTCTTTGTTGGATGTGCGTTGTGGTGCAGTGGATATCGGCCTGGAATAAGAAATCGGAGAGCTGAGTTCGAATTCTAGTTGAATTCGTTGCATTAACTTATGCGCAAATACCCTTGGCAAAGGTATTAATCCATCTCCTCCTTTCAGTTATGGGTTAAATAACAGGACAGATTGGGTTCTATAGCCTTGGTTGGCAACCAGTCTACTGCAGAAAGCAATGGCAACCTACTGCAGGATAATCTTCTGCCCAGTCAGTCATGTTTCTTTCGAGACATGATTGGCCAAGCATGTATCATGTATGGCACTTAACTGACTGAATTGTAAGTTCAATCTCTGAGTTGAGCAGTGTGCACTTGGATTCAGTGGAAATGGGTGAGCAACAACTGAGCAGTACTAAAAAAAAAAAGAACAAGATATCTTTAGATATGGTCAATGGAACAAGAACACTCTACCCTCACAGATTAAAGAGTTTAGTTCAGAATTCCCTGTAGGTTAACCAGATCTAGAGGACCCAATGGTCAAAATATTGTCATAGCAACAACAAAGATGTGGTTGACTACTTGATTTTATTTGGCCACACCCCATGCTGGTAAGATGTGACACACGCATCTTTTTAATGTAGGGTGCCTATGCATGTAGACATGGGCCAAGGCCCAAAATAGAGTCCCCATGACAACTGTCATGTTATCAGTATTTCACTGATCACCCTTCTTTTACTACAATGTGAGAGGTGTCACCAGAGAATTGGAATTCGAAGAACCAGACCTTCCCTCAAACATTTTTCCATGATTTGTCCAAAGACAGAAACATGGTTGAAAACTAACTCGGTTTTCATTCCAGCCTAAAGACAGAGAATGAGAAAACCACTAGCAATTTATAAAGTGTAGCTTAGATATGGCACAAGGCTGAAACTATGGAGCACATTTTTAAAATGGAGTGTGCATGCATGTACACATGGGCCAAGGCTCCATGCCCATGGTCACATTGGTGTTTGTATTTTATTATCCCCACCTCTTTAGTGTAATTAAGGAGGTGCTGCTGCAGAATTGGAATCCCTGGGAATAGCCCTTCCCTCAGAGATTTTTCTGTGATCTATTTGAAAACAGAAATATAGCTGAGAGGTAATTGAGTTTTTGTCCCAGTCTGAAGGCTGAGAATGAGAAAACTGCCAGTGATTTACGAAGCATAGCTTAGATATGGCACAAGGCTAAATGTATGGAGCACCCAGTGAGGACTGAGTCTTAACCACTTCTTGTTCTTTTGCACAGGTGACTATTTATAGTCTTCACCTTTCACATATCTAAATTACACTACCAACTGTAGTGTTTGTTATGAAAAAAATTTAAGTCTATAAATCAAGATTAGGTGAAACAAATAAATTATACAGATTCATATCATAATTAAAACATTAGAATATATTCAATTAATTAATCAGTCCTCCTGGGAGTTAGTTCCACAGAGCAATTTTTTGTGGGAAGAAGCTGTTTGAGTTGAACTTACTTCTCACTGATGAAATACGGAGGGAATGTTGGTGGTTTGCTACAATGTAAGTGTCATGGTGACTCCTTGTTGTGAAGGTTAGAACAGACAGAAGCAAAGAATGTAATTCATCCAAGCACTTTCCATAGCAGTAGTGATAGAGCAGCAAGAGACTTTCCACATCCTGCCTGTGAGAAAGAAGTTAGAGGGTAAAAAAAATTTGAAACCCACAAGAACTTGGAAATGCTTTTGGACTCTATCAAGGTGTGGTCTGACAGTCATAATGAACAGAGGTCCTGTTGGAGAGGCATCATGCCTTGAAAGATTATTAGGCTTTAAACTCACACCTGACCTCAAGTGGATCTCATATATATATAGAGTAGTAGGCCTTCATTGGTCAGGGTTGATCATGGGTAGCATCCTAGTTGTCTGCTTGGCTGGATCATCAGCGTCTGTGACTGTAGAAACTGATGCGCAAGTGACAGTTTTTGTTGTAAAGGCTGTATTTATGTTTTGTTTCAGGTCTGTTGGAGCTGTCATTTTGCTTCCTGTGAACATTGCGACTTGTGTTAGTTGCTCCTCCCTTGATTTAAGTTGTTGGGCCAGGGTTCCTTTCTGTTTGGTCTATGTCAAGTGGATCTTATATATATGAGCCATCACTAAAGACACAGGTAAGTACCTAATTCCACATGCTTACTCTTTACCTTTACAAGAGCCAAATCAGGCAAAGAAAGGAGTACTAGTGACATATTTGGGTGGGAGCTGTCTAGACTGGGCTTTCCAGCCTTGATAGAGTCCAAAAGCGTCTCTGAATCTTTGTGGGTGACAAATTATTTTCCACCCTTCAATCTCTCTCTCACAGGCAAGATGTGGCAAGCCTCTTTCTGTTCTGTCACTACTTCTATGGAAAGTGCTCAGATGAACTACATTCTATGGTTCTACCAGGCATAACCTTCATGGCAAGGACATGTCATATGACTTACATTACACCAACATTCCCTCTATATTACATCAGTGAGAAGTAGGTTTCATTCAAAAAGCTTCCTCCTGTGAACCACGGCTCTGTGGATCTTAATTCTAACAGGATATTTCTCTGATCACTATAATCTTAATTTGTTCAAGTCTAGGGTTAACCATTATCTTCCCCTCCTATCCATACAAACTGCCTCCTAATGTAACCTTCTTTCTCAAGTAGCTCTGTACAAGGTGAATCTTACTGTAAAAAAATTAAAAATAATAAGATTTTATCCTTACTTAGTGGATTCCAACATGAAATAAAATTTGATTAACTTATAATTTATGGAGTAAGATAAAAGTTACATTTTATTTAAAACAAACATTAAATTATTAATCTGTAAAGTTTCAGCTTTTAAGCATGTATAATTATTAAGTTATTAGAAATGTTATACTCTTCAATTGTGCTTTGTGGTATGGTGGATTTCGACTCGGAATGACAAATCGAGGAGACGATTTTGAATTCCAGTTGAATTCATTGCATTAACTTATGCACAAATATCCTTGGGAAAGGTATTAACCCATCTCTTCCCTCCAGCTATGGATTAAATAAGAAGACAGATTGGGTTTTATAGCTATGGCTGGCAGCCAGTCTACCACAGAAAGCAATAGCAACCTACTGCGGGATAATCTTCTGCCCAGTCGGTCATGTCACGAAAGAGACATGACTGCCCAAAGTGTGTATCATGTATGGCACTTGACTGACTGATGCTCTTCAAGTAACACATTCAAATTGAGCCAAATATTTTTCTGTTACATATTCATGCACACTGTGTGTCTACTACTACATCTGCATGACAGGTATAGATAAAAGACAAACGTTATCAAGTAACGTTGTCCATGTGAGTCCTGGTAGTATTCAGAGTAAGAAGTTTCATTAAAGAACTTTTTTTATGTCTAGTCTATTTCATGTTGTATGAAAACCGTTTTTATAAGAAACTGGCTTAAAAAAGGAAGAAACACTTTTTGTAAAACACTTCAACAATTTCTGAAATCTAAAAGTTTTGGATTTATACTTTATCTGATTTCTTCCTTTTTTTTTTGTCCTTTTTCTTTGTGGATGTGTTGGATATTTTTACAAGGCCAAATTTTTACCCCCTCAATCACTACTACAGTCACTAAACAGAAAGAAGTAGAGACATTGTTATCTAATCACTACCAGTTTACTTGTTATAATTACAAACATTATAGATATTGATAGTGTAAAGAAAAACAGATGAATGTTTAAGCTTTAGACAAGCTTTATTCAATGCAATTTGACTATTGCTCTTAAACTTTTATAGTCCAGTAGTTCTAGTGGATGTACGTTGTAGTGCAGTGGATATTGGCTCAGAATGAGAAATTGGGGAGCCGAGTTCAAATTCCAGTTAAATTCCTTGCATTCACTTACGCACAAATACCCTTTGGAAAGGTATTAATCCATCTCTTCCTTCCAGTTATGGGTTAAATAACAGGACAGATTGGGTTCTATAGCCTGGGTTGGCAACCAGTCTACTGCAGAGAGCAATGGCAACCTACTACGAAATAATCTTCTGCCCAGTCACTCATGTCTGTTTCAAGACATGATCGCCTAAGTGTGTATCATGTATGGCACTTTACTGACTGAGTTCTTGTGGGAGACAACTATGGTTTCTTACACCACAGAAAGAAAAATAACTTTAAACTTAATTAAATGCAGTATAAACTACATATAATTGGAGTAGATAGACTAAACTATCGCCTGGTTCACACTCCACTCACATCTATTGAACAGGTGAAGAGGCTCATCCCTTGTTTCCTGTTTAGGATGCGGTTTCCGGTTTTCTCTTTTCAAGTCTTTTCACTCTTTTATTTTTTTTTTCTTTCTCCAATTGGAGTAGATAGACTAAACTATCGCCCGGTTCACACTCCACCCACATCTATTGAACAGGTGAAGAGGCTCATCCCTTGTTTCCTGTTTAGGATGCGGTTTCCGGTTTTCCCTTTTCAAGTCTTTTCATTCTTTTATTTTTTTTTCTTTCTCCAATTGGAGTAGATAGACTAAACTATCGCCCGGTTCACACTCCACCCACATCTATTGAACAGGTGAAGAGGCTCATCCCTTGTTTCCTGTTTAGGATGCGGTTTCCGGTTTTCTCTTTTCAAGTCTTTTCACTCTTTTATTTTTTTTTCCAATTGGAGTAGATAGACTAAACTATCGCCCGGTTCACACTCCACCCACATCTATTGAACAGGTGAAGAGGCTCATCCCTTGTTTCCTGTTTATGATGTGGTTTCCAGCTTTCTCTTTTCCATTCTTTTTACCCTTACGTAGCCCCCTGCACATCAGTGGCGTTACTGCCTTGCTTGGGGTGATATGATTAAAAAAAAAAAAATATTCTTTGGTAATGTCATTCAAGTCAGATGTTTTGGTTGCACATTGAAATTCAATGACAAATTGCTTTTATCTGCAAGAAGAGATTTCCTTACACTATATCGCTCTCTAGTGTTTTCCAAACTGTTTGTAATATTCTTAATGCAAGCTATTATCTTCTATTTCTGGCTTCCCTTTTTTGCTTTCAAAGTTGTCTTTTGGTATTTAGATACCACATCTGTTATAAATTGAGGATTTTTAATATTTTTGTCTTTTATAATAAACTAGTAATTGTTATTTATCTTTATGTGTATGTATTTAAAAATTTGAAAAATACAATAAAGAATTAAAGCAGACTGACATTGTTGGGTGAATTTAGCAAGACTTCTTGCTAATTAAATATATATTTTTTGCACACTCCAAATCCGTGGCAGACCTACATTTTTGGAGCCCTGAAGCTTGAACAGATATGGAAGCCTCTTTGCAACCAGCCAGAATAGATTCAAGAATTCAATTGCTAAAATGTAGGCTATAAATACATTCTGGTGAACTCAATGAGATCATACAACTAGGGTTTCAGGTGCTTCAAGGGCCCAAGATAATTTAAGATTTGACACATTAGAGGAGAATGTTGAGGCCATATCAAATGGGCATTACAGCATATTTCAAGGCCAAGATCAACTACTTCAATCCATTGGCTTATGATTTTATCACTAAAATGGCCTTATTTTAATAACAAACACTTAAAAAAATATTGATTTTGTTGAAAAGTTCACTTATTAAAAAAGTTGCTTCAGGGGATCCTTTGGGATTAGGGGTGCTGAAGCTTAAACTTCATTAATTTAATAGTAGATCTACCAGTGCTTCTAATATACATATATAAATATGGTACTGAAAAATTCTTAGTCTGGCCAAGATGTTCTTTCTCAACAAAAATGTTTGGGTCAGATTTTGGGAAGTGGATCAGGCTGAGAACTTTTCAGTATCACTTTGTGTGTGTGTGTGTGTATAGATTGATTGCCTGATTTGTTTTATGGCTTATCCTTTGTAGGTTATTTAAAGTCAGAATATTACACAACAATAATTATCTTTTATTAACAATTTTGGAGATGTACATACAGATACACATATATGCCAGGGAAAACAGATATATTTAAAAAAATATCTAATAAGAAAATGCAAAACAAGGAAAAGGAAGAAAGATATTACTGTAAAGAGGTGAATTGAAAAAAGAGCTGACCAGTTATCATTCTCACTTATCTATTAAGGAATAATAAAGGTGTATATATATATATATATATATATATATATATATACACACACACACACACACTTTCACAGAAACTCACTTGCCACCTATCAAACCAGATTTCCATCAGACAAGTCAATAAACAGTACAAGGATCATAGTAGCATTAGACATCTACTCACAAACAATACCAAAATACATGCAAAATCAAATAAAAACAAGCTTGTGATCCTCAAAGCAGTACTCATACAACAAAAGTGACCATCAATAAATAAAAACAATTATAAATTATGAGCCCATATCTTTAAATGTATATATAAAAAGCAAAAATATGTTACATTTTGTTTATGTTGCAACATACTTTGCTTACATCACAACACTCATTAGTTCTATGAGAAAATGCACTCCACACACTTTCATCACATACTTCTAACAGTTTATTTTTAAAAAAATAGAAATTTAGAAATTTTACTAAACTCACCAATTGTCTCTATCTACCCTGATGATTACTTCAGAAAGTCAAAAGCTTGAAACATATTTCTTGTACTTTTCTTCCAAAATGAACTTTAGACAATTTCTAATGAAATTCACTCTGAGAAGGATTATATGTAACTTGGAAAAACTGATTATTAAAATTAATCAGCACGAAATGTTTGACATGTTTAATAGTAATTACCTTAAAAAACATCTGTGGCCTTCATACACATTATATATATGTATACTAAGAATTACTTGATGCTACAAAAAGTTTCATACATATAACATTTATTATTATTTACTATTTGCATGAATTGCTATGGAACAAATATATAACTATCCTTAGTATAATTTTAGCTCTGTTTTACCTTGTGCACTGTTTTATTATTATTACCACTACTAACTGTATGATTTTTATGTCAGTGTGTGTGTGTATATATATATATATATATATATATATATATATATATAGACGTAAATTAATAAATATACATATGAAGATGCATATATGAATAGCATTATTATTCAGGTTTTAATAAAACAGTGCTCAATGTATAAACAGAGCTGCATTATATATATATATATATATATATATATATTAATAAATATACATATACATCTATTGCATCACTTGAAGTTTCATGTGTTATGCAATCATCAGGTGCATATTTCAAACTGACAGTTTAATAGATTCGAATTTAAGTTCACTCGATGTTCATAGGAATTAAATCTTATAAAGTAAAGTTACTGCTTTTTTAATAACAAGATTAAAAACTTAAATATTCTAAGGTTACATGTAGATAAAAATTTTAAATGTAAATTTAAAGTTTAAAATTAAAATAAAATATTAAAAATAATAAAATGCAGAGAGAAATCAAAGGGATGTTAAACATAGGATGCAAAAATTTAAATATTCAAATATTACATGTAGATAACAAATGTAGATAAAAAATTAAAATTTTAAAATCTTAAATAAAAATAACATAGAAAATGAAAAGCAAAATTAAGAATTAAAAAGTAAAATTAAAAATTGAACAATGTAGGGAGCAAAAATAAAAGGGGTTTAATTCATAATTGTTAAAAGTAATATTGCGGAGGGAGAGAAAGAAAGAAAGAAAGAAAGAAAGAAAGAAAGAAGCAAATGTATAGAGTAATCTATATCAATCTGGGTCTAAGAATTTAAGTATTTTTTTATGACAGTATGTGATCATTAAATCACTTCTTTTATTAAGCAAATTAGGATTATTGATATGGCTTAAGATGACAAGTTTTTCTAAAAGACAGTTTTGCTCCCTACATTGTTTAATTTTTAAATTTTAATTCTAAATTTTACTTTTTAATTCTTAATTTTGCTCTTAATTTTTGTTTTATTTTATTTTATCTTTATTTAAAATTTTAATTTTTTATCTACATTTTTTTCTATATGTAATAATTGAATATTTAAATTTTTATGTCTCATGATTTATGCTCATTTGATTTCTCTCTGCATTTTATTATTTTTAATATTTTTTATTTTAATTTTAAATTTAAATTTTTATCTACATGTAACTTTAGAATATTTAAATCTATTCCCATGAACATTGAGTGAACTTAAATTCAAATCTATTAAACTGTTGGTTTGAAATACTCATTTGATGATTGTATAATGCGTGAAACTCTGCATCATGACATAGATGTAAGATAATATGTATTATTCATATATATATATATATATATATATATATATATGCACACACACTAGTTGTCCCTGTAAAATATTTATATAATTTACCAGGTTTTTCAATTCTTGGGGACTGTTTGATTTTTAAAACATGATATGCAATATTTGTTCATTTATTGACCTTTCTCATATTTACTCTTAAAAATATATATATTCGTTATATTTATATATACTAATATATACAAAAATTATCATTGTTGGAAGATAAATTATGTAAATATTTAATAAAAATTATATTAATTTTTTTAACTTACTAATAAAATTAAAAAAAAAAACGTCTTGGAAGCTCGTTGTCATTTGGTAATCATTTACCATGCTACTAATTACAGCCAACGTAAGTTATTTCCCTTTACTTATCTGCTTACGTTGTCTGCACAAAATTTATTGAAATTGGTAACATATATTACAAACCCTTCATTTTTCCTGAATAAAATTTAAATAAATGCGATTAATAATTTTTTTTACTCAACCCTAACTTCTGAATGCACCCTTTCACATGCATTATTAAGAATATTGTTCTGACGTGTATCATTCTATTTAAAAAAAATCTATTCAGCAACAAGATCTCATTGTGTCATTAAATATAAAAGAAAAGTAGCCATGGTCAATAAGAAAGACCCTGAACAACACAGACTATTTATTCATTATATTATTTATACAAAATACCACTGTAAAATAAACAAAACATACAACTGAACTATTCTAAAAAAACAGAGATATAATGAGCTTTGATAATTCTAATATGTACTCATACAACTTAATACTTTGCTTCTAAAATGATAAAAATCATATATTAAATACAGAATGAGAACAACCTACCCCTGTAGATTAGATAAAGGGTTTGGTTTGGAATTCCTTGATTAACATACTTCTGATGAAGGCTGGGAAGCACAGTGGCTGAAATGTTGTGATAATAACAAAAATGAAGATAACAGTCTGCATGTAAATAGTGCAGGAGGCCGTGTGCCTTGAGAGGATATTGGACCAGTCTTGATAGAGTTCAAAAGCATCTCTGTGGCCTTGTTGGAGAAGAATTATTTTCCACACATCAACCTCTTTCTTATTAGTGGGGTGTAGTGAGTCTACTACCATAGAAAGTGCTCTGATAAACTGCATCACCTGGTTCCACCAGGTCTGACCTTTAGGTGTAGGACCCACCATGCTGCTTACATAGTAGCAAACTACCCACACTCCTTGCATGTTCTATCAGCAAGAAGTAAGTTCCACTCAAAGTGCTTCTTCCTGTGAACCACAGCCCTATGGAACAAACTTCCAACAGTATGTTTCCTCAATCATTACAATTTTGACCTTTTTAAATCTAGAATTGCCTATTATCTTCCCCTCCTATTCATCCCTTAAAGTAACGCTCTATGTTGAGTGGTCCCCGGGATTTGTACAGGTGTGAACTATACTGTGAAATATATATATATATATATATATTTTAACTTGTAGAATTCATAGGTTTTTTAAAACTTTTGTTCATGCATTTACTTTTATAAAGAGTGCTCAATACAAATGTAGAGCTTTATACTGTAATAGTTGTTACAATGGTTTATAAATTCATAGTATCACTACACAAAAATTTTTGGGTTTTGAAGCTAGCCCTGTATGTGGACTGCTTCTTCTTCAGGTGATTTTTTTTTTTTTTAGATAATTCTCATTTCAAAAAACATTTTTTAAATAGATAATTCTCATTTCAAAAAACATTTTTTAAATAGATAATTCTCATTTCAAAAAACATTTTTTAAATAGATAATTCTCATTTCAAAAAAATCACCTGAAGAAGAAGCAGTCCACATACAGGGCTAGCTTCAAAACCCAAAAATTTTTGTGTAGTGATACTATGAATTTATAAACCATTGTAACAACTATTACAGTGTATATATATAGATATATATATATATATATATCGGAGTCTAACTGTACTGATGAGCTGTGATACAGCAAAACAGATCTGTCTGCGTATGACTATAGTATTTATGCTCTCACACCCTGATTGAGCACTCTGGAAGAATGGGAGACTTTGAAAACAGTAGCTACTCCGGCATATACGCATCGTTCATTCAATAATGAATTAGAGCACTCCAGCTATTGGGCGTGTATAATGATATACGCAAAAAGTCTGCCTTCTTCTATCAAATGCTCGTGGCCCAGAGGTAGAATCGCCAACTGATGCCAATTCGGTCAGGTTTCAATCCTGGGTTAAAATGTGATCGGAGTCTAACCATACTGATGAGCTGTGATACAGCAAAACAGATCTGTCTGCAGATGACTATAGTATATATAAAAACTATATATATATAAAATTCTAAATTTCTCACATCTTACATAAATTAATTTCTAACAAATTCAGCATGCCTGCACATACACACACTTTAATATATGCACTCAGTCAAGTGCCATACGTGATACATGCTTGGGCGATCATGTCTCGAAAGATACATGACTGACTGGGCAGAAGATTATCCCGCAGTAGGTTGCCATTGCTTTCTGCGGTAGACTGGTTGCCAACCAAGGCTATAGAACCCAATCTGTCCTGCTATTTAACCCATAACTGGAAGGAACAGATGGATTAATACCTTTCCCAAGGGTATTTGCGCGTAAGTGAATACAATGGATTCAACTGGAATTCGAACTTGGCTCCCCGGTTTCTCGTTCCGAGCTGATATCCACTGTACCACAATGCACATCCAATATATGCACTAATATGTACATATATGAAGCATTAACCAAAAAATGTTTAAGAAATCTGAACAATGACCAATCTTCTCATCTGTTAAGTTTCCCAATGTTTTCCCCAGACATTTCTCACAACTCAAAATCAAAATCACTCTGCCAGGAAATAAAGAATTTCATTCTTTGATAATTGTTTTATTACTTTAACCCGAGAACACTAACCATGGGTATATAGTACCCAGCACAAATGATGCCATATTAATTACAATTTAATTAAATTTTCAGTACCTGATTTTCTTACCTAAATAATGTTTTTCAGTTCCTATTAATGTTAACTCAAAGAACAAATTTTGAAGTGCCTGCATGTAAAATATTTCAAATAAAGATTTATATTTAATATTTTTTTGATATTTTCAAAATCAGATATGATATACCCATAGTTAGTAGTGGTGTAACTTTAATTGAAGGAAGCCATTTCACAGTTTAAGTTGCCTAAACTTTAGGTTAACACCTTGTAGATGATCTAGTTGTTACTTTTAGTCATGAACAAAGTCAATGGAAACATCTTAATCACAAGATAAAAATTAAAAAATTAAGTTACTTAAATCATGATTTGATAACATTAAGATAATTTAAATAAAGAGTTTTGTTAGTTTTTTTGGCAAACTTGAACCTTTGATTCTGAAAAAAAAATGAACTTTCAGAAGGACAGTTTTTCCCTTGACACTATTATTGTTTTAATAACCTTCACCTCCCAGCAATCTCTGTTGTTTTAAAAAGTGATGGTTAGAATTGTAATAAAACCTGAACATAAGTATATGAATTTTGAATATGAATTATAATATTATTCATAAGTATATGAATTCTGAAGAACATATTCTTTGATCTTCAGAATTAACAACAAAAATAATAAATACAATTTACTTATCAAGTTGTTTATTTACACTATTTGTATTGTTTATTGGAATGGTTGGCAAAATAATAGCTAACTGTCAATTGATTTGAACTTTATAAAATGGTAAATAATACGGATATCCTTATTGTTAATTCACATATTTTAATAGTTTATTAAATGTTTAAAAATTTAAGAATAAAATTTTTTCATATTTATTTCCTTATAAATTGGTAAATGATAAATATTGCATTGCATTAGTTTTAACTGTATCAGTTTTTAGAATGTTGTAAATATAAAATTATTCTTGTAAATAAACAATCTAATATAGTGTTTAATATTCTTCTTGTAAATTTTCAAGAACACAAAAAATGTATGAATTCACTTTCATCATATGTTCAGGTTTTATTAAAATTCTAATCATTGCTTTTTAAAAGAATAAACTGGAAAGTGAAGGCAGTTAAAGTAATAGTAATGGGGAAAAAACAATTTTAACTATATATAAATAATATATCATCAAATTGTAAAACGGCGCCTGCTATCACTTTTGATGTGAAAAAACCAAATGCTACTATTGCACACACTTATATAAACCATAAACACACACATACATGCACTAACACACTTACAGGTACACATACACACACATACTCACTACAATTAACGACAACAGTAGCAGCAAAAGAGGATCATTTTTTTAAAGGCACAGTCCACCAGTGGACTTGAAATCAAGCTCTCCTATCATTCTGAAGATAAGATTCTGATCTCAAAATATTAATGAATAATAAATAGTTAAAACCCAACACCTTCTTTACCTTCCTTTATTATACTAAATGCATTGTGATAGCCTTCAAATATCTACTGATCTCGAAATATTAACGAATAATAAATAGGTAATACCCAACACCTTCTTTACCTTCCTTTATTATACTAAACGCATTGTGATAGCCTTCAAATACCTACCCATACACCTTATATACACAATGCTTCAAGCAAATTATGAAACTCTCCTATAATTTTAACTCTATTTTTTTGTTGGCACAAAGGTTCAAGTTTGCAGTTTTTCATTAACTGAAATCCTCAAATCTATCTAATAATTAGATTTTATCAAAGTAAATTGGGTTCCTTAAAATTCTAGAAACTACTGCTGCAGAACACATGCAACCTGTTTAGCATTTTAAATGACACACTTAATTTTATAAGGAAAATAACATTTATGAAAATTTTGATTATTTCATTTCATTCTCACTTGTTCACTCATATAATCTCTCATATACTGTAATTTCTCACAAAATCTGTATTACATATTTCAAAGGCCTTTGACAAGGTGTGGCATAGAGGGTTACTGTACAAGCTCTTTAGTTTTGGAATCACTAGAAGGGTCTCATCAATTGTCAGTTCCTTCCTAACAGATAGGAACCAATCTTCTGAGACTCATGTGATCAACATAGGCATCCTCCAAGGCTTGCTTCTTGGTTCAATCCTCTTTGTACTTTGCATAATGATCTGCTTAAGAGTATATTCTTATTATTTGGGAATATTTATGCTGAAGAGTGAAGATACAATGTTATATGTGTACACCTCCAAAACTCTAGATAACCAGAACCTGACATTTGTTTTATTCTCTGTGGCAGACATGAAATAGAACCTGGGACGAGCACAACTGTTTGCGACTTGCCTTGTCCCTGCTAAAAAATAGAGCCCGTATTTGCTTAGCATGTAAAGCTACTGCAGTTAAAATGAAGGCGAAAGAAAAAGCACTTACCGCTCTGCCATACTCCATCCTCAGCTAGATAACGTAAAAGAATAAGGGGGACTTGCATTACATTTTTATAAAATAAAGATGCAATGCATTATGGGATCGCATGAAGATGCAAAGGATTATGGGTATATGAACAAATATAAAAGTAACTAATTTTTCCTAGTGCGGGGTTCTTGGAGTAATGTTCACAGTTGGTGGCTGGACAAGTCTGTTATTGCCATTTTGAGACAGAACTCAAGAAGGAATGATTCTAGGTTGGAATACCAGCTGGGAGAGCCACAATTTACTTGCTGGTTGCTGTTTTCTAAATTGGTATCGGCCTTCTCACATTCTCTGACTTAGCTTTAATAGCTCAGTGAGGGAAAAACTGGCTAGTCACATTCAGTGCCTCAAAAACTAAACTAATGGTGTTCCATAATCACCGAGCAGACCCTGAATTTTCACCTACTGGGATGAATGTGTGTCCTCCCAGGGAGACCCCATGCCTTGAGTGTCTACTGATATTTAAACTCAACCCAGACCTCAAGTGAAACTTGTACATGATCCATTGCTAAAGATACTAGAAAGATGGTTGGTTCCTTTTCTACTTACTCATATTACCCCAAGCAAGGCATTTTACTGCCACTGGTGTGCAGTGGGTTACATAGAAGAAAAGTGATGAGAAAGAGTGACTGGTTATTGGGGGTGTCAGGCAGTGGGTAAGAGAAGGATGAGAATACTGATGAGAGTGGAGTGGACGGAGAAAAGAGCATGAGAGAGAGAGGATGCAAGTTAGTGAGATAGGAGATGACTATTGACTTTACATTTAAATTGCTAGAGATTGTAGCTGTTGGGAAAGCAAGTAAACTGAAGGGAATTCCACAGGCAGGAAGAGTGAGTTGTACTTGTGGTGGTATTCACCCTCTGCAGGTTTAGCCAGCTTCTTCTCTAGAAGAAGTTTCATAGCAATTTTTTTTAGCTCCACATGCAATCCCCAACTGCATGCGAGATGAAGATTTTCATGCAGTAGGTTACCAATTCTTACTGCAATGGACTGGTTGCCAAGCAAGGCTAAATAAACCTGTCTGCACTGCTATTTTCCCATAACTGGAGGGAGAAGAAAAGAATTCATATCTTTCCCAAAGGTATTAGCACATAAACAAATGTAATGAATTTGACTTGAACTTAAACTTGGCTCTCCAATTCCTCAATCTGAGCTGCTATCCCTTACTCCACTGTGTCTCCATTTCCTTTCTATAAGTATCTGATTTCTTGTGCTATCCTGTACCTTTACAAATACCAGATCAGGCCAAAAAATGGGGTACTGCTGCCATATACGGGCAGGATCTGCCCAGTCTTCATAAAAAAAATACATAACCACATAAGCAATGATTAAATACAATATTTCTGGAATTTTGCATACTTTCATTGAAGCTAAAATTATCATTTTAAACCATTTCCAATTTTCATTATGGATGATCATATATCTTTTGCTTTAAAAACAGAAAACATATATAATAATTTTTCCTCTGGAGAAAAAAATACATTTTTTATTTTTAAAATTATTTTTTTAATTTTCAAATGAATAAATTAGAAACAAATTACATGCAGCATCATGTATTAATCACACTGTCATTAGTGATAATATTATACCAAAACTTCAGTTAATAGTCAATTATTCATCATGTAATATTATTTCATACTGTTATCCATGATAATATTATGTACTTGCTTATATATCAAAATAATTATGACAAATTATATGCAGCATCCTGTATAAATCACGCTGTCATTCATGATAATATTATACCAAGACTTCAATTTTAAACTATCAAAAGATCTTTTCTACAAAGAAAAGAAATTAACTTTTCTTGATTTCTAAAGCAGTTGCTTATGCATATGATCTTTTTTAGTTTCTTTAGTTAAAATGGTTGAGGTACCTTCAATAAAAAAAATATCTTGAATCTTTTTAGTAATATAATCTGCCTTATGAGGAACCCTATCTCATGCAAGCCACTGCTCAAAAAAGGTTGCCATGTCTGAATTAATAGGATGCAAATTGGATTATTGTCTACGGCTATATTGTGTTGAATACACTGGTTCCCGTCCGATCACCGAAGTTAAGCAACATCGAGCCTGTGTGACCATTTGGGAATACCACGTGCTGTAAATGTAAGGACCAAGAATGGTCCATCGGTCCTCCAGGTTTGGGGGTTGGATGTAGGACTAACAACCCTGCCTCGTAAAAAACAGTTGTTACAGAAACAGCAACAAGTTGCTGCCCTATGTACCATCTGGGTGTGATGGATAAATGATGATGATGATAAAACTGGATTATTGGCAGAAAACAAATAACAAGATACCATGTATATAAAGAAAAAAAAGATTGGGAAATGGATTGGCTGAAATGTTACGGAATAAACAATAAGAACATTTGGTTTGTTTTATAGCATCTCAACCTTTTTCCAGGTTATTTAATGCTGAATTCTGTCATACAGTAGAAAGGTAAACATTCCCATGAATCAAAAAGGTAAGCAGGTACAATAAACAGGTGGCTCTTTCTTTGTTGGGTTTGACCCTTCTGCTCAGGGATGCAGTCAGTATATCCTTAAGCCCAGCTAACAGGTTAACAACAGCAAGGATGAGGATAATCCGAAATTCAATGTGAATATGAACAAATCATTTTAATATTCTACATCAAAAGTAGCACTATATATTTTTAAAATGGAAAAGGCATGAATCCATCTCTCACACTGTAGTTATGTATTAAATATCAGGGTAGACTGGGTACCCTAGCCTTTGATGACAACTAGCTTAGGTGAATAAAACCTCAGAATTCCAAATTGTGGAGAAGGCAATGGGAAACCAGTTTACTCTTTTTCTCAAGATGATATGGCAACATGCAAATGTACATATAATAATTGGAAAGCAGCCCATAGAGGGCCATCATTATATATGTCCACAAGGGATATGACATTTAAGATAAAATGCTTTTCTTTTGTTATGGATCTCAAGAATTTTATATTAAAATGTGAATGTGTGATAACTCTGGGTTTACCCCACTTGTATGTCAAAGGAATTCTGCTAACAACTGCTAGATGGCATTGTAAAAGCAGTATATAAGAAAAGGTCATAAAAGTCCTGTTCTATTCTACTCACTGAATACCTTAGAGATAAGCTGCATCTTGTTCTATTATGGAGAATCATTTATTCCCAAATAAACCTCTTGTATACAACACAGGGTAGCACATAGTATATAATGTACTAATACAGGCATTTTAAGTATAACTACATACAGGCATACCTAATAATTCTACCAAGTTAAAGAACCTTTCTCAAAAGTAAATTTCTTATCACCTTCATAGGAACTTCATATAAATGTATGTAGTATAAGCAAATCTCTACACATGAATTTTCATTCATACCTTTTCTATGTATAAAAAATTATCAATTAATACTTCTTTAAATGCATAATTAAAACTGTCTCTTACTCAGTATGAAAGTGAAGCAAAAATAAATTATTTATTTACAATATTTTATGTAAAAACAAAGATAAATGTAGTGGTTGTTCAAAATATTTTGAGGGGCACTTTAGAGATTAAGCTAGGTGGAGAAAAATGTTCATCAGAAAGTGAAGACTTATTATACTAGCAGAAATTATAAGAATTCTTAGTAGAGGGTTTAAGATATCAGCAATGAAGCACTGACAAATTTTTTGAAACTGTTTTGGAGCTGATAGGTCAATACAGCAAGAGTGTACATTTGTTGAATGGAAGGAGTTGCAGAATGAATATTGTTAGTGGAAAACATTCAGCAGTATGTACAGACATGTTGAATTATAATTAGAGAGAATTGTCTTTGTATTATTAAGGAAAATTTTGTCTGATCACATGTTTGTTTCAGATAACCATGTCCAAAATTATTTATTTTTAAGTTTCTTTATGTTGTCCTGAAGGTTATTGGGTATCTTAGAGTCCAGTTTCTACTTTGACCCACATCTTCTGACTACTCATGCTGAGCTGAGTCATGGTGAATAGTGATGAAACAGGCTAACAGTTTTCCTTATATTGTGTTATCTAGCTCAACTGACTACTTTTAAAAATTGTAAATGCTGGACAATCTCACCAAAGATGAAGGGAAGACTTGAAGTGACCGAAATGTGGTTCTACAGAAGGATGCTGAGGATACCATGGACTGAACATGTAAGCAACGATGAGGGTTTGGAGGATATGGAAACAAAAAGGAAACTAATACTTAACATCAGGAAAAAACAGCTGAAGTTCATGGGAGATGTAATGGAGAAGGAGAGCTTGGAGAATCTGATACTCACAAGTCAGGTAGAGGAAAAAAGAGATAGAAGAAAGCAACGCACAACATATTTGATGGGCTTGAGCAAATGGATGACAGAGTGGGTGTTTAGAAGGGGTAACAGGAGAAAGCATGTAAGGAGCTACTAGGGATAGGGAGATGTGGAGAGCCATGACTGCATACATCCTGAAGGGACATGGCACATAGAAGAAGAAAAAGTTTGCAGGGAACACAATTATGATTGCCTTTACCAATGTATATAAATAAAACTTGCAGCCTATAAAACATTTGGGAAAAATAAAGAATATCTATATCGTCTGTTTTGTTGTACAACATATCAACCTTTTCAAGGTTGTTTAATACTGAATTCTGTTATTTTGATAAATATTAAATAAGTAGACATAGATCTGGTTTGCATGAGAGTCAAAAAATAGACATAGACCTGGTTTTCATGTGTTAAAAAGATACAGTACTGTGCAAAAGTATTAGGACAAGACATATTTTATCTTTTATGAGGCATCAAAATAAAGTTTAAAATCACCCCTGTCCTAACACTTTTGCACACTACTGGTAGTGTGCAAAAGTATTAGGACAGGGGTGATTTTCCTAAAAACCTCACTGAAACTCAAATACAGGGTGAAAAGCCAAGTAAATTGCTAATAAATATTGATTATTTAAAACTAGGTGTAAAAGAAATGTATTAAAAAGAAAGCTTCAGAATTTGAATTGGCCCCCACAAAGCCCTGATCTCAATCCTATTGAACATCTATGGAATATTTTGGATAAAAAAAATTGATAAATCTAATGTTACTTTGCAAGACACATGTTGGGAACAAATACAAGCTGCTTGGCAGGAGATACCATTAGATACATTGAAGAAGCTTGTGATGTCAATGCCTGATAGAATGAAGGCTGTGATCAAAGCAAGAGGCAATTATACTAAATATTAAATTTATTTTGTAACAAGTATTGTTTTCTTGTTAAATCATTTGTTGAGTAAATCAAACGAAATTGCTTTAATTAAATTGTTTACTTATTGTCAATATGCCTCATAAAAGATAAAATAGTTCTTGTCATTATACTTTTGCACACTACTATAGACAATAGTTGGTTTGCACAAGAACCAAAATAGCAGGCATAGGTCTGGTTTGTACAAGAGGCAAAAACTAAGACAGAGGTAAAAAAGGTAGACATAAACACAGTTTTAACCCCTCTATACAGGTATACATTTGTTATATTCTCAACCTCAAATAACAGGGCATAATACCTATATAGTCCAATTAGAATGACAGCAGCTGGATATCTTTATAGCCTAATCTGTAAAGCAACTGTCATGTTAAGAAAGACTACAAAGGATAAAGAATAAGAAATTAGGTCTCACTAAAGACTTATTCTTCATTTCTGAACTACACAGCTTGCTAACATCTGTAGAATGATCCGAGTGTTGCAATAAAAGGCAACTGAAATTAAGATGAAAACATACTTATGTGGATTATCCCACTTGACTTTGAAGCTATATGGTGCGGTGCGTGTTCTTTGGATGTTGGGAGTCACCAGTGAAGCCATAGGGGGATGATTAATGTTTTTTAATTTGGCCTTGTGTCATTCATAACCAAACTCCCTACAGCTTAGGAGATTTATTCGTAATCTTCATCAGAAGGTTTTCATCAGGTTGAAATGTTGGATTTGTGTGGAATAGTGAAATAATAAAAATATACTTTTTGCGTGTCAAAATAGAAATTTATTGATAGAAAGGATAACATGAATTGTAGAAATTAATGTTCAATGAGAAAGAAGTAATGCATTAAGGGTATCAAGAGTTCATAGTAGTCTGTGAATATGTATGTTATCGTTGAGTAGAATTGTCGAGAATGGAGAAGAAGAAGTAAAAGGAATCAGCACATGAGAGAGAAGGAGAAAGAGAATGAATATGCGATGCAACCTTATGTCCAGGTTGACTTGAAGTTTCTTCCCAGTATGTCCTCTGGCTGACACTGACCAAAGCCTTTTATAGTTATTTAGTTTTTTCGCACTGAATCGCTCAGTCTTTTTAGTCTTGCAAATCGCTTTCATTGGTCAGGAAATCAATTTAACATCTACTCGTGAAATCTGGTTTCAACTTTTTCTTTAAGCATGTAGTCAATTCTTTTTCTATTTGGCAAAACCAGGATTTTACACATCATTGTGAATTTTTCTAAAAGTGAAGAAGAAAGTTGCTTTTAATTCTTAATTTCCTATCCACCACAACTTTGCTAAAAAACAAACATTGCTAGGGGGGCACTCCTTAAGCCTATAAAATGGTGTGCATTTCTCTCCCTAGATTCTTTTACAGTTTTTCAGCTCTGGTCTTCAGATGTAGTCACACAAATTAAAATAATTAATATTACTCTGTCAGGCACCAAACTATCCATTTTAGCAGTTAGTAATACAAAAGCTTGAAAAGTAAAAGGAAAAAAAAAGAAAATTTCATCAAATCACTGATGTCATGATGAAATGAATCTTTTACAATTTAGTAATATACTACCAAAAGTTGTTCAAAACAAAAGTTGATGCAAAATTGCATGAACAGTTGAACAGATTTTCATCATCCAAACATGAACTGATATTATGATTATTATTTATTTTTGATAAATAAAGTTTTGATAAAACTAGTAATTAATTATGTTAGCATTAAAATGTGAAAAAATGCAATAGCTAAATTCCTTGGCATGTGTGAGAAGCAACATTGGTTTGATTGGAAAATCTTTTTTCAATTGAGGCAACCTTATAGTTTATTTGTTAATTTAATGCCTGGACAATCACTGAAATTAGTTGAAAGATATTTAAATTTGCATAGTTATATGCATCACTAGGTCAAAATTGCCAATTGAAAGCTTTAATTACAAGAGTGTTATTTTTACCTGACTTAATATTGTGAAGAAACTTTATATACTTTATTTTCATAGTGAGTTTAAGATTCAAAAATGTAACAATAATAAAAATATAGGCAACTATGATTAATATAATTGTGTATGCATTGCTAATTTATTACTGGTTTTCCTTTCGTTTTATTTTTGCTGTTTCTTTATCATAACTGTTATTTATATCTATAACTGTTAAAAATACAGCATAGATTTAAAAATTATGGAAGATTTGAATTTACAACAGATTAATGTGTTAAATAAGTTAACATTTGTAGAATGCAAAATAACCTCAGTATTATAGTAAAACGCAACAAAAATAAGACGAATGAAACATTAATAAAAAATGATAATGACAATCTTCTGATCTTAGAAAGTTAAACAAATATTGTTATTCTTAACTCTTAAATGGCAGACATCATCTCATTGGAGATAAGCAGATATCAATTGATGATTTAACCTTTTTCCAATGATATGGAAATAATTTATGATTCAAGTTGAAGTAACTAATTGGCGACTCAAAGATTCATGAGATTATTATTTACCAGAATTTTATGAGAGTCACATAATTTCCTGGAGTATTTGTCTGCAAATAAAGATGAAAAATGGTGATGACTTTGTGAAAAGAATGCACAACACCATTGCACAAGGAATACTTTTTAAGAAATACCACACTGTTAAAGAATATTAAATTTATGAAACTAATATTTTTTATTTTATTTTCTTCTTAAAGAGTTAAGATCATTATTATAGTTTTTATGTATAATTAAAGTAAAAATAAACATAAAAATTATCCATAAAAAATTAATTGCTCTCGTTTTCTACCACTTATGAATGTAATCTTTTTCTGCCATGTAAGGGTTAATCATAGGGAAAATTTCAACGATTATATGTGTATTGTACCTGGATAATTTCCACTGGGATAATTATCTTCTTATTTCCTATAATTTGAATCATTTCACCTCAAGCAAAGTGATAAAGCCACTAAGACCCAAGGGGGTTACTGAATTTGAAACAATCTGGCGGGGGGGGGGGACATTATTTTGGAAATAGGCAAATAAAACTAAAGAAAGATGATGAGTGAAAGAAAGAAAGAAAGAAAGAAAGACAGATGATGAGTGACATTGCATTTAAATTTTTGAATAACAAATTTGACTGGAAAGCAAGAAGCCAGAAGAGAGTCTTACAAGCTAAAAGTGTGAGAAAAGAAACTGTTAGCATAGAAAATATGGTTACATCTAGCAATTTCAACAGTAAAATGATGAGAATTTAGTTTGTCAGTTAAGTGCCATACATGATAGATGATTGGGCTATCATGTCTTGAAAGGGACATGACTGACTGGGCAGAAGATTGCCACAGTAGGTTGCCATTACTTTCTGTGGTAAACTGGTTGCTAGCCAAGGCTACAGAACCCAATCTGTCCTGTTATTTAACCCATAACTGGAAGAAAGAGATGAATTAATACCTTTCCCAAGGGTATTTGTGTGTAAGTGAATGCAACGTATTCAACTGGAATTTGAACTTGGCTCCCCGATTTCTTGTTCTGAGTGGATATCCACTGCACCACAATGAACATCCACAAATGTTTAAATTTGTAAAGTTATGGAACCAAAGAGGAAAGCTCAACAGAACAATTACCATGAAAATTTAGAAAAACATGGAGAAACATGTCCACAATAAGTTGGAGTGTCAAAAGGAGGGTTTTATCCATGATACTACTTTTTTAACTACCTTCACTCTTCCATAGCGTTTAGTGTTTTCAAAAGTTTTGATTAGAATTGTAATAAAAGTCAAACATCGGAAAGTGAATTTATACATTTTCTTTGTTCTTCAGAATTGACAACAAAAATGATAAACACTATTTATTTATAATATTTTTTGGAATGGTTAGAAAATCATCAGCTAATTACCAATTCATGCAAACTTTATAAAATGGTAAACAATGAAGATTTCCTTATAGTTGGTTCACATATTTTAAAAATTTAGTAAATGTTTATAAATTTATCAATAAAAATTTATTTTCATATTTATTTCTTTATAAATTGGTAAATGATATTGCATTGCATTAGTTTTAACTGTATTATTTTTTAGAATGTTGTAAATATAAAATTATTCATGTAAATAAACAATCTAATAGTGTTTAATATTCTTATTGTTGTAGTAATATGACTGTTGATATTCGTTTCATGTTCTTCATTGCCATGTTTTTGTCTTTAAACCTTGAAGCTAACTTGTTGAAATGTATTTCTTCTGGTAATCCTCATTCTGTTTCACACCTTGTGTGTCGGCTGCCTAATTGTCCCTAAAAACAAAATCTGCCCACTTTTATGTGTGTCTCAGTCAGTTATGCAGATTTTTAATGCACCTTGCAATTTGCATGACTGTGTATTTCGATTTTGTGCTTCTTTTGTCGGAGAGATAAGCCATGTCATTACAATTGTCAATTCTCATGAACAAAAAAATGTATAAATTCATTTTCATCATTTGTCTATACTTCTGAGATTAAATAGTATTTACACTATTTACATTGCTCGAACTATTATCCTTATATTTACTGCCATGTTTACGACGTTTTGAACGTTTTATGTGTGCCTTAGTCAGTTATGCAAGTTTTTTTAAACCCACCTACAGGTAATTAATTAGTCTTCAAGGACACATGGCCCAGTGGATATAGATGTTGGTTAGTTCCAGTGATTTCACCTGAAGAGTTGTGAATTCAATAAAGCAGTGGTGAACACATAACTTAGAGAGGTAAGTGAAAGAAACATTACATGGCTACCAGAAGTGGCATCACACATGGAATAAGAATAATATCTCAGTGATCGCAATAAAGGGTTTAGTTCAAAATTTCTAGGACCTGAAGAAGGCTAGATTGTACAACACATGGCCCAGTGGATATAGATGTTGGTTAGTTCCAGTGATTTCACCTGAAGAGTTGTGAATTCAATAAAGCAGTGGTGAACACATAACTTAGAGAGGTAAGTGAAAGAAACATTACATGGCTACCAGAAGTGGCATCACACATGGAATAAGAATAATATCTCAGTGATCGCAATAAAGGGTTTAGTTCAAAATTTCTAGGACCTGAAGAAGGCTAGATTGTACAACGTCCAAAATGTTGTAAACATGGTAGTAAAGATGAGGACAATAGTCCGAACAATGTAAATAGTGCACTTTCATCACATGTTTAAGTTTTATTCCAATTCTAATCATTGCTTTTTAAAGTAATAAACAATGCCAAAGAGTGAAGGTAATTAAAAAAGTGGTTTCATAGGAAAAACTGTCCTTTTGACACTACATCTTATTGCAGGCATGTTTATCCCGGTTTGCCAAAATATTTATAAAAAAGTTACAGGAAAGCTAAATTACAGTACTGGGAAAGTGACTGAGGTTGAAATGATAGGTGAGGACTGATAAAATTGCAGATTTTTCTTTTGATTTTGTCAAGAATCTTGAAATATATAGCAAGAGCACCAGACCAGATGCCTCAGCAATATTCAGTGCATGTGAAGTAGAGAGCTCAAGCATGTTTATTAAACTGGCCTTCAGCCAAACATAACCAAACTCCCCGCAATTACATTAAAAGGCTGAAAAGATAAACTGTTTCGTATGTATAAATAAATGAAAATTTACTTATTGAACAGCATGACATCAAATTGTAAGCATCAAATTATTAACTGTGAAATGTTCTAAGAGAAAGTGTAGTGAGAAGTTTAAAGAATCAAGAGTTTATCTGTTTTAGTGAAATATGAAATTTGATTTGTAAAGATATAAGTTCATGTTTTCAATGTGATGTATTAACAGGATAGTAGCAATGTCTTGTTTCTCTCTTTCTGTTGTAGATGTGAGTATTTGAAGAAAAAGAAGAAGAAATAAAGAAAGCAGCATGAAAGAGAAAGTGAGAGGGTGAAAACATGGGTCATAGGGATAGTCATGCCCGATCATTGGTTGTCAGTTTTTGTTATATTATGCTGGGTTGAGTGTTCTCAGCATTCTTCTCTCTCTGATTGACTGACCAAAAAATGTGAAATAAGTAGGCTGATCTGGTTACATGGTTGGCTCTCAAAGCAAACTCATTTTTGGTCGAGAAGAAACATGGCGCAGGTCACTGAAAGTTCAGTTTGTTGTTTTCTTCAAATTACTCTCCTTTCATTGGTTATTAAATAATTTCACACTTGCTCATGAAGTTCGTCTTTATCTTTTTTCAGCATGGAGGTAATCTTCTTACCTATTGGTAAAAATATAGATTTTACACTAGCTCACGAATTTGCAAACAGTGAAGAAAAGAAAGTCATTTTTATTTTGTACTCACTGCACATGTTCTAATGGTAGATTTATAAATGTGCAAAATGGAATCTGGTAAGAAAAATTATCTGACATGACAAAGTGAACCAACTTTCCTTGTAGAAAACCTAGCAATATATTCAATGTAATTATTCCACTTGATATCAGTGGAAAACATGAGACTGAGAAAGCACAATAAGTTACTATCTTAGAGGCTTGCATCAGCCATTCTGTTAGAAGGCAAACATGATCCTCTAAGATAACAAAAAGATAGCAGTTTTCATTTTGGAGGTGTTAAAATTTATAAGCTATTTCTTATCTCAATTTAGTTGTAGGTAAATATTGAGATCAATTGCTTGTTTTACTATACTAGACCTATCATACTTACTATTAAGACAAGAGTAAACTATCAGTACAAATACTGAGTTAGAACTGATGGTATTGGAAAGATCACTGATGAAGATAAAAAACAAAGTAGGTTCAAGAAAGAGCACTGCAAGAGACTTGCATTAATGTGGAAGGATTTAAAAGATTTGTTAAGAAAGATTTGGATCAAGTTAAATATTCGGCCAGAGACATGATAGCTCTTCAGCTTATGAAGAAGACCATCATGTCAAACTGTGTCAAACACCTTCAAGATTTCTAATGCTTGATAGACTCTTCCAGTAATAATTATTAACACATCAGCAGTTGACCAAGACCAATGAAAGGTTTAATGTTTGTCTGAAAAAAAAACAAAAAAACATGCAAAGTGAGCAGTTTAACCAATCTAGAGTAGATTAGAGCCTCTAATGCTTTATCAAATAGAGGTAGAAGACAAAAATAAACACCAAGATAGTTAATCTTCAAATGAAAAATAATGGTTTCCGAGTTGGAGGATCCGTGAATTGTTCCAGTTAATAAATTCTTTGAATCTAAATATTTAACATTTTTCAACTAATGGGTTGCATTTCCACCAAAAAATGGTGATATTGTATATTACAAAAAAAAAATTTCACTTTTAAATGAAAAATTGTCATTGAAGCTAGAACTATTAAAGTCACAAGAGGGTGTTCCATTGGCTGACTATAAAGTCACCCCATTCACAATCAGGGTCAGTCTTTTTTAGTAGCTGTAGAACATGTGACAGTAGGTAAGCAACTAGGCTTGAAGAGAGATACAGGATTAATATTCACTTTCACTTCCATGTAATGTGTCACAGAAGATAGAAGAAATAATAACTATCCACAAATAACAACAAATCCAATTAATAAAAAATATTTCCTCTCTTATATATGAAATTGTTTTCCCTTAAACTTAGTTGTTTCATTGGGAATTTTTTTTGTGTTCTTCATAGTGCAATTGTAATCATTGTAATAATAGTAACATAGCATTTTTTTTTTTGCATTGGAAAGTGAACAGTGACTTACTACTCTGAAGGTGACATCAGCAGCAATAAGTGAAGGAAAGGAAATCGAGTGATTTTAATGAAAGTTCAAATGTCAAAGCCTTTCTGAAACAGCATCATTTAAGGAATTGCTTGTGTTGTGAATACCTGATCTGGAAAGTTAAAAATCAGCATCTGCCAACAAGGCATTAGACACCCAAGATTTATAAGTGTGAGAAATAAACAAAGTATGGGACAACAGAAGGGTTACTGTGGCACAAATTACAAATAGCTTTAATCAAAGTAAAGGAAGAAATACATTCTAACATACAGTACATTGAACCTGATTGTATATGGGACTGCATAGCTGAAGCTCTGTCAGAATAATCTTACTAAGCAATGTTTATCATTGAACGTGTTGTAGTGTTATAAATATTTTTAAAATTACAAAAAAAATGTTTTCTCATTATGCAAACAAAAAAAAAATGAAGAAATGAAAGCAGAAAGACATTAATCAGTTTATTTTATTTTGAGAATTCCAGAAGGAGACTTTTTTTGGCTGTGAACAATTGCTGGAATCATATATCAGTGTATGGGTTTTATGTTGAACTTGTGAACCTGAATATGAAGTACAGACTTTTACCAACCTTCACAGTTCAGTGCCTAGCTGACCTGAAATAGGTTATTCCTTTGGCATTTTCTTACTCTTGCTCCATGAATAAAACCAACTTATTTCAAAGAATCTCTGCTAACTGAGATTTTCTTTTAACAGAAATCTTCTTGACTACAAAGGAAAATATCGTTTTACTAATCTTTATTCCAGGATATCCTAAAATAAGCTTTTATAAGTATTGTGTTTCAATACATTTATTCATGCTTTTGTTAAAAAATAAATAAAAAAGAGTTTGCTTTTATTTTAGAATTTCTAATGTATTCATATACTTGTAGTATATGAATACATTAACTTGAAGTATACTGGTTGGCATTTGGGAAGTGTTTTAACAAAGGATGGAAAATGTGACACCAAAATCTGAACATATATTGGAATAGCAAAAGATGCCTTCTGAAAAGTAAGCAATGTACTAGGAAACAGGAAACATTTCTTAGAAACAAAGAAAAGAGTGCTGAACTGTTATGTCATATCAATCTTCCTATATGGAATGCTGGACAATTTCTTTATAGATAAAGAAGAGGCAACAGAAATGTGGTTCAACAGATGGATGCTGAGAATACTATGGATGGAGTGTGTATGCAAAGAAGAAGTCTTAAGGAAAATGGAAATAAAAAGGACACTTATATTTAGAGTCTGAAGGAGACAGCTGAAATTTCTGACACATAATGAGGAAGGCAAGCTTAAAGAGTTTGATAGTCATAAGACATATTGAAGGCAAAAAGGACTGAAAGAGGCAGTAGGTCACCTACCTGATGAGTTTATGTGAATGGATGACAGAACAGTGAGGGGGAAGGATGATAAACAGACAACTATTACTAAGGACTGGATAGAATTAGAAGTTGTGGAGAGCCATGATCACTCACATCCTGAACAGACACACCACATAGAAGAAGAAGATTCATACCTTGATCACACACATGTATATACATTCACATAAACCATAGTGATGCCCATGGAAAAGGCATGAATCCATCTTTTGCCAGTTATGAGTTTTTAATGTATGTTGTGATACAGTGGATATTGATTTTGATTGAGAAATCAAAAAGCCAAGTTTGAATTCCAGTTGAGTTCGTTTCATTCACTTACATGCAAATACCCTTGGGAAAGGTATTAATCAGTTGCTTCTCTCTCCAGCTATGGGTTAAAAAGCAGGACAAATTGGGTTTTCTAGCCTTGGTTGAAAACCAATCTACTGCAGAAAGTAATGGCAACTTTTTCATAGCACTGCCTAAGAAGCCAGGTGAATGTGAACTCCACCAAACAGTCAGCTTAATGAATCATGTAATAAAACTCATCATCCGAATTCTGATAAATAGGGTGCAGCAGAATCGGACCAGAAATAAGACAAGAACAGTGCAGATTCTGAGAGCTCTAACGGTCATGCCAGGATTTGTCATTGGTGGCTGTGTTCTGAACAACATAAAATATACAGATGATACAGTGCTGATAGCAGATACAAGAAAGAAATTATAAGACCTCCTACAAGAAGTAGTCAATGAAAGCAGAAAGAAAGGACAACATATAAACTACAAGAAAACTGAATGCATGGTAATCAGTAAAATGAGGAGCCTAAAATACCAACTACAAGTTGGTGATCAAACAGGTGCAGAAATTTAAATACCTGAGAAGCATTCTAACAGAAGACAGAAAGTGCATTATAGAAATCCGAATGTGTATTGGCATGGCCAATGATGCATTCCAGAAGCTGAGTAGAGTATTAAGAGACAAGAAAATTTCATTAGAAACAAAGAAGAGAGTACTGGATTATGTGATGTCTGTCCTTTAATATGGCAGTGAATGCTGGACGATCTCATCAGAGGTGAAGGAAAGACTTGAAGTGACCAAAATGTGGTTCTACAGAAGGATGCTGAGGATACCATTGATGGAACACAGGAGCAACGAGGAGATTTTAAAGAGGATGAACATGGGATGAAACTGATGCTTAACATCAGGAAAAGACAACTGAAACTTTTTGGAACATCGCGTTGTGGTGCAGTGGATATCAGCTCAGAACAAGAAATCGGGTTGAATTCCAGTTGCATTCACTTACGTGCAAATACCTTTAGGAAAGGTATTAATCCATCTCTTGCTTCCAGTTATGGGTTAAATAACAGGACAGATTGGGTTCTATAGCCTTGGCTGGCAACCAGTCTACAGCAGAAAGCAATGGCAACCTACTGCTGGATAATCTTCTGGATAATCTTCTGCCCAGTCAAGAGACATGATCGCCCAAGTGTGTTTCACGTATGGCACTTAACTGAAATAGAAAGGAAAAGAGACAAGAGAAAGCAACCCATGACATACTTGATGGACTTGAGTGGATGAATGGAGGAGCAGGGATTGAGTGGGATAACAGGAGAAGGTGCATTCAGAATGATAAAGGATAGGGAGATGTGGAGGACCATGATTGCCTACGTCCTGAAGGGACACGGAACATAGAAGAAGAATATTTCGGATGCAGCAATAAGTAGTGATAAAAACTTTTGCCTTAAAATGTGCCTGAGACAAGCATGATAATATTCAACTTGTAGAATAATAAAAAATTGTGGAAGACTATGACTGTAAAAAAATGAGTTTAAAGATTGACAATTTCATATGTGAGAGAGGAAATATTTTTGATGAATTAGTCTGATAGTTATTAGTAGATGTCACTGTCTTTTGTGACTGACTTTTATACATCTGATCAACCAAAGATAAGTTCCAGTCACACGGTACTTTATTGTCAGCTGAAAACAGAAACTTGATATAAAATGGGTTGGTTCACATGTGAAGTGAGTGCCCATATATAATATCTTACATGTGTATACAATTGTTTCTTTATTTATTACAAACCAAAGTGGAAGAGCTTAGTAAAAAAAAAGGTCAGCTAGCAAACAAGGAAATACCAATATGATGGCTCAGTGGGTATAGCACCAAAATTCATAGCTGGAAGGTTAACATTCAATGTCTTCAAAATGTATACAGAAGAAGAAAATAATTCTGAATTAAAAATAAACAACTTTACATGCAAATGGTTACAAAATTATATATATATATATAAGACAAAAGGAAAACATCTTAGCTGCTGGTTTTTGTTCTCTGATGGACTTTCTCAAGGTAAATATAAAGTCCAATCAGATGATGAAAGATGACTACTAAGATAAGTTTTTCTTTTGTCTTTATTTATAGTCCTTTTGCAGACATACTTTCTGCTATATCTGAAACTTTATATATATATATATGTTAAAAGAGGATTTGCAGCAAGGCCCTTATGCAAAGCCTTAACAGATATTGGGATAGTGGGAGTAAAAAAAAGGAAAGCACTCATGTCCATAACCGAAGCAGCAGAAAGAACAGCTAATTGGTTATGGATCAAAAGAGAGAGAGTGCCTGGATTCCAAATTGTTAGCTAAAATTCCCTGAAATTCTGCATCTAAATTAATGTTTCGGACGAGCTCATGTGCACTTTGCCTCTAAATGGAAAGTGGCTCTGACTGTCGCCAGTCGGAAGCATTTGCAGGGTTTCGTACCGGGCCTAAACATAATTTTCCAGTGTCAAAAGCGCTTATCGAGGGTGGGCCGGAGGCTGATCATCTCTGGTCGAGTCGGCGCGGTGAGGGGGGTATGATGTTGAAAGACCTGAAACCCCTTAGTGATCCTCGTGATGACATCACTGACGACACCTTCTAGCGCCCCCATTACGGTGCGTATGTTTGAAATCATTAAAAATATAGTTTTAAGGTATGCTATATTTATAGGTTAAAGTTGTCGCAAAGTTAGGTTTAATTTTTGCTGAGTTAATATTATATCTGAAGGAATTTCTATGACTAGTTGAAAATTCTGCAACAATATTTGATTTTCTGTTGTAAGGCACAAAGGATGTTGGTTGCAATGAAAAACATAAACAAAAAAAATATTCTTTAAAACAACAAGTAAAAAATGTTATATTAAACAAGTTTATAACTTTTTATTTAAGGGTTACAAATTTGTAGTAAACAGTAGAAATATTTGAAGGTGTTATGTTAAAGATCTTGAATATTAAAAAGTAAGTGTGTAATCATCAGAACTTTGAAAAGGTATGTGAATGTTTGTAAGGAAATTAAACAATTGTTGAGAAAATTTTGTTCAAATTACAGTTTCCCGAGTGAGTTTTGGAATCTTGTCTTACTTGATGAGTTGATATTGCGATATAAGTGTTATTAAAAACGTTGACAAGAGATTGTGTTTCTTAAGCCAAATTGGCATAAAAAATATATTAACTTTAGGTTAAGAAGTTGAGTGTCATAAGAGACTTGTGTGATGAGTTTGTTCCTTTCTTTTATTGTGTTGAGGGTGATTACGTGAAGAGGAAAGAGTGCGAGTGTGTGTCTCGGAAATGGTTTGATTATTTACTGTCACATCATAAATGAGCTGAAGATTTTGCTTTATGCTACAGAATTTATACCTACTCTAATCACATGGTAGGCTCTAGAAAAGAATTTGGTGCAATTTGAGATCAAAATACATGTGTTTATTGAAATATACAAATATATTAACCAATCTACATTGGTTATTCTTAAATTAGCTGTTTGATCCACTTTGCGTTTAGTTTGCACAAATCTTTTAGAATCATTATGTGTAATTAAAAAATTGTCACTAAAGTGTGATGTAAAAATGTTGTGTAGTAGGGTCCTAAAAAGTGCTAAAAAAAAGTGCAGGAATAAAGCAAATATAAAAGTGGACATGGAAGTGGACACCCAGAAGCTTAAATGCAATCGTCTAGCCTGAAGATTATATATTTGTGTTTGTGTGTGTGTGATTTGAATGTGGCTGAAAAACCAATGGAATGATAAATGCATGACAATTTGGAAAAACCTTTATGTTAACATGTTTTACTGATCAAAAAGTGTTATCAGAAAAAGTATATCTTATTTCAGCTTAATATACATTATTGGAACAGAACATAATTTACATTAAGGATATCAAGGCTTGATTTGTTTCTTTTGACCATAGCTGTATAATTTTTTAAAATAATATTTTACTAATTTCAACTCAGTTTTTGTTTTTTTTATAAGGTTTTTGTATACCACATGGTTTTAATGCCAGTTTGGTAAGAACAGGTGATAAATTGAAGTAGTTTGATTGCATACTAACCACAGAGAATTCATAGATCATAACAATGTCTATTCATCTTTTTCTGTGATATTTTATTTGGACAAAAATGTAGTGAGAAAAAAACATCAAGTCTTCATATACCTATTGCAAATTACATTTTGGTGTTATCTACAAATGTTTCCCTTATTTTGATAGTTGTATTTTGTCTTTCTTGTAATATGCTGATTAATGGGCACCCCCACCAATGCACAGATATATATTATTAGATATGCATATTATCCTACATTGATGGCACAACTCGGAGTTTTGTGCACTCTGCAATAATCAGGTGCTTATCATGAACTGACTGTTCTGGGATTTTACTTTTTGGTTCTCACATTGTTCATGGTAGTTATATACTATAATTCAGGGAGACTATTTTTTGTATAATTTAGTTTGATTTGGATTAAAACTTAAACTTTACTTTCCAATTTCATGTTTAAGTTAAATTAAAATTTAAATTAATAGGTAGAATATTTTTAGGGCAGAGTTTATATGTTTTGTGCCTCTTGATCAATAGGGAGTACTTGTTTTTATTTTTAAGGAAAACAAAATATGTTAATAATAAAAAAAATAACAAAAAAATGTATAATATTATATATATTTTTAAATATAAAACTTTACTCCAAAGAGCAAAGCAGGAAGGTAAATCCCCAAAACCCGATCCTAATTAATATTAATTACATTAATATTAAAACTGATCAAGGTGGAGGGCTCAATGTAATTAATATTTAAATTACAGAGCCAGTTATAAAATAAAATAAATTCTGATGTTCAAATCAGTTGTATGGCCATTTCTACATGAAATCCCTAAGAGAAATTTCACGTATCATTGGCAACTTCTTTATTTCAAAAAAAAAAAATTATTTTTGAAATAAAGACGTTATCGATGATGCATGAAATTTCTCTTAGGGATTTCATGTAGAAATGGCCATACAACTAATTTGAACATCAGAATTTATTTTTTAATATTATATATATATATATATATATATATATATATATATATATATAACTATAAACATTATTTTTAGTGGATACAAGTGTTGAAGTTGGTATCTCTGTTATTTTAAGCAGTAAAATACTTATTAACATCTGGACTGCCCATGTTTTTGTTGTTATCTGAGTGTCGGGATTTCAAACATTTAATAACAATGCATCTTTTAAATGAGACATCTAAAAAAGGTTATTTTCGAAAGAAAAAGTCAACGCAGAATGTAAGCTGAAATATCAATTATAGATTCTTTTTAGAAATATACAATAGCAATAAAATGTTCAGTTTTCCTTGCAGTGCAGCCTGTTTTATTAAGTAATTAAGCATTCATAGTAGTGAATTAGATGTGTGAAGAGACTTACTTTATGATGGTCAGCCTAATGTGTTTGGGAGTTTGTAGAAAAGGCTTAGTAAGCAGTTGCTGGTTATTCCCTTTTATTGCTTACAAAGACAAGGCCTTAGTCAGCAGCTGCTGGCTGTTGTATCTTTCATTATGTGCATGTGTGGAGGGTGCATGTGTAGATCAAACTGGACTCCATAATTGTTTTGAGGCTCTAGAAGCAGTATGCTTCTGTTTTTATATTTGGCATTCATTGACCAAGCAGCCAGTGCTATCTTTAGTTTAAATTGATTTGAAGTAGTTTCAAATGTTAACATCTAGATCATGTCATTAATATCTCTTTTTGAGTTACAGTCAATATCTATTTTAGCCATCTACCCAGGTTTTTGTTGCTATCTTAGTGTCAGGATTCCAAATATTTAATAACAGCAACAACACATATTTTAAATGAGATATAAAAAAAGTTATTTTCTGAAGAAAAAGTTGAAACAGAGCATCAGCTGAAATAACATTTATATATTTTTTTCAGAAATATACAATAGCAACAAAATGTTCAGTTTTCCTTGCAATGAAGTTTGTTTTATAATGTAATTAAGTTTTCATAGTAGTGTGTGAAATGTGTGAAGAGACACTTTATAATGGTCAGCCTAATGTGTTTATCAGTTTGTAGAAAAAGGCTTAGCAGGCAGTTGCTGGTTAATCCCTTCTTATGTGTGCACGGACAAAGATTTAGTTGGCAACTTCTGAGTGTCTCTCTTCTATTGTGTGTGTGTGTGTGTGTGTGTGTGTGTGTACACACATGTAGATTAAACCAGCCTCCTAAATTCATTTGAAGCCTTGTGAAGAAGGTTTTTATTTTTATATCTGTAAGAGAATTCAAAATCTAATTTCACATAGAGGTGTGTCATTTTTGAATACAAGGTTTTCATTGGTTAGAAAATAATTTCACACTGACTAGTGAAAATTATTTTTCTTGAATTTATGGGAATTGTAAAAAGAGTTATAATTATTTTCTAAATAGTCCAAAAATAACGTGTGGTAGGTTTCAAATTATGAACACCAAGTATTTTGACGGTATTTGCTCTTGGAATTTTATTTGTTGAAAAGTAACTAAGGGCTTCTTGATTTCTAGGCTCAAATACATAGACCCATTAGAAATAATGTTTATAATCAGAAGAAATAATTTTGGATAAACAAAAAAATCCATTTAAAGATTACTTTATATTGTGAAAATATAGACTGTGGAAAATC
The DNA here is from genome assembly GCA_037127315.1 of Ascarosepion bandense. Lineage (NCBI taxonomy): Eukaryota > Metazoa > Mollusca > Cephalopoda > Sepiida > Sepiidae > Ascarosepion > Ascarosepion bandense. The sequence continues at coordinate 8,471,918 of JBBBDQ010000851.1, forward strand.
ATGATTTGAACTTGTATGATTTTCTCTTTCCTGATGAGGTGAGAGTGTTTTCATTAGTTTAACACTTAGACGAACACTTTTAAACAGTAACCAAATGTGACAATATAAATGGTGGTGGTGGTGGAGTTCAACTCAGGACTTGATGGACATAAGATGAGATCTTGGTAAGCAACAAATGTAGTATCATTTAGTGAGGAGGATGCTAATCATTTTAATCCTAGTTTATATCGCAAGTAATGATCATAGACTTAGATGGCTTGGTCTGGCTTCTCTGGCAACTTCTCCAATCAAGTTGTGGTAGCAAGAAAACTGCATAACATATTTCTATATAAAAATAATAGATTTATTATATAGTTATTAACTGGCTTTGAAATTGTAAAATAAAAACAAAATAACTTGTCTTCAACCCAATGGTTACAATGTTTCCCACCCCAGCCTCTAGTGATCAGCCAAATTTGAGAACCAAAAATTTTGTTAGATCTTTACTCTCTGCTCACCAAAACACATTTCTAATTAGTTTTTCTTTCCACAAAACGCTAGCACCAACCATCCTTTAATTAGCCAACCAATCAAATAATGCCTATTGTTAACTTCTATCCCTGTTTTCACCTATTCATAACTTGCAGATGTGCTAATATATGAACAATGCTTTGACATTTCTAATTCAACCTAGCTAGCAATCGGAGACACCATCATGAGTGATATATTTAAAACAATTGGTCCCTATTTATTTTAATGTAAATTCTTTCTTTTAAGATAATTATCTTATTGTCATATAGGAATAATATGTCACTGCCAACATTTGTCTTCAAAAAGGGATCGCTAGGGAGTAAATACAGTCAACCTTGTTCTCAAGTAATTAGTGGTACTGTGCTGCTGGGATCACATGACATGTAGAATATATATATATCTAAACTTATTTATAAATGGAACTTTGTGTGTGTGTGTGTGTCCGTTACCTATAGACTCTGAAATGACTGAACCGATTTTCTTGAAAATTTACACAGTTGTACTATAAGCATCTGCAAGTGTTCTTAGCTAGGTTTTGTGTCGAGGTACTCTCGATAAATATTGAAAATCGGGTTATAGAAGGAGTGGTCCGATTTTAATCAAATTTGATACACTCATAGACAAAGACATAAGAAACAATATTCAGAAGTTTCAAGGTTGCAGTTCTTACAATAGAGCAGAAAATCGATAATATATATATATATAAAAGGCAAGATGTTAGTGTGTGTGTCTGTTTATCTGCCTGTATGTCTGTATTTTTATCAGCCCTTTTATTTTAGTTTTTGCTTCAGATTTGGCTCTAAGTAGGTATAATTGTAGTTCTTACTCTCAGCCATGATACCACTTACTCAGAGCCTTCAAAATTCAGTTTACAACAAAAAAAACTTATTTGATATTGATACCAGGAAATCAAAATTTAACTTACATCCATTAATTTTTCTTTCAATCTATGGTTTCGCTTTAACTGGAAACAATTATTGCTTTTTATTTTTTCATGCCAACATCCAAAGAGTCTGAGCTCCAGGACCATGGATTAGTTTTAAAGCTTTCATTACACCTGGGCAACACTGGGCTATACTGCTAGTATGGGTATGGAGTGATTGAAGAGTGTAGAGTTGGAAAAGAATAAATAGCTGATGCACTATTGTTTGAAGATGTAATTATATTTGTGACTTTACTAAAGTAGAAGTTATAAAACTAACATTGAGCTTTTGTTGAACCTAATAAGGTTACAAAGGGAACTGATGATGTGATTTTGTTAACCCTAGCAAAGTTGCAAAACTTATACTTGTAAAATTTTGCCTCTTTCATTATATCTAATTAATGAATCTTAATCAGAACCAAATTAATTCTACCACCAATTTTGCTTTATAAATAAGCAAAATAAGATATTTTTAAAGAAAATCCTCTGTATTCTGACAGAGTTTATCACGTTAAACATTATTTTTTACTGGATACTCATATTTGAATAGATGATTTATTTATTTATTAAACAGTATATTTTTTTTTATACCAGCCTGAATATTCAAGAAATATTATTAAATAAAAATAAGCCTTCTCTGGCAGGATTTAAACAATGTGTCTCCCCTGTGCAGAAGGAATCATCATTAGATCCAAAATACTCTCAAAGCTACAAAGAACTTGGCCAATTATGCAGGGCTGAATAGTGCCTTTAAGCAAAATTCTTCTTACCATAGGCACTTGAAATTTTCATATCTGCTTAGTTTTGTATTCAAATATAAACAATATAATTTTCTAAAGAAATACATTTTTTATTTATTAATTTGACATATGTTATCACTTTAAATATTATTTTTAGTGGAATTTCTAAAATTATACAAGTTAGAAACACTGAAACCAGATTTTCTAACCATTTCTTTTTATATTGTGTTGTTATTCAATAAATAATTTATTTATTTATAATTTTATATTGTGTTTTTATTCAATAAACCCAGAGTTTTGAGGTGCCAAACAAAAAAAATTATTTATTTATTAAACAGTCTATTCATTTATTTTTGTCTACTGGTCTGAGATATCTTATTTGAGAAATCCTATGAAAGAAAAAAAAATTTCTTAAATACTCAGGTTGTATATATATATATATATATATATATATATATATCTTTTAGATATTACTTAATCAAATTGATTGAGTAATACTGACATACCCACAATCATATTCTTTAATTTCTAAAATAAATCATTTTCACCAGTTATATTTAAAATATCACCTAAAGAAAAACAATATTGTTCTGAAACATGAAAATTTTTGTGTAGTGATATCATGCTTTTATAAACCATTGTAATAACAAAATTACAATATTAAGCTCTACTCTGTTGATCAGGCTTTTTAAAAATAAATGCATGAACAGTAGGTTTTTAATCTATCTGTTTGTAGTGACACTGGCAAATTAATATGCCTAACTTGCATAAGTGCAAGAGAGAGCCTATACAACTCATCACTGAGAATAAGTAGGGACAAGCTTAGCAACTGATTAATGCTAAACTTCACTTCACATCAATGGCATCTATCGATACCATTTGTTTCTAGAAGATCCAGATTTTATAGATGCATGAATTCACTGTTTTTCTGCCAGTGCAAGAAGTAAAAAGCTGAAAGACAACAAGAAGGGAGGCGAACATGAAATTACAGATTTATTTTTAGCTACAGCGGGATGTGAGACAATAATGAAAGTCTCCACCATGGCATATCCCACAAATTTGAAAGACCTAACTTTTGAAAAAATAAGTCAGATTATAAGGAGAAATATGAGACCCAAGAAAAGACTGGGAGTGGCGGAAAGAACGAAATTCATTTCATTGATACAAGAAATTAATGAACCAAATATAAAATATCTACACCATCTATGAAATGCGAGTAGATATTGCGAATTTGAAAAACTTGGACAAGACGGAAATATGTCTTTAAATACATGCACTGACTTTATACAGTAACGACAATTAATACAGAAATACAACCATCATAAAAGTCAACTCAGCGAACAAATATCCGCTGAGATGTACATGGTAAAAAAGATGAGAAAATATTCATATTGTGGACATGATCACAAAATAAAAAAGAAAAAATGCCAGCATTTGGAAAAACCTGTAAAAATTGCTTAAAAAAGAACCACTTTCAAGCAGTATCCAAAATAGAAAAGAAAAATGTTGAAAGAGTGGAAGAAAACGAAACCAATATGGAGGACTTTACATTAAAAATAAAAATATAGAAAAAATTAAACAAAAGAAAAGACATTATGTTAAAGGTTAAAATTAACAACTACAATTTAGATATGCAAATGGATACTGAAAGTTAAGTAACACTGATAGCAAAAGATTTTTGGGAAGACATTGGAAAGCCACCCTTACGAAAAAACAGTTTACAACTCCGCCAGTCAGTCATAAAAACTTTTACAAGAAGACAAAAGATAAACAGAAGAAGAATTTGAAGATGTGTTTTTAGATTGGGTAGAGACTGATGTTTTGTCTGCGGAAACTAGTACTAAGTAGGATATTATCAAGAATAAGAAAAAACTCATGGGGAAATTGTTCTAGGCGGAAAGACCCTGCAAAGAAATAAGACAGAAATTAATGATAGAACATGGAGTGGTTTGTAATGGGGATCTGGTAGTTCCCCCAGAAACATAAAGAAAATTGGTAGTAAAAAGTGTACATGATGATGTACATTGTAAAGTAGCGGACACACAAAAAAGCATAAAATTAGAAGCATGGTGGCCTGGATATTCAAGAGATGTCGAAGAATGTATAAAAAAGTGCAAAAAATGTAAAGAATTAAGAAATTTTACACAGACTACTTTACATTGGAGCCATGGAATAGGGTGCATATGGATCATGTGTACATTAATAGAGTGGGACTCTTATTAATTCTGGTAGACTCTTTTCAGGCTGGCCTGAAATAATCTGGGTGCCAGACAAGAAAAGTTCTACAATAAAACAGATTCTAAGGGTCATATTTTCCAGAAATGGCATACCAAAAACCCTGGTATCTGACAATGCACCAGAATTTTGTGATGATGATCTTAAGTTATGGTTAGAAAAAATAGGATGTAAACCATATAAGACACCCCCATATAACCCATAAGGGTGATATGGGGGCGTCTTATACGGGTTATCGGAAAGAATGGTGCAGACCATAAAAAAGAAACTAAAGCATGCTCTCAGCAAAAAGAAAAACTAGAAGTTTTTCATCAGCTTTAATGGGAAGGCAAATTAGAGCTCTGCTAACGATGTTGTATTCAACAAATGAAAAAATGTGTTACAAAAAGAACAAAGAAGCTAATCCGGAAAGGGAAGAATTTATCATGCTAAAAGGCCACAATACACCTATAATAAATAGAGAAAACAGCAACAGTATATTAGCCCATGCAGATCAAATAAGGACCCAGGGTGAATATGAAGAGCAAAATGAGGAAGAAATGGATACGATTCTATCCGGTAGTGATTCATTAGAACAACCTTTATAGAATTAAACATCAGAAGACGAAGTAATACAGGAACAAGTGGGCCAGAATGAGTTGGAAAGTTTGGACGAGGCTCAAATAATACAAGACAATGTAGATGATTACAGCTGGGTGTGGGACAGATCTAGGTCTCCCAGAGAAAAAATATGGGAGAGAGAGAAGTAGAGCAAAGTAATGAAACTATCATGAGAAGAAGTACAAGAACTACTTGATGTATAAAACCTATACATTTCAGGGAGATGGAGTGACACTGGCAAATTAATATGTCTAATTTGCATAAGTGCAAGAGAGAGCCTATATAAATCGTCACTGAGAATAAGTAGGGGCACGCTTAGCACCTGATGAATGCTAAACCTCATATCGCAATACTGTTTTTTCACTTCCTTATAATATATGTGTGTGCGTGTGTGGTTCACCAGTTATTTGAGAAAACATTTTTAGTGGTCAGCATGCACCATGTTCTAGCATTTTCATTTCTCTTTTAGAGGTAGGTTTCAGTCTGACACAGGAAACGAAAATGTACACCATGCTCCTGGCATGAAAAAGCCAACCACTCTAACTCAGAAATAACCATTATTTTGAAAGTCACCAGGCAAAGAGGAGAAATGACAAGTGGTTCTGTATGGACCCCACAGCAATAAACACAGCGATGTACACGGTTTTTGCTTTACTGTGATGGTCCTGGGGGCTTATGAACAATGGGGACAGTATTACACCTTTCTTCTAATATGGACTCAGGGTCAGTATCACTGATTATATCAAGTTGTTGAACATGATGGTCAAGTCTTGGATCAAGGTGTTCCAGCTTTATCTGTTTTATTTTTCTTACAGGGTCCAGGAACTGTCCAAGAATTGCCACATTGTGAAATAGATGCCCATGAATTTTAGTATTAAAAAAATAAAAAAAGATCCAGGAGTGGCTGGCCAAGAGTCTTCATGATCCTGTAACTTCCATCAACATGTAGCCTGTTAACTCTCTAGATTAAAATTCCTTTGAACTACTGTTTCTGGAGTATCATTAAGAAGGAGACCACCCAGCAGTTCTACTATACTGTTACAAATGAGAATACCTGATTTAGTATATATAGTCCATATCAAATCTGTACTAAAGACTGATATCAATTTTATTAGACAACATGCTCTTTTTATTTTCTAAGTTGAACTTAAGTACAAATGTTTTGAAAAATTGAGTGAATTTTTCTATTGAATATCTTGATATTTCTTTATGTTTTAAAAATCATTTCACTCTAAGCAAGGCAATAAAGCCACTAGGACACAAGGTGGTATTGAGTGTTAAAGAGTATGAAAAAAACTACTATGAAAGAGAGAGGACAATAAAAGAACGTGAATTAAGAAGACAGAAGATATTGATTGGCATTACATTTAAATTTTAGAAGACCAAAGTTGGCTGGGAAGCAAGAAACTAGAAGAAAGTTCCACAAGGGAGAATAGAAGAAACTGTTAGAATAAAATCTATAGTTACATCTAACCTTTTTTTACTGCAAAATGATGAAACCTTGCACTAATCTAGTATTTTGATTAAATTCATAAAATTCATAAAGTCTAGGTACCATATATTCTCAATTTACCTGAGTTACCATATATATATATATATATATATATATATATATATATATATATATATATAATTATGAATTAAATGTGCATTGTGACACGGAAATTTCTATGTTTTGAGATAGAATCTTGTCATCAGGCAATGTAGGATGTTGGCTGTGAAAATGAATTACATTTAAATATAAAAAGCCATCATTTGCTATTTATGTATGTGGGAAGATATAAAATTTGTGTGTATTCCTTTTAACTAATCAGAATAAAGATTCACTTGTTGAAAGCCATCATATATATATATATATATATATATATATATATGAAATAGGCCTATACTTCCGATTTACCATGAAATAACGTGTCAGCCTTAATTTATATATATATATATATATATATATATATATATATATATATGATGGCTTTCAACAATTATGATCATCACTAATAAATTTAATCAATATTTTTTATTCTTGTGAGAATGATAATGACTCTTGAAGTTACTTGGCTTGCAATGTTTATTACAGATGTAGCAAACTAAGTTGTTTTGTACAGAGCCTGGTCTGTTTTGTAAAATCTGTTCAACTTGTTCATCCCTTTTATGTGATGAGTAAGACCAGAGCAGATTCTGCTGTTTTTTGCACACACCCTGCATGTTAAGTTATATTTAGCATAGCACTGATTATAATGTGGAAATGGTCTATGAATAGGACTCTTCTTGTAGCTAACAAGTCACTGCTACGTTCATGTAAATTGATGTATTTTGGGATCAATGATTTCCTCTTTTCTAACTAAAAGCTTGACATTTGCCTAACTTATTGCCTGTCTTTGGAAGATCTTGGTGTTTTCATAAACTGTATGCCTGCACATTTTGATCACAAGCAATAATATCAAACTCAGAATTTTCTAAGGAGAAGGGTTTGTGGAGGCATTATTATAATTTCTTCACTGTTCAGGGTCATTTGCTTTTTCTACTGAAAAATGAGGACATTATAATAATACATTAAAAAACTCTTTTTCTGCAGAAAAAGCAATTGACCTTGAAGAGTGATGACATTAAAATAATGTCTTCATGGAACTTTGAAGTTGGCATGACTAAAATAATACTTCTCAGCTAAGTGACAAACCTCTCCCCATTAATTCTATTTTTGAAATATATATATATATATATATTTCAAAATAGAATTAGGTTAGCAACTCCAATTAACACCAAATCAGTTGAATTTCGATCATGGCTAGACACAAGTGGATATCTAGCCACACTGATGAGCTGTGATACAGTGAAACAGGCTTGTATGTGGATGACGAATATATTATGCTCTCATTATAATTGAGCTTTCTAGAGAGGAAAATTTAAATAAAAACAGTTACAACTACTACGATTTATGCATAACTCTTCAGCAATGAATTAAGTTCTTTTGGTAACTGGTATGTGTATACACTGCTTATATATAACATGCTAAAATTTCCCTCCTCCGTTTCCATGAGCCTATGGCTTAGGGGTTAGTGACTCCAACTGACATCAAATCGGTCGAGTTTCAATCTCAGCCAGAAGCAAGTGGATGTCTAGCCACACTGATAAGCTGTGATGCAGCAAAACAGGCTTGTATGTGGACGATGAATATATGTCTAGCCACTCTGATGAGCTGTGATACAGTGAAAAGGGCTTGTATGTGGATGACCAATATATTATGCTTTCATTACGATTGAGCTCTCTGGAGAAGAAAATTTTAAAAACAGTTTCCACTTCGGCTATAATGTGTGACTCTTCAGAAATGAATTGAGTTCTTTCAGTGACTGGCATCTGTATACACTGCTTATATACAAGACGTTAAAATTTCCCTTCTCTGATGCCATGCGCTGATGGCTTAGGGAGTAGAGACTCCGACTGACACCAAATCAGTCAAGTTTCAATCCCGGCCAGAAGCAAGCGGATATTTCTAGCCACACTGATGAGCTGCGATACAGTGAAATGGGCTTGTATGTGGATGACTAATATATTTACAAAAATTGGTGGTATTTACCTAGAGCCATCAATAACTTTTAAGGTGTCAATAAATTTACTGTCTACAATAGTTTCCCCACAATACTCCCTCATTTCCTCTATTTTGTGTTGTTTGACTATATGGGATACAATCTCTCACTCATCATCACTAAAAATTACTGTTGATAAATCAGCTTTTGTGTACTTTTTCGTGTAACTGACATTGTGATGTTTACTTAAAAGTGATAATTTAATTGTTTTTATGCTTTCAGTCAATATTCTTAATATTTTGCAGCTTTTCTCTCTTTACATTCCCAATACCAGTTTCTTAAAAACCTTGCTAGTCAATCTATTTGTCTTTTATTAACTTTTTTTTATTTTTCTTGAGTCTGTTTTCATGATATTTTTTAATTCATTTTCTTGTTTGTAAATTGCCAATATTTTTAATTTATTTTTATTGTGCTATGATCTCTGTTCAGCTTTGTAACAAATTCCAATATGATGTTCTAATTAAACAATAAATTTAGTATATTTAAATGCATTACTTAATTGATTTTTGTTTTTTCTATGGTTTTTAATTATCTTACAATGAAATAACAGTTGTTTTGTTAAGAAAAAGAGATATTTAGTAATGTGGTAATAAATAAGTAGATCTTATCTCTCTCTCTCTTTTTTTACTGCCACTGTTGTACAGGGGGTTACATAGGAGGAATGTTATGAAGAGTGAGAGGTTGCAGAGGGTGTCAGGAAGAGAGTAGGAGAGGGAAGAGAGTACTGATGAGAGTGGGGTGGATGTAGAAAAGCATGAGAGAGAGAATGTAAGTTAGTGAGACAGGAGATGACTATTGACTTTACATTTAAATTCCTGGAGATTGTAACTGTCAGGAAAGCAAGTATGCGGAAGAGAATTCCACAGGCGGGAAGTTCAAGAAAAGAAGCTGCTTATAAATATCTATTACAATAAATATAAGGTTTTTTCGGCATGAAAGCTGACTTAGTCTTATAAAGTTTCATAAGTTTCTACTTGGTGTTGTTATTATATTACAATTTATTAGACTAAGTAACTTTCACAATGATGGAATATATACTCTGTCAAGACAAACTATGAATTCAAATTCTCTGGGCACTAAATTAGAGTACCATCATTGGCGAAAAACCTTTGAAAACATCTTAGAGGAATGGGACACTTAACAAGTTATATTACTTAACAAAGTATACATCAGCTAGCATCTATGAGTATTTCTCAGATTCAGGCACATATGAGGAAGGCCAAAAAAACTGCATATCAGAAAGAAATAGGAAATGGTCTGAACTTGCTCTTCTTGGTTGAAGACATAAAGGAAGCCATGTAGACCTGCCAAATATGTGTAGAGTTCAAGCTTAGGTTCTACAAGCCTAGAACTGGAATGATTATAAAAGCTACTCAACTTTTTAAAAGACTTATCCTGGGTTTTAAGGGATCTTCTTATTGACAGAAAACAAGGAATATGTACCTACTAACAATTATTGCACTCTTATTTTCTGTTTGCTATCCTCTGCTCAGGTATGACAGTAACAACTGTGATTCAAGCCCTCTGCTCCCTTTTTGCCATCTTCAGATTACCTGCTTGTATCCACTCTGACTGTTATGTCAGATCATGCCAAGTAATTCTTACAAGAACAAGGAGTAGCTGAAAGTAGGACAATACCTTACAACCTGTAGTGTGATGGACAGTGTGAAAGATACAATAGCATGGATGGCAATACTGTTGACTGCTGTTAACCATGGGTTCCTGACAGACTGCTTGAAAAGTCTCCTTCCTGAGGCTTTATATGCCATTAGAACGTTGCTGTATATGACAACTAATGTCACTCCACATGAAAGGTTCTTTTCCTTCCTGTGATGAAGCTCTATGGGTACTTCCTTCTCATAATGACCATAAAATAGAGTTAATAGAGGCAAATCCCTGGTTGGCTTAAATCTGCTATCCAGATGGGAGACAAGATACTATCTCTCTATGAGATCTGGCATCAGTGGGAAAGGAAGCGTGTTCTGTAACTGTACAAGAAATAGTATCTGCAATACCCACTCCTGACACATCAAGTGATGATTTAACTGACAGTGCTTCCTTGTCCCTTCATGAGGATTACTGTTATGAGGATGCATTTATATATAAAAATAATATTAATGTCTAAAAAGTTGTAGTAAGAAATTCTATCAAGTCCTATTTGTTATTACAAAAAAGTTTTAATTCATAAAGTAGTTGTTAAATTGAGAAATTAGGAATAGATTAGTAAAATCTAAAGAATTGGAGAAGATTCTAGAAATATGTAAATTAGTTGTTAGCCCCTATAAAAATAGGGTTTGGAGAAGAGAGTAGTTAGTTGTTAAAAGGATTTGCTGACATTATCAACTCCGGCTTTGATTCAAGGATTTATATCCAGCCAAAAGAATTTCTAAGAAAAGTTGCCGACCAATTAAAACCTGAAAGAGAACCTCATGGAACTAAAAGGGTAAATAGATTTTTTGACCTTTTCATTGACCATACTGGAAATTATTCTTTATATACACATTTAAGGATTTCCAAAAAGTATAGCACTTAAACTATTTCTCTAACTTAACTGGGTAAAGATACTGACCCTTCCTTCCCCTTCGTAACACTTTGCCTGCCAGTAGTAAACTCTACATTTCTGTTTTGAATGCAAAAAATTGTAAATTTTGTATATATATCATTTTGTGTTTATTGTAAATTAAATATTTGTATGTGATTTAACTCTGAGTTTTGGTCAATCATTTTTTTTTCTTTTGTTACACTTAACATGTAATAATTACCTAGTTTTCAACTCCAGGATCCTCATGGTATGAGTTTATCTCTGACAAATGGTCGGTACCTCAGAAATTGGCTCATCCTACTACCAACTCTTCTAATCCAGAAGGCGAACAGTCCGAGCATCAAAGAACATCAGTGTGTCAGGTTGATGCACCCAAACTCAGAATGTGATAGATCAGCTAGTTCTGAGACCTTATCTGAACCTGAGGAAGAAACACAAGAAACACCTGATAAGGTTGAGCCACTTCAATGATCCCAAAAAGACCTGCAAGATGCTCAAACATTTAAAGGATTTTCTTCCATATGAATAAAATAAATACTGGGGGAAAATGTGGTAATAAACTCAGCCCATTCCTCACTCACTTGTAATTATCCATAATGATAAATATAACATTTTTCAGTACTAAAGCTGAATTAGTCAAAACTTTTACTTGGTGTTGTCATTATATTACATAGTAATTTAAATTTACTATAGAAAAATCCAGAATTAGTGCACTTTCAATTGATTTTCTACCTTAATAAATTACACTCTCGTTTAATTAAAACAGTATTCTTCAAGTTGAAATTATGGTCTAATACAATGAATGTATTGAGTGTATTGCTTTGTAGAATATTCTTCGAGTGTTCATATATATTTTTTATTAGGAAATATATATATGTAGCTGTTTCAGTCATTTAAGTGCCATATGTGATACACGCTTGGGCGATCATGTCTTGAAAGAGACATGACTGACTGGGCAGAAGATTATCCCACAGTAGGTTGCCATTGCTTTCTGTGGTAGACTGGTTGCCAACCAAGGCTATAGAACCCAATCTGTCCTGTTATTTAACCCATAACTGGAAGGAATAGATGGATTAATACCTTTCCCAAGAGTATTTGCGCGTAAGTGAATGCAATGAATTCGGCTGGAATTCGAACTTGGCTCCCTGATTTCTCATTCCAAGCCGATATCCAATGCACCACAACGCACATTGTTTAAGCTTTTATAAAAACAGATTCAATAAAATGAAAAGAGAACATAAAAAAAGAAAAAAAAAAAGAGGGGTATAAATACCACAAACAGCAACTCAAACAAACAAACAAAAAAGGATAGGGAAAAAGAGAAAAAAGGAGGAAGGGAAGAAAGAAAGGAAAAGAAAAAGCTGACTAGTCAGATTTTTCTTGTTTCATTTTTTTCTTTCTCCTTTTTTATCTTTTCTTTTTTCCCTTTTTTTTTCTCAGTTTTGTCTTTTTGTGTTGCTGTTTATGGTGACTTACCTCATTTTTCTTGCCATTTTATGTTTTTCTCTTATTTTATTGGATGTCAGTTTTTATGGAAATAATCTTTTATTTAAAATTGATTACTCACTATTAGTATGATACAAAAATTAATATATCATATCTTACATATCCAACTAATATTCTTGCATTACACCTTAAAAAGCACAATTCTTGCTTCACTGACTCAGAAATGTTTACTAATATATTTTTATGGGGTTATTTTGAAACTTAAATTTTGGATCAATCAAATTCAATTATTTTATTTAAATATTAACTGTCAATTAAAATGCAAAAGATTAAATTCAAATCTTATTCAAACTGTTTTATACTTTTGTTTATTTTAATTCTTTAATTTTATTTGTAATTGAACCTGAGGAAAAATGGGTGTAAAACTATTAAAAATAAAATTCTAAGAGGCCCTTAGTACTTTCATGTAATATAAGAAATTATAGAAGATTAATTTTACTGTTTGTTTGTTTATATGTAATGAGTTTTTCTAAGTAGAGTGCAGCTCACACATTTGCAACAGACATTTGCATACAATTTTCTTGTATCACTGGCTTTGGGCTGAGTGTGTAGAAGTAAGTATATGAGTTGTCTATCAATTAGCTAAGTATGTCACACTTGATTTTTATTCTATGAGTCAGGTTTAATGAACAGATCAGATATTATGTGGGCATTATGTGACCTGCTAGTCACTAAAAGTTATTAAATGGTAGCACTATTAAACAATGGAATGCTAAAAGTGACACTCTACTTGTGTTCACTAGAAACATATATATATCATATATGAGTAAAACTGCTTACAGCTATATCATGTTGAAACACCAGTTAACTCCCTCCCCCATGCAATCAAGAAAGTTAAGCAATATTGATCCTGGTCAGTCTCTAGATGAGTCACTGCTTAGAAATATCAAGTGCTGTAAGCTTGGATGTGTAGATGGTGTAATGAATAATAGCGGGGAATTGTTAATTGGAAAATCAAGTTCCAATTCCAGTTGGGGTTGTTATATTCACTTACGTGTAAATACCCATGGGAAAGATGGGAAATCCATCTCTTCTTCCTTCAGATATTGGTTATGTAAGACTTGTATTACTAAATCATTATTATCTACTGTTACAAGGATGCATTTATGTATAAAAAATATTAATAAAGTCAACAAAAAGGTTAAAATTTATAGTAAGGGATTCTACTGAGTCCTACTTGTTTTTATTCATGAAGTAGTTGTAAAATAGAGAAATTAGAAATAGAATGTTTGGAAGATTCTAGATCATTCCAGTATATTCAAGAAAAATCTAGATGATTTGAGAAATATGCTAATTAGGTGCTAGCCGCTATAAAAATAGATTTTGGGAAGAGAATTGTCAGTTGTAAAAAAGAATTGCTGCCGTTATCAACTCTGGCTTGATTTGCAGATTATTATATCCAGCTGAAAGAATCTTTATGAAAAATTGCCAATCAACAAAAACCCAAAAAGAGAACCTCATGGAACAAATCTGATAAAAAGAATATTTTAATATTTTCATTGACCAAACTAAAAGTTAATTTTATATATTTGAGGATTTCCAGTATAGATAGCACTTAGACTACTTCGCTAGCCCTAACTTTTTAAAAACATACTTAACCCACACCCACTTCTCCTTGTAACACTTCGTTAATAGACCTAGAACAGCAGTAAATTCTGTTTTCTTTATTGAATACTAAAATTGTGTATTTGTATATATTTTTATTTTGTGTTTTTATAAATTAAATATTTGTTTGTGATTTAGCTCTGTGTTTTTGGTAAATCATTTTCTTTTCTTTTGTTACAATTCTAACATGTAACACTACAAAAAAAATCTTTACAATCTTAAAAATACTTTTTGGTATTAAATAACCTGTAAAAGGTTGATAAGCTATAGAAAATGAATCAATCAAAAAAAGTCAATTAGTTATTTTTACACACACATTCTCACATGTCATCATATATGTGCATATATATACATGTTTGGAGTTATTTATTCAACTTAGTCCATCGCAAGTGATTTGCAAGTGGAGAAATGGTTAGTAGTTCTGAATGAGAAATTGGTGAGCCAAGTTAAAATTTCAGTCAGGTTTGTTGCATTCACTTTTGTACAAATAACCTTGGGAAACATATGAATCAATCTCTTCTTTCCATAGTTATAGGTTAACTAGTAGAACAGACTAGACTCTTCAGTCTTGCTTGGCAATCAATCAAAGAGGAGGACAACTCTGAATTTAAAACTGGTTGGGCATAGGGCTAACAACTGTTCTGTTAAAAAATCCACCTGCTACAGAAATCACACTAGCAACAGCAATAACATTGAGGCTGTGGCAACATATTCTGAGTGAGTCAGACACCACAAGATCAGGATAATAAAGCACTCAATGAAAATTAAGCTTGCTAGCTAAGGCATCATAAGAGGCTACCAATGAGACTCATAAACTGAACTATGGAAAAATGAAATATGTGAAAACTAGTTGGATGCTGAAAATGTTATTTATAGTGTTAACATTTCACTACTTTATGTGAACATTTTGAAAATTAAGAAAAAGTCATTATTATTTCATTTGCAATTTGAAAATGCTCACATAATGTGAAACATCAACACTTAAATATTGTTGTGGAGTAGTTTTCACACTGAAGGTTATAATCATGCTATGTTGGTTGCTAATTGACTTAACGTACCCAAAATGTTAGGAACTTGGTAATCTCCACTGAAAGTTAACTCCTTAGTATTCGGCTAACTGCCAACTAATATCAACTGTCTAGTAATTCTACTAAACTCCATTAGAAGTCTAAAGAACTCCTATGAACTTCCCAAGAACTTTTATTAATATAGGAGGGAGAGTCCATTATCTGAGGAATAGGTGTGTTTCCCCATGATAAATATGAAAAAATTCTCCAAAAGTTCCAAGTCTCATCCAGAAGGATTTGAAGAAATGTAGTCCCCTTGATATCAATAATGCTTAATCATATCAATCCTAGCAAAGAAGAAAGTGGCATCGTGGTACTCCAAAAACTCCTTCACAGTGCATATAATCTCATTATTGTTTCCAAAATTGTGACCATGGAGATAGGATTTGAGTTTAAAAAACAGACAGAAGTCAGATGGAGCTAAGTCTGGTGAGTAAGGGGGGATATTCAAAGTCACAGTGGATTGCTTCAACTACTGCAACTTGAGCAGTGTGAATATGTTGATCAGTTACTGCAACTTGAGCAGTGTGAACATGTTGATACTGGATCAAGAGCACACCTGCCCTTAACTTCCCTCTGCATTTTGACTTGATTGCTTACTTCAGTTGTCTTTTCTGATGCATAGTACTGTTCATTAATAGTTTTTTTGTCTTTTCAGGTAGCCTATCATGATTATATATTCAGAATCTCAAAAACCAGAAGCCATCACCTCATCAACAGAATTTGCCCGCTTGAACTTCTTTGGAAGTGGAGAACCAGAGTATTTTCACTGTTTTCTTTGAATATTTGATTCAGGTTCAAAGTGGTGAGCTGTAATTTTGTCTTGAGATACTAATCTGTGGTGAAAATTCTCAGGGTCAGCCAGGAAATGAATCAAAAGTGTTCTGGAAATGTTTAAAGTTATAACAGGATTATTGGGACCCATCTTGTAGACAGTTTGCTCATTCCCAAAATCTCAGTTAAAACAGTATGAACCAAACCAGAAGTAATATCTATGGACTTACCTGTTTGCTGGACAGTAAGATATCTGTCATTCAAAACTGTATAGTGAATGGTATTAACTTATTTACCTGTTGTTGAGGCTTTTGGATGACCTGACTGAAGGTCATGTTTCTGTGTTGTCCTTGACCCACTTGAATTCTGCATCTCACCTGTTCACAGTTGCATAGGAAAGTCCTCAGCAAGTATCTGTACCATGTCCTCATGGATTTCCTTGGGTGTTATACTTTTTTTTTATAACTATCCAGGTCTTAGTTTTGTCTATTTTTAGATTTGTCGCAAACCTCTCAGCTTTGTATGGGCCTCACCTGCACAGAAATCTGAATTAGTTTTTCTAGTTTTATAAGAAGTAGCAGTGTTTTTTTAACAAAAACAGAAACAAGATAAATCAGTTATGTAGTATCTTTACAGATTGAGAGAAGCTAACCGATTTTGTAAATTTGATAAAAATTTAAGTCAAGATTTGACTATTGAAGATGAATTGATTGAATTACTGTTGACTGAAGGTGCAGCTGATGCATTTCATGAATATAAGATATTTAAACAATTACAGTTAAATAATTTCTCTAACTATATGTGCGGAAGGTATACAGAAGCTGGAATTGATAAAAAAAATATAATTCTACTGAGGACAATGTTGAAACATACAACATAAAAAAGGATCAAATGCAAATACTGTTACTGTAATCATAAAATTGACAGAAAAATGTGCTCTGCTTTTTAAAAAATTTGCCATAACTGCCAAAGAAAAAAATATTTTTCAGTCTGTATGCAAAATTAAAAAAAAATAAACAGTATAGAAAAAGTAAGAAAAAGAGAATTGATTATGTCTTTTCAATACAAAGGGAAAGAATTCTTTTGAAAAAATTAAACTAAATTAAATGTCATTTTCATTGTAAGTGGATATTGGGGAGTGAAGTCACTCTGATCCCAAAAAATTTCTGGGAAAAAATTGGTAAGTCAAAATTGAGAAAAAGTAATCTAAAATTGAGTCAATGTGATGGATCTTTTATGAAAAGTTTTGGCATAATTTAATAGAACTTTTGAAATTATTCCCATTAGTGGAATGTAAAATAAAAACATAGAATACTAGTAATAGATATTTTAAAGGTGGATATGTCAAAATTAATCAGTAGTGTAAAATTGGAAAAAGTAAAAACAGAAAGGTTAAAGGGGTATAAAGCAAGCATACAATTAAACAGTATCCACCTCTTATTTTAAATTACATAAATTACCTATTCATTTTCTACCTTTGGTAGTTGCTAAGTTACAGAAAACGGTAGCGGAGGGAATTTTGGAAAATGCTCCTCCAGATGGCAGTAAATGGGCCTCTCTCATTGTAGTTTTGCAAAAAGCAAATGTACATTTAAAAATATGTGGTGATTTTAAAATAAGTATAATTCATAAAATATGTTTGGATTCTTTTCCTTTTCCCAATATCAAAACTGCTATCCACAAATTATTGGGCATGAAATATTTTTCAAAAATTGACTTAAAAACAGCCTAAAACCAAATACAAATTGACAATAAATTCAAGAAAATTATCACAATATCCATATTCCCCTCAAGATTATTGAGTTAGATGAGAAGGCCTTTTGAAGTGAAAACAGCAAATGCCATTTTCAGAGAGTAATGGAAAACGTTAACTAATAACCTTGTAGTGTCACTCACATCATATCAGCACGAATGTTCTTCGATAAAGACATACATAGAAATGACACTAAAAACATGCTAAATATAAATTAGTCATATAATTTTATTTATTTTGTGTACTGCTGTGTATGTAATATAGTTACGTGTATTTTAAGGTTGCATATGATAAAAGGAAGAAAGTCATTTTGTCTTATAACAAGCAATGTCCTGAGGAGAAGAGATGGATGTCTTAATCCTCCAATGGTAGGTAGTGAATAGAATGAGTTCAGTATTTGTTTTCAGGAAAAAAAGTTTCTATTGCATTCTGGATTAACTTTTATTATTTTGGTTTTATTTATTTTAAACAAAGTTTTAATATCATTTGTTTTATATTATTTTATTTATGATATTCATTATTATTATTTTATATCTTTATTAATAATAATAATGATGTCCCTACATCACGTCCATACCAAATTAGTAGAGCTAATTGGAAGTGATAGATGCCTATTTAAAGTAGAAATAGTCATTGTTTTTTGGAGAAATGAACTCTCCTTCTGTAGTGTGTAGTTGTGGTTTTTGATAATTTTTTTTTTGTTGAGGTTGTTGTTTTGGGCATTCAGCAGGATGTTTAGGTTGTTCAGAGATGATTGTGTAAGATGTTTAGTGCCCTTGTTATTGTAGTAGTGTTACACATTTTACTCTCTCAATAGAGACTGTGAGGTGTTTTCCTGAGGAATTTTCTATTATATAGTATTTTTCATATCTGGTAATTATTTTATCTTGAGTAAAGAACTTCAATAAGTATTTTGACTGTCTGTTTTTAACCAGACATGGGTTGAAGTATACAAGTTTTGTGGTATGAAGAATTGCTTAGCTGAGTGTAACCGTTCTTCAGAAAAGAGTGATAGGTTCAACTTAGTCATCACTTTAGAAAAGTGTTTAATGTTTTCTTTGGTAACAGTGGAATTGTTATATTTTATTAATGGTTTTGGAAGTAATAACTGAGTTGCAGTGACAGCACTGAAGGTGAAATGTATTCATTAGGTATATTTCTCATTCCAAGAAGAACTATTGGTAGAGCAGTTATCCAGTTTTGTTTTCTAGTCATTATAACTGTTTTTAATATTCTATGCTGGCAATCTATTAGTCCGTTTTTTGGTAGGTGGTATGAGGTTCCTATAATGGTTGATTAGTTCTTGAATAATTCATTTTCAAACTGGATACCTCTGTATATGATGACATGAAGTAGCACTCTAAAGTGAGCTATCTAAATGTTTAGAAATGCTATAGCTACTGTACTTGCTGAGGTGTTTTTAAGAAAGTAGCTTCTATCTATTTTGTTGCCCTATCGACACAGGTAAGAATATATTTTGCAAGTGATGGGCATATGCTATTATGTGCGGTTGCTAAGGGCAATGTTTCAATGATGTCAATATGAACTGTTTTGAATCATCTACATGGTAATGAAAAGGTGTAGTTTGATTCTTAGTATGTCTAGAAATTTTGTTTCGTTGACAATTTTGACATTTTCTGATCATTTGACATATGTTTTTGTCCATGTTTAGTCAGTAGTATCTTGACTTTATCAACTTTTCAGTGGGATTTGGATCAGGGTGTGAGATGTTGTGAAATGTATCAAAGATGTGTTTCTGAAGAGATTCTGGAATGAACAATCATAGTGTGGATGTTGTCATGTCACAGAAGTGGGTTGGATCTTGATAGTTATATGACTTGAAGTTATCCTTGTATTTAGAAATCTCATCATCTTTCTCTTGTGCTATTAGGTTGTCCCAAAAGTTCATAAACACTTGCAAAATATTGAAATATTACTCACCAAGTAATCTAAGGTTACCAGAAAACACTTGCAAAAAATTGAAATTTTACTCGCAAAAACAACAAAAATTATTGCTCAAAATAAAAACCACCATTTTCCAAGACTTTCTGCCATCAATCTGCAGGCTTTCAAATCTGGTCAAAGTACCATTCTGCCAGCTTTGAATCAAAGAATTCTTGACATGCTTCCTCAACTTCATCAAACAAGTTGAATCGGCAGCCCTTCAGAAAGTGTTGCATTGAGCAGAAAAGGCTGTAATCTGATGGAGCACAGTTAGGACTATAGGCTGGATGTGGTAGAACCTCAATGTTGTCCAGCTCTTCAAACTTGTCTTTGGTCTTCCTGGCAGTGTGTGACTTGGCATTGTCCTGCTGCATCAAAGCATGCTTTCGATTGATCAGAGCCGGGTACTTTTGCTTCAACTTTTTGTAGACCTGCTCAAGTTGCTGACAGTAAAGTTTGGCACTGATGGCTCAACCATTTGGAACCAACTCAAAATGCACGATTCCTTCAAAGTTCCACCAAACGCACAACATGACTTTCTTGCTGAATTGATCTTGTTTTGGAACTGACGGTGTTTCTTACTCTTTCTGAACCCATCGCTTGTCTTAATTGTGCTGGACCAGATAGACCCATTTCATAAGTGTTTATGAACTTTTGGGACAACCTAATATTATAGCAGGTAAATCACATGAGTCAATTGTATCTGAAAAAGCTGATCATAAAAAACAGTCAGCAACTATGTTATCTTCTCCTTTGATATATATGACATCTGTGATATATTCAGCAATGACTGAAAATTTGTTGTCTGATTTGAGAAGTGTTAAGTGCTAATGATAAGATTTTGTGATCAGTGAATAATGTAATCTATCTCCCTTTTATCTGTGATCTGAAGTGTAGTACGGCTTGGTAAACTGCTAATAGCTCATGATCTTGTTTTGGCTGTTGTACACTCCAGCCTTCTTCAGATGATTGGAATTTCAAACTGAACCCTTTATTTTCTCCACTACAGTAAATTGTTTTAATTCCATGTGCCATGCCATCTTCCAGATGTCTCAGTATCAGTTTATATTTCTGAGATAAGGTAGTATTTACAGTATTATTCAGACTATTGTTCTTGTCTTTGTTGCCATACTCCAGTGATTGTAATAAAGGGTTTGGTTCGAAATTCCTAGCACCTGAAGAAGGTCGGAGTGTATAATGGTTAAAAGGTCATACAAATGGCAACAAAGATGAGGACAATAGTCCAAATAATGTAAATACTGTCTCAGTATTAGTTATCTCCCTTAAACTCAACTCTCCAAGTTTTTTTCATGTCTGCTGTAGTCAGGTATTGAACTCACAACTCTTTGGATCAAGTCACAGGATTCAATACTTTTATCCACTTAGTCATATTCCCTTGAGAACAAAAATAAAGGGTTCAGTTCAAAATTTCAATCACTTAAAGAGGCTGGAGCATACAATAGCTGAAACATGTGAATATGATAACAAAGATGAGGAAAATACTCTGAACAATGTAAATAGTGTAAATACGAGTACAGTATATAGTCATTGGCCACTTTAAAATGTTGTAAATTTCTAATAATTACCAGCTTATAAGTGGAGGCATCACATCATGGTTTTTACAGATGAAACATTGGCCCTGTTCTATAACAACAACTGCTTTATTCAAACTGTGTCTCAATCCGTTTGCTCTTACAATTCTCTAGTGGAATTGGAAGTACTTACATTGATGTTATAGAAAATCCCAATTCATAAAGTAATTTCTCATTTTCTTTGTTATTTAATTTCCAACTTTTCCAAATTGCAAAATGAACAATTACAAATCAAAGTTTTGTTTAACAACAATCTTGATTATGATGATTGGTAAGCACTTCTGATCCCACTAGAGCCTTGGTTTCCAACCAGGGGTCCATGAAAGAATTCCAAGGGGCCCAAAAGATTCTAATTCATACCAGCATATACTCATAATGTGCTAGATGTGCAATGCACACCCTATAATTCTATCCATAGTTTAAAACTTGCTTTCTTCTACTTGCAAGATGCTTCTTCCCATAGGCAGTGTAAATCTCAACGTCATCAATAAGATGAATGAAATATCATAGACAGAGAGGGAACATCATGGAAGCATCATACAGAGTGGCGTATTTAATAGCACGTAAGAAAAATCCACATACAATTGCTGAAAAATTGATCCTACCTTGTGCAAAAGAAATTGTTGGGTTGGTTGTCGGAACAGAAGCAGCACAGAAACTAAGTGATGTACCTCTTTTGAATAACACTATCTGCAAAGAATCAGTGACATGTCAGGTGATGTGAAAAATCAAATTATTGAAGAGATAAAAGCATCTTCAATTTTTGCTATACAGGTTGATGAATCAACTGATGTAGCAATGGCATGCCAGCTGTTGGTATACTGCCAATACCTGTTCAAAGGCACAATCAAAGAAGAATTTCTTAGCTGCAAAAATCAGGAAACGTCAAATACGGCCACTGATGTGATGAATGCCGTGTCATTGTTTTTTGACAAACATGGATTGGGTTTGAATAATCCTGTAGGAATCACAACTGATGGAGCTCCAGCCATGCTTGGGTGAAGCTTGGATTTCCAAACAAAAGTAAACTCCAAAGCACCAAATGCAATTGGTGTGCACTGTTTCATTCACCGGGAAGCTCTGGATTCTAAGTTGCCCCCTTCTTGATTTAACACAGTTTTTACTGGTATTGTTAAAATCGTGAACTATGTGAAAAACTCTGCTCTCAACACAAGACAGTTCCAGCAACTCTGTCATGACATACAATTGAAACATAGTTCCTTGCTCTTTTATACATCCATCAGGTGGCTGTCTGCAGGGACATTTTTGTCCCGATTCTTCTCTTTTCGCCAAGAAGTTGAAATGTTTCTTGATGTGCAGATATATTGGAGATATTAAAATCAGAACACTTTGAGTTTCGCTTTGCTTATCTTGTGGACATTTTTTAAATCTTCAGCCAGCTGAATTTGAGACTCCAAGGAAAAGATTCAAATTTGCTCAGCCACTGTGACACAATCCATGCATTTCTGGCCAAATTGGTGCTGTATAAGAAGAGAATGTAGGGAAATTCATAATGTTTTTGTTTTTTAATAGAACTTCTTGCTGATAGCCAGATTTCAAACACCTTGTCCAAGGAAATCATGGATCACTTGTCTCAACTACATGATGAATTTCACCGTTATTTTCCTGACTTAGGCCTTCAGCATGCAGGATTGGCAAAAAATCCCTTCTTATGTAAGATTGATGATGTGTTAGAAAACACACAAGAAGAGTTCATTGAGATTATCAATGATTCAACAGCCAAAAATATGTTTCAGTCAAAATCATTGTTTAGCTTCTGGTGTTCAATGATGGAATTATATCCAAAAGTAAGTGATCTGGCAGTTCAAGTTCTTTTGCCTTTCACTTCAACCAACCTGTGTGAAAATGGGTTTTCTGCATTACTCGCAATAAAAACAAAATCAAGGAACAAGCTGTCTGTAGAAGATGATTTGAGGTGTGCACTGGCTGCTACTGAACCAAGGATCCATGAACTGATTACTCAAAAACAACCACAAAAGTCCCATTGAGAAATACAGAGTAAAATACTTTTTTTTCAATAAATGAAAAGTTTTATTCACTTCTGTTTTTGAATTTTTTAGTGTTTTTTTCATACATGTGTTTCATTTTCACAGGTTTTATGAATTTTTTATTCATACATTTGCTCGTAAGCTCAAAAATACAGCCAGTTTTATAAAGATAGTTTTTGTGTACAATATCTACAACTATAACGACGTTAACCTAACATTTTTACTAGATGTTTTAACTAAATAAAGGAGGGCTGAATAATATGTGTTTTGGTTTTATATGAGTAAGTTTAAAGCTTAATCAGCATAATAATGCAGGGCATTTTACATAAATATATTTTTTTTAAAGAAAAATCTTTTATTTTTGCTGGTTTAACTTATTCCATTGTAGGGGGTCCACAAGTGAATAAGTGACTGGAAAAGGGGGAACGAGACAAAAAAGGTTGGGAACCACTGCATTAGGGAATGTTGGGAGCAAACAGATTGAGCCACAGTTTGAATTAAACAGTTGTTGAGTTTAGCATGTCTCATGTCATCTTTGTGTCTCTTCAGCTTTTCAGTAACCAATCTCATATAGTCCATCTTTCCACACTAAATCCAGTGGAACAGGCCCTATTAGTCATTTTCATACCTAATTACCATATTATATAGAAGGGGTTCTGATTGAGATCAGAAGACAAGATGATACTCAAAATCTGCTGTACAAAAGTTTTCAATCACCTATTTTAGGTTTTTTCTTTTTGGTACTAGAACTTCTAATATGCAAACATTTCCTGCTATTGCACCATTTTATTCTATATGCTTACATTAAATTCTTAATTACTTGAAATCAGAAAAAAAATTTCTAAAGAAACTAGGATGAAGATAGTGAAGATGGTCAAGAATATAAGCCAGTAGATAATAGTTAAAAGAATGCAATTGAAACACAGTTTTAGATTGTCTGCTAGTTCACATCATTTTAACATTGAAATGGCTACATGTAACCATAAGTGCTATTAACAATTTCTTCTCTCACACTTTTTTGCTTGTGGAACTCTTGCTGGCCTGCTTCAAATTGGATCTTCAAATATTTAAATGGAATGTCAATTGTCATCTGTCTGTTTGAATCTTGTTTTTTCTCCCTACTTAATAATTTTTTCTCAAACTCTTTCACTCTTGGTAAGCTCTTAAATCTTAATAGTTTTATTGTCTTGCTTGTTGAAATGATTGAAAATAATATAAAAAATAATCTTGGAATTCAAAGAAATAGCATCTCAGAAAATCCTTTCAAAGTTTCAAAGGCACTTGTTGAATGATTTCACATATAAATTGCAATTAGGCATATTAATATGTAAATGGAATATTTCTTTATTCTTTAGCTTTGAAAGCAAACTTCTAATTCATTTTATAGATTCTTCTTATGTAAGTAAATGACTGAAAAGAGTTATTTTCTCTTCACTTTTCACAAATGTAAATAAAACAAAGGTGTGGCTTTATTCTTTTCACTTAAGATGTCCGTTCAACTGATCCTTAAGTAGCTAATGGATGCTTTAAATTATCTAATATAGAGATAAGTTATGATATTTACTTTCAACTGTATTATGGATGCAAAGATACAGTTTTCTTGAGTTTCAAAAATATACTGAAATATTTATGACATTGTTAGAAACGGTAGTTTTCAAAGCAATATTCATTTAAATTTCAGCATTATTCATAGGTGAACAGGTATGAAGAGAAATGGTGATATTTTTCTATATAGAAAAAATTAGTTAGGAGCACAAGAAAAGAGACCTTACACAGCATGAAATTGAAACAGAAAGAATATATTTACAATAAATTTATGTGAAAAAAAGAGTTTAAAGCTGGAATAATTTTATTTTGAGCATGTAATTAAAAATGAATTTAGGTATAGAAAAATGTTCATGTGAAAGTGGACTTATATGAGTTGATAAAGTTTAAAAAGGGTAAAGAGATGCAGTGAAAGTTTAATGTTCAGGCTTATCAGGAGTTGAGAAGTCAATTACCATAGTGAAGTATCTGTTGCTGAATGAGGAATAGTAAATAAAGAATTATGGTAATAGCAATGAATCTTTGAGGAATTCATAGTTCAAATCTGCTTGAAGATAGTTTCAGAAGAACAAATTATCAGTTTCTAGTTTTAGCATGTTGTCCAGAGTTTTGGTTGGCCACATGCCATTTCAAAGAGCACTTTTTCCCTTTTCAGATGAAATTGTTAATTGATATGTTTGATTCCCATCTGAGTGACTATCCAATAACAGCTGTGAATAAATAGTGATTTTAACTGGCTGATAAACTTCTTTATATTTAAGTTAGCAGTCATATGAAGGTCTCTTTTCAAGTTATCACAGGTTTCAAATTCCATTTTTTGATTGGTGGAAAACAATTCATTTGATTTTTATTATCATGAGTCAGATGCAATGTTGCCATAAACAAGCTAAAAATCAAAGCCGATCAAGTAAAGTCTTTTTAAAAAACTTCATTGATTAATATCTTTTCTCTTAAGTAGAGGTAAAGGGTCTATGGTGGTATTTTTTTCACATTAATTTTTAAAGACAAAGACATAATCTAAAAAGAATAGTTTTAAAGAAATGGTATTTTGTTCTCTAAGCATTTATTTACCTAACATCCATGAAGATATGATATAGATGAGGTTGTGATAATGAATGAGTAACAGGAAGGGGTTCCCGGTTCATCCCTCTTCTTCGGTCTTAGTGTTAGTTCAGCTGAAAGCTCTTTGCACTTACGGAGTATGGTGGCAACGCCTTTACATTCTGAGGGTACCAGGTTGGCAGTTTCCTGGTTGCTGCTTCTGACTGGTAGTTAGGAGCCCGAACGCTTGCGTAGCATCTTGAGGGGCTGCTCTGATCAACAGTTGAATAATACCGGGGTTCTTGTAGTGCCATATCGCGCATGGAAAGGTGTCCCTGCATGAATGTTCGGTGGGCAACCCCGAGGCCACATTATGTTGTAGGCCGTGCCAGTCTCCATCCTTCATATGCTGCAAACAAGTGACCGACTGATTCTACTCTAAGACCTCTCCTTAACTGAATCAATATGGAAAAAAGCAAACATAACAGCAAAACTAAACCAGCTAGTCTGAGAACGCCCAAACCCGTCTGCATCTCTTACACTAACATATGTGGTATCTGCACTAATTTTCTCAGCATAGATTCATTCCTTCACACTAACTCACCTGATAGCTTAGCCCTATGCGAAACTAACCTTAACCCTCCTATTCCCTCTTCCGAGTTTTACGTTCCTGGCTACCTTCCCCTCTTCAGGAAGGACTCCAATGTTCATATGCATGGGCTTGATGTGTATATCAGCGAACACCTCCCCCTAGCTAGGGTGACATCTCTTGAATCTCTGGATCATTCTTTCATGTGCTTCCGTCTCTCGCTTCTAAGCTAAATTAGCTATCTCTTCTTTCTCTACCGCTCCCCTTCCTCCTCTGACTGTTCATTACTTGACAGCATCTCTGACAATATCGACAAAGCCATTTCTTCCCATCCCTTTGCCCATATATTTGTGTTTGGTGACTTTAACGCCCACCACACCAAGTGGCTGGAGAACACTGTCACCGACTCTGCTGGTGTCCACACCATGAATTTTTCAATCACCCAATCCCTTACGCAAGTGGTGAACTTCCCCAGGCATTTCTCCGACAACCCTAATGGAAGGGACTCACTACTAGATCTCTGCTTCACTTCCATCCCAGGCTCTTTCACTACCAGACAGCTCTGCCCACTCGGAAACTCTGACCACACCGTACTTTTCGTCAACATTTCATTCTGCTCCCACCCGACCCAAGAAACCCAGACCAGTAGAATATCCTACTGCTACCAAAGAGCAGACTGGGATTCGTTTCGAGACTTCCTCTGTGACGTCCCATGGAACAATGTTTTTAGTCTTCCCATCGGCGAATGTGCATTCGAGATCTCCTCCTGGGTTAAGGCTGGCATCAATGCCTTCATCCTGCCAGGACATTACTGTTTAAGTCTCATTCGTCTCCATGATTCTTGGCCGCTTGCTCGGCCGCCATTGCCCACCGGAATCATTTCTTCCGACTTTATCGTAGCTATGCGTCGGACCAAAACAGGTGCCTTTTTGCTTCAGATCATAATAAGTGTAAAAAGATACTTAACGAAGCTAAGATGTTGTTTGCTGCCAGAATGAAACAATGCATAGCATCCGCTAAGTTCAGCGCCAAAGACTACTGGCGACTCTGTAAAAGAGTGCTTAACAAAAGCAAGTCCACAATACCCCCACTAATCAGTAATTTTGAGGTCCTCACCTCCTCAGCGGACAAGGCTGAATGCTTTGCACGGAGATTCTCAAACAATTCAAGTCTGGACTCGTCTGGGGTTCTTACACCTGACTTCCCACCTAGATCTGAGGCTCAACTGAATGACGTCCACATTACACCCTTGCTTGTCTCTAAGATAATCTTAAAACTTGACCCTCACAAAGCGAGCGGAGGGGACGGAATCCCAATCAGTTTTAAAGAAATGTGCCCCTGAACTCTCCTCTGGCCTTTCTAAGCTCTACAACTTCTGTCTCTCTGCTTCCTGCTTTCCTGCCTGTTGGAAATCTTCCTCTGTAGTTCCTATATTCAAAAACACTGGAGAACCCTTGGACCTCACAAATTACCGCCCTATCAGCCTTCTTCCGATCTTTGGCAAAGTGTTCAAGGCCATTATCAACGCCGAGGTGGTTCAGCACCTCACAGCACACAGGCTCCTCTCGGACAAGCAGTACGGTTTCCGCTTTACCAGGTCTACTGCTGATATGCTAACGACCATCACCGAGTATATATACCAGGCACTCGACAGGAATGGCTAAGCCCGAACCGTCGTCTTGGATATCTCTAAAGCGTTCGACAGAGTTTGGCATGCTGGCCTTCTATGCAAACTGCGGAGCTATGGTATAGCTGGATAATTGTTTGAACTAATCCAGTCATTCCTATCTAACTGCACATTTAAAGTGGTATTAAATGGACATGCCACCCAGAACTACCATACGAACGCGGGTGTCCCTCAAGGCTCCATCCTAGGTCCTATGCTCTTTCTGATCTCCATTAATGATCTCCCTGATACCATAAGATCCCAAGTAGGTATGTACGCCGATGACACTACAGTTTACTCTTGCCTCGATCAAAACATCTGGTGTGGATGACAAAGCTAACCTTGCAGCCGAGCTTGGAAAGGACCTCCAATCCGTAGTAGACTGGGGTAAGAAATGGCTCGTAAATTTTAATGCTTCTAAAACGAAGCTACTATTAATTAATCATCATAGACAATTGCACATACCTTCTATTAGCATGGACCAGGCTTGCCTCCCAGAGAGTAAAACACTACGCCTCCTTGGTCTCACACTTTCAGCGGACCTCAAGTGGAATGACTATATCGAATCCATTGCTAAATCCGCTGCTATGAAATTCGGTTCTCTGTGCAGGGCCCGGAAGTTTTTTCTGTCAATCTATTCTGCACATTTATAAATCTACCATCCGCCCGTGCATTGAATACTGTTGCCATATCTGGTCCTTGGGCTTCTCGACAAGGTACAGCGGAGAATCTGTAATGTGATCGATACTGACTTAGCAGACCGCCTGCAGTCTCTCTCTCACCGGCGTGACGTGGCTTCCCTGTGTCTCTTCTATAAATACTTTCACGGCTTCTGCTCCGATGAACTTAGATCACTGGTGACCCCTAGGTTCGAATTTGCATGAGATACTAGATTAGCAACTAGATCTTACCATTTTACAGTGAAACCAATAAAATGCAATTGCAACTTCTACTCCAACAGTTTCTTTTCTCACAGTTCCCGACTGTGGAATTCCCTTCCACATGACTGCTTCCCCGACGGCTAAAATCTCCAGGAGTTTAAATGTAAGGTCAATAGACACCTCCTAACACACTAACTCGCTTCCATTCTTTCAAACACTTCCCACCCACCCAACTATCTATCACCCCCCCCTTTTGATATTTCCTATATCTAACCACTCTTTCTATTTACCTTCCCCTATGTAGCCCCAAGCGCAATAGTGGCAGTGGAATGCCTTGCTTGGGGTGAAATGATTAAAAAAAAAAAGGTCAAGTTATATTAACTATACCACCATTTTTATTTTTGACTCCATAAGGTTATGTCATTTATTATATATATTATCATCTCTGTCCTTTTTTTGTCTTTGATATGTTTCTTGTATAAGTCATTGTGGTATTCATGTGAATGTTCATTATTATATATGTATTGCTGTGTTCAAGTTATAAAGAATTTTTCTTCTGTGTAGATGTATATTCATGTAAATATAGCATATTTGTTCCTAAATGTGTGAGTCAGGTGGAATGTAGTATCAGGTTTGCTGTTTGTGCTATGTTATATTATGTTCTGGGTATTTTAGTGCAAATTGTACTCTGAATTCATTCCTTGGTTTTTTGCATATTTTTGTGAAGATTATTTAAGCACATCTCTGACTTACACAGAGGTAGTCTTATTTTGGGTGGTTGGTGTGCTGATTGGATCTTCAATGGCTAACTTGAACTTCACACACACACACTGTGGGCAAACTGTGGACCAACTGCTATGCATGTGTTCACTGTTCTTTTTATATTTAATTAATGTCTACGTGTTTCTGATTTGATTTTGGCAGGAGTGTTAGTCATTGATTGACTTTGCATGATGTCATTTGACCAAATAAGCTATGTCCGGGTTATATCTAGGTTACCAGAAATATGGAAAATAGAAAGAGGGAAAGGATGTATATTTTGAGAGAGAGAGAGTTTCTATATCACTCTATTAGTAAAGAGAAAAGGGTATATTTCAATACGCTTTAACTCTTACCTATCTACTCACTACAAAGATATCCACTTAAAAAAAGATATTTCCATTAAAAGATAAAACTGGAACAATTTTTATGTAAAGTGATCTTTTTACTTCAACTCTTTTTGAATAAATAACATTTTTCTGGTTCTTTCTATTTTTTATAACTGAATCAAATTATTCCTGAGTATGACGACAAACCACATCTGGTTGCAAGGCCTTTGATAAAAAGATTGGAGGTTTTCAGGAGCATGGAACCAACTCTTAATTGCTGTTGTTCTTCAATTCACTCTAACCCGGGGTTGTAGCATCTTCTAGGGTCCCAGCTATGAGCAAATAGTGAATCCCAAAACAAAAACAAAATAATATGAATGTATAAAAATACATTTTTATAGTAAAAATACTAGCAATTCCTTTTTATATAAAAAAATTACTAACAATACATATTTATAGTAAAATTACCAACAATAGATTTTATCTGTAAGCATATAATTACTTTCGAATATTTACTTGAAGCCATAAAATTGTGTTCAAAATATTTAGATTTTGTCATTAAGCAACCCATGGAGGTTGATATGCTGCTAAACAAAATCAACCAACCATTGAATCAACTATTAAATCATTATTACTTGTGATCAAAATTTTCAATATCTACTCTTGTTTTATACAATTTTTATACCAACCTTCCTGGTATAACCTTGCTAATGCTGGGCCACCTGACTAGTACATAAAATAATAGCTGGAATCAATTTATAAATAGCCTCTCTTCTGAGAAGGGCACTCTGATCTGGTTGCCATGACAACATGTAAGATGGCTAGTTGCTTCTCGTCATAGAGAAATATTGCAATAGTTCATCCTAAAAGGTCAATATATATGACAACAGGTATATTTCATACCTGTAGTTTTTTTTTAATAATTGCATTCAAATTACTGATAAAAATATCTTTAATTTAAAATGCTTATAACATAAAATTTTTTTTTTTCAATTATAGTGAAAGAAAATTTCCAACATTTAAATAATATTGATATTTTTTATTCATAGAATATTCTGTTTTCAGAAGTTGTGTTGTATTTAAGAGAACATTCCAATGATAAATTGTTTTGTTTTTTCCTCCCTGCATGTGCACATAGTGTAGTGATTATCAACCCAGAAAATGGGATCAGTGTAGTGAGTTCAAACTCTTGCAGTGATTGTTGTGTTCAATGATACACAGATACTACTGGGAAAAGTACGAATCCAGTTCTTCTCCCACCCACACTGTGGTAAATAGCAAAGTAGACTGGGATAACTAGCCTTGGTTGGTAACTTGTTTAAGAGAAAGATAACTGAATTCAAAACTCATTGGGTGTAGTGCTGGTAACTCTACCCTGTAAAAGGAAATGCCATAAAAATCACAACAGAAACAGTTGTAGTAAGATTCTGTTCTAATGAAGGGTAATTGTATACCTGCAGGTTAAAGGAATTTGCCCTTGTGGGAAGATAGCCCACTATAATTCATAAAATTATTATAAAATCAAGAAAGGCAATTTGAGTATAAAATAACATTTATATATATATATATATATATATATATATATATATATATATATATACACATTTCAATTAATGTTTTTACAATTAAAATAATACTTGAAATAAAAGTCCAAGGAGGTTAAATTGTTCATGACTAATCATGATGAGCTGAAAGAGATTAAAGGCTTAGGAGTGTGGAAGCATCTTGAAGGTAAGGGGATGTTCATTTTGAAGTTGCTGCTTCTAAGGTCAGTAAGTCAGTAAGTACTTTTGAGGAATGTCTTTGAAGAGGTCAATAAGTACTTATGAGACAGGGGAAGGAAAGAGGTCAGCATCGATGCTTTGTCTCAGCTTTTTATATCTGTCTTTTGGATCAAACAGCTTGTTTTGGATTTTCATACTTAAATTTGTTTCTGGTTTCCCAATGAAATGGAAATTTGATATTTGGTTAATTTTTATTTTTCAACCAGAACATCTGCGAAAACTCACTCAGGAGTTTTGTTCATTCGCTTTCTGGTCAGCATAGAGCCAACATCTGGTCTTGCTTTTGCTCAGTTGTTATCACCACAACCTCACATGGAGTGAGAAGGATTTGTCTATCTATCTGTCTCTCTCTCTGTATATCTGTAGTTTGAACATCTAGAAACTGACATGTCATTTTTAAGAAACTTTACAAGAAACATTCAGATATATAAAAATTAATTACTATAATGAATTGAACTTTTAAGACTTCAAATGTTGAACTGAAAATTATAAAGATTGAAGTGAAGAGAGTAGATAAACATTTTGATTTCTGATAAAAGCTGTGTTAAGAAATTTAGGTGAAACACTATGATACAAAAATGCTCTAATTTTTAATTTCTCAATAAAAAAAAATTCCTTTCTGTTATATTTTTAAGTAAATAAATGCAGTAAAAATTAGTAATGGTTTTGAGAAAACAATTGAATTTGGATTAAATCCTGTAAACTTATAGTTTAGCATATAATAACAAAAATGTTTGGTATTTTATCAAAGAAATACCATTTCAGTTGGATGGTTATGAAGTTTTTACTTGTTATGCTATTAAGTGTCCGCCTTATAAAATGAGCTTCCATAAAAGTGGCACAAATAGATGTGTTCATTTAATTCCTTTTTCAAGCTTTTCATTGGCAGAAAAATAATTTTATTTTTTTAATGTTAAACCAATTTAATTTTGAATATTGTGTTTTGAACAAGAAATGATTTCTCTGATGAGTCTTTATTGGTTTTTGATTTCCCAAGTCAAACTGAATTTTTTAAAATGTGTTTTTGTTATATTACAGTTTCAATACCATAATTTGTACATAAATAAAAAAAAAAGAAAATTTTCCATTTCTTTATACAAAAGTATTTCTATTTTGTTTATTCATAATTTAGTTATGACATTAATTTTATAATTTGTTTAAATTAATGGATATTCTGAATATCATAAATAATAGCAAAAAAAAAAAAACTTATAAAAATAATAACATAAGAGAAAAAGATTAAAAAAGTCCTATTTTTTCAAATTTAGTTTTCTAAATAAATCCTATAACTAAATATATAAGAACCAAAATGAAAATATATTCTATTTCAAACATTTCCTTTTTTTTCTCTTCCTTCATATTTCTGTTGTCATTTGGTAGTAAACAGATTGCCATTAGATTAGCATCCATCTAAATTACTGACTTATATTGCTACTCTATGCATTTATATATGTCTATCCATATATGAAAAATAGTATAAGCAATTTAAAGATTTAGTGATCTTTTACCTGGTATATATACAGTTAAGTAAAATTTTTTTTTTCAGATATTTTACTGTGGTAGATTAAAAGTTTGTAGCATTTTTCATTTGGTGGCATTTGAACACACAATTTAGTTTCACACATGATGGCAATTTATGGCTAATATATCTGGTTGGAAGCAAAGAACTTTAATATTCTACAAACAGCAAGAACTTTCCTTCCAATGAGATACATAGTCTGAAAGATGACATTTTTCAACACATCTTTCTATATGATTTGTGTATGGACTGTGAATTTTAAATGTTTTTATTTTAAAAGTTAAAAAAAATGCTATGCATTTTTGTCATTTCATTTTCTTTTAGTTTTGAAAATAAAAAATATGCTATATAAACAGCAAAAAAGATGTTCTTTTTATAATGATGGTGCCATAGCTGAGAGTACTGTTTTTAAGTTTTTGTTAGTTTCAACAGGTGAAACTTTGATCTGAGGAAGATTGGGAACAATTGTAGGGATAAATAAAGATAAAAAAAAAAATAATAATATCACAAATAAAATAAAACAACATTAAAACTTTGTCTTAAATTAAACCAAAATAATAAATGTTCTCCTCAAATGCAACAGAAATTTTTTCTTCCTGAAAACAAACTTTGCACCAACAAATGTTGAACTCCTTATATTCGTTACCTACTGTTGGAGGATTAAATTATACATCTCTTTTCCTCATAACATTGCTTGTTATAATACAAAATGACTTTCTTCCTTTTATCACATGAAACCTTAAAACACATGTAACTAAATTACATACACACCAGTCAGTCAGTTAAGTGCCATACGTGATACACGCTTTCGAGACATGACTGACTGGTAGAATATTATCCCGCAGTAGGTTGCCATTGCTTTCTGCGGTAGACTGGTTGCCAGCCAAGGCTATAGAACCCAATATTTAACCCATAACTGGAGGGAAGAGACAGATTAATACCTTTCCCAAGGATATTTGCGTGTAAGTGAATGCAAGGAATTCAACTGGAATTTGAACTCGGCTCCACGATTTCTCATTCTGAGCCAATATCCACTGCGCCACAACACACCAGTACACAAAATAAATAAAATTGCATGATTTTAATTTATAATATTTAACATGTTTTTAGTGTCATTTCTGCGTATGTTTTTATTCTTGTGAACACAAAGCTATTCATGTTGGTATGATGTGAGTGACACTACACATTCTACCAAACCTGAAGTCATTGATGATAACCAAATCAAAAGGCTGGTTAAAAATAATCTAAGACACATGACATTGCAAAGATGCTTTATCACAATTAAGTTTTGTAAAGCATTTTAAAACACTTGGACACATGAATTGCTATGATGTTTGGGTGTTGCAAACATTAAAATCAGATGACTCCCTTCTTTTTTTTCTTTATGTGCTCTATACCCTCAGGGTATAGGCGATTATAGCTCTCCACAATTTCCTGTCATTTGTAGCTCTTAATAATTTTTTGGTCTTCTTGTTATTTCTCCCAAACTCTATTCCATTATCCATTTACTTAAGCTCATCAAGTATATTATACCCTGTTTTCTCTGTCACTCTTGCACATAATCTATCCTGTGAGTACCAGGTTTTCCAAGCAATCCTTCCTCATTATGTGCCCCAGAAATTTAAACTTCCTCTTCCTAATGTTAAATATAAGTTTCCTTTTTGTTCCCATTTTCTCGAAAACCTTGTCATTGCTTACATATTCGGTCCATGGCATCATCAGCACCCTTCTGTATAACCACATTTCTGTTACGTAAAGTCTCTTCTTCATCTATGGGGAGATTGTCCAGAATTCACTGGCATATAAGAAGACAGATACCATGTGACAGTTCAGTACTCTTTTCTTTGTTTTTCTGTTTATTAATATGCAGCTTTGCTTTAGGAATGTGTGTTTAGCTATCCCAATTCATCTTCAGATTTCACTGTTGCTCACTCTGTCTTCTGTTAGAACACTTTCCAGGTTATTTAAATATTTGTACTTATTTAATTTTGGTATTTCCAACTTGGGCTCATCCATGCTAGCAACCATGCATTCTGTCTTCTTACAGTTTATGTTTAGTCCTCTCTTCTTGCTTTCCTTCACTACCTTCTGTAGGAGCTTAGTATCACATTTCTATCTGCAATTCTCTGTCCAAATGTAATAATGGGGATGCTATTTCAAGCAAGAATGTTCCCAGTATGCATGTCCCCATTAGAAGCATTATTATATCTGTGACATAGTAACATCTTAATACATGGATGAAATAGAATAGCTGAAGGAAATGAATGACAAACATGCATTGTTCTCAAAAAGGATTTTTTTTATTGATATATACATCAGTCAATTAAGTGCCATACTTGATACACGCTTGGGCAATCATGTCTCGAAAGAGACATGAATAACTGGGCAGAAGATTATCCCGCAGTAGGTTGACATTGCTTTCTGCGGTAGACTGGTTGCTGACCAAGGCTATAGAACCCAATCTGTCTTATTAATTAACCCATAACTGGAGGAAAGAGATGTATTAATACCTTTCCCAAGGGTATTTGTGCGTAAGTGAATGCAAGGAATTCAACTGGAATTCCAACTCGGCTCCCCGATTTCTCGTTTCAAGCCGATATCCACTGCGCCACAATGCACATCCGATATATACATACTTATCACTAATTTGTACCACAGAGAGAAATTATAACACATGAATGCAGTATGCAGTGTGAAAGGAGAAAAATGAGAG
The DNA here is from genome assembly GCA_037127315.1 of Ascarosepion bandense. Classification (NCBI taxonomy): domain Eukaryota; kingdom Metazoa; phylum Mollusca; class Cephalopoda; order Sepiida; family Sepiidae; genus Ascarosepion; species Ascarosepion bandense. The sequence continues at coordinate 8,508,127 of JBBBDQ010000851.1, forward strand.
AGAATTTTACTTGTAATATTTTCCAATGTGAAAAAAGGAAGGTCAGTAGTGTTCTTTCTGTTTTAAGTGAGGCCATGTGATTTTCTTTGTATGCCCTGCCGCTGAGGTTTTATGACATCTGTATCCTCTGTGGGCTATATAGCAACTACATGGATGAACATATCTTGCCTCCAGGTAGGATAAAAGCAACTAACTTTTGACACTATGAACTGATGTCACTCACTAGCCATCACATGACCATCATAATTTTGTGTTATAATGGAATATCCCAGCACCCTCCTTGAACACTATGGTGAACTAAGGCTATCATGAATAAATGTGCAAGAACATTTTTACTAGTGAATCTTGCTTACAGACCTGGTAGTACTATTCTCATCTGTGATAATTTTTGCACTGAATAAACCTCCTATTCTATTAGGTCTGGCTTTGTAATCTTTCCACTCGGATTTATTCTTTGTTAAATAGTACCCTTGTCAAGGAAACAACATTTTGAAAACAAAGAATTTGGTCAAACTCGCATAAACGTTCACTATTACAACATTTTGGTGGCAAAGGACGAAGTTAAAAAAAGATTTTAACAGGGAAAAATTTAGGAAAAAAGACATTAATAACATTGACTTCCCATTTTAATCTTCACAGACTCCAGTTTGCATATAAAAATGGGAACAGTTGTTGTCTAAATGAATAATATTAAAGTAAGTAATTTTTTCTTGACATTTTTATTTTATTGCATTTGATGTTGCTCAACAACATACCCTTATCTTTGTGTGCATGAATATTTTTCTGCGGGAATATTTTTTACAAGAAAATGGAACAAGTGACGGATTTATCAAAGGCTTTGCAAGCCAGCTTACAGTTGCAACACCAACAAATTCAATTAATACAGGAACAAATGTTACAACAAACTAAAGATATGAAATTGTTATGTGAAACTATGATGACTAGATCTATGAAGGAACAAAATCCTAGGTTTTTCTCTCCTGAAAGGATATCAAATTCATTATCAGAGTCTAGATATAATCTAGAAAATGGTATAACCTTTCCTGCATATTATCATAGATATGAAGTCATTTTTACGAAACAATGTCAAGGGTTGTCTGATGAGAAGAAAAACACCCTGCTGCTACAAAAACTAGTAACTGCAAAGAATAGCAAGTACACAAATCTAATTCTACCCCCCCCCCCCCCAAAAAAAAAAACCCAGAAGAAATGTCTTTTTGAGAGACAAGTAGAGTTTCGTCAAACATTTTTGACGAAATGATTTTTTTCCCATACACAGTACAAATTCCTGAATATTGTGAGGAATGAACAGGATGATTTTGTCATATATGCTGGACTTGTTAACTTGCAATGCGAATTATTTAAATTGAGCGAGTTATCAAATGACATGTTTGTATGTCTGATATTTGTACAGGGATTGACAGCCCTGAAAGATAAAGACATTAGATCCCATGTATCAGGACCCGGACATTACACTTCAAAAAGTAACTGAAGAATGCCAATGATTAATTAATATCAAGAAGGACAATTTTAGAATCCAAGAGAAGTGTAATTCTCGTGTATAGGAAGTAAAAAAAACTTGTCTGAAAATAAAATGAAGATAACCCTATGTGATTCATGTGGTGGGGGGTACCATTTGAAAAAGAACTGCTTTTTCAGAAATAAAATCTTTTTTTTTTTGTGGTTACTGGGGACACAAAAGCTCGCACTGTAGATTTAAACAGAAAAAGAAGTAAAAATTAAAATGGAAGTGAATATTGTATTATCTAAAAAAGAAATGCTGGATAACGAAAAAAGGAAATAAGTAAACGTAAAAATAAATGGCTACAGTAAAACTATTACTTGATACTGGGAGTAATATCTAAACTTATTTATAAATGGAACTTTGTCTCTGTGTGTGTGTGTGTCCATTACCTATAGACTCCGAAACGGCTGAACCAATTTTCTTGAAAATTTACAGTTGTACTATAAGCATCTGCGAGTATTCTTAGCTAGGTTTTGTGTCGAGGTACCCTCGATAAATATCAAAAATCAATAATAAAAAAAATCAGGTTAGCCAAGAAATGATATTCATAAGTTTTAAGGTTGCAGTTCTTACAATAGTGCAGAAAATCAATAATATCTAAATCTAAACTTATTTATAAATGGAACTTTGTCTGTGTGTGTGTGTGTGTGTGTCTGTGTGTCCGTTACCTATAGACTCTGAAACGGCTGAACTAATTTTCTTGAAAATTCACAGTTGTACTATAAGCGTCTGCGAGTATTCTTAGCTAGGTTTTGTGTCAAGGTACCCCTGATAAATATCAAAAATGGATAATCGAAAAAATCAGGTTATAGAAGGAGTGGTCCGATTTTAATCAAATTTGATACACTCATAGACAAAGACATAAGAAATGATATTCAGAAGTTTTAAGGTTGCATTTCTTACACTAGTACAGAAAATTGATAATATATATATAAAAGGCAAGATGTTTGTGTGTGTGTCTGTTTATCTGTCCTTTATACAAATCCACAATTTTTATCCGATTCTCACCAAACTTCACACAAATATTCTTTAGGCTGAGTCTGAGCTCCAGGACCATGGATTAGTTTTAAAGCTTTCATTACACCCGAGCAACACTGGGCTATACTGCTAGTTTTAATTATAAACGAACAAGTTTTGAAAAAAAATTGGTTGTCTGACATTGACAAACTCAAAAAAACATTGCCAGTGGTGTGTCTGGTAAAAAATAAATTTCAAAGGCAAATTTAGTTGTAATATTTCGTTTTACAAAAAGACTTACAAGTTGAAAGTCTATGTACTTCCAGGTATAACGAACTTGTTTGGTACTGATTGGATAATTCTGTTTGCCTTATGGGAATTACCCATTAACTCTTTTTATAACAAGATGAATGTTGCCATAAAGAAAAAAGCAAAAGAAACAAAAAATCACTTCTAAATTAAAAGATGAATTTCCACGAGTGTTTGCAGAAGGTTTTGGATACTGTGCAAAGACTGAAATCAAATTTGAACTCAAAGACAATGTTAAATCAATGTTAAAGCCTAAGAGAAGTGTTCCATTTACTGCATTGAATCCGATAAATGATGAGTTAGAATGATTAGAGAAAATGGGAGTAATAACAAAAATTGACTATTCTGAATGGGCATCCCCTACAGTCTATGTCAAGAAAAAGAATAAGAAAATAAGAGTGTGTGCAGACTTTTCCACCGGGTTAAATGACTGCATCAAAGACTACACTTACCTGCTTCTGTCACCTAAAGACATCTTTTCTAAACTCAATGGTGGCAAGGTGTTCTCTAAGATTAACCTATTTGATGCCTACTTACAAGTAAAAGTGAATGAAGACTGTTAAAAGCTGTTAACCATTAGTCTGCACAGAGGTTTCTTTAAGCTAAATCATCTACCATTTGAACTGAAAGTGGCCTCTAGTTTATTCCAGCAAATAATGAATATGATGTTAGCTGAACTAAAGTAGTATACTTGGATGATATTTTGGTAAAAAGCCAAAATAATAAAGAACATAAAAAACATGTATGAGCGGTTTTTTAAAAAAGTTGATGAATATAGGTTCAAGTTAAGTATAGAAAAGTGTGAATTCTTCATGGAGCAAATAAAGTATCTTGGGCAGAAATTGAGATTCAGTTATGTGAACCAACAGACAACACTAGTTTCCATAAACTGTGGAGGTTTGATACTAACTTGTTGCCCTCCATTCTTATAAATTGTTTTTACAGCTGTAATGAAATATACAAGCAGATAGAAGAAATGAAAAGAGAAGAAAACAGTAACTTACCCAGATTTATGCATTTGTCATGTGGTCAGTCATGTCGATTTATTTTGTTTTTTATAAACAATCTAGTGATGCCCAGAAGTGTGGTTCAAGTTTCCTGTTTTGAACGTATAATTTTTGCTTGTGGATCAGTAAATTAGCTGTTGGTGTATCAGCATTCTTTTTGCATGTCAGGATTTATCAAATGTTTTTTGTACTTCATGTTGCTGCACTTGTTTTAGACACATTAGGATTTATCGTTTCTTGAAGTTTTCTGTTCACATGTTGGGATTCATTATTTGTTGAAGGTTTTTATCCATGTAGCTTCTTTTTGAAGAGTGTTCTTTAAAATATTGGGTTTCACAAGTATGGGATAGAGAAAGTTGAGATAATAAATGAGTAGAGGCCAGGTTTTATTAACTATAACACCATTTTATTTTTGACTCCATAAGGTTACATCTTTTGTTATATGTGAATGATTATCATTTCCGTCTTTTTTGCATTGTGTCTTTGATATGTTTTTTGTATAAGTCATTGTGGCATTCATGTGAATGTTCATCATCATGGCTGTATCTGACTACTGGGCACACCAGGTATGGGTCTGGGCCGATCCATGCAATCATAGTAAAAATCCGGGCAAGGAAAAATGTCTTCGTCAGAAATCAAACTAAACAATTCACGAAGAAAGAAAAAAAGAAAGAAAAAAAAACCCAAAGAAAACATCCAAATGAACGCAGTAAAAATCTGTTTATTTATTAATTTTGGGAGAAAAGACTGGTTATACTCAGAAAGTCCGAACCTGATTTCCTGCTTTCATTTACGTTCTGTGCCTAATTTCCATTGGAATAGCCAAAAAAATCTGCAAAAGTCATAATTTCTGGAAATGGATGACACTGATGATGTCATCACATTGTCAACTAATAAATCCAGGCAATTTTCTCTGTGCCCAGTGTTTTTTTAGCATCAGCTACAGCCCTGTTCATCATTATATCTGTATTGCTGTGTTCAGGTTATAAAGAGTTTTTCTTTTGAGTATATGCATATTCATGTAAATATTCATGTAAATATAGCATAGTTCCTTTATGTGTATGTCAGGTAGAATGTAGCATTAAGTTGCTGCTTGTACTATGTTATATTATGTTCTGGGGATTTGTGTGGATTGTACTCTTGAATTCTTTCCTTGTTTGTTTTTTGTGTTTTTTTTGCATATTCTTTTTGTGAAGATTATTTAAACACGTCTTTGGTTTGCACAGAGTTAGTCTTCGTTTGGCTGCTTGCTGTGTTCATTGAATCTCTGACAGCTGACTCAAACTCCACACACACTGTAGGTGAACTGTGAACTAACTGCTATGCATGTATTCATTGTTCCTTTTATGTTTGTTTACATGTTTCTGATTTGATTTTGGCAGGAGTGTTAGCTATTGGTTGACTTCACATAATGTCAGTTGACCAAATAAGCTATGTCCGAATTATATCAAGGCTACCAGAAATATGGAAGAATAGAAAGAGGGAAAGAATTTATTTGTTGAGAGAGAGAGTGAGAGTGTTTCTCTGTCACTCTATTAGTAAAAAGGAAAGGGTATGTTTTAATACACTTTAACTACTACTTATCTACTTGTCACACATTAAAAGAAGAGTTTTATTAGCAAACATTTTCTGGAAATTCTAGCCATGCTCAATTTACACTGATGAGTAAAATTGACATTTGAAAAATACAATGACAAAATAAATATACCATATCTCATATTTTATTACATGCTAAGAATGTTTTTATGAATCTGCCAAGCAAAACTTATTAAAATGAAAAATGTTGATTATTAATCCCATCCTAAGAAAAAGTGTTGCCTGAATAGGTTGCCACTATTCATAAAAGTAAATCTGATGAAAAATATGTGTGTGTATAAGAAATATGATTTCTAAGTTTTGGAGTTAGGGTCTTAAGTAAATTTACTTATATGATATAATTATAGAAAAAATAATTATTTACAAATTAATAATTTGCCTCTGAACCCTAGGTTTCTGTGTATGCTATTTATCTTCTTTTTATGCAACAGTTTCAGCAAACCAGTTAGTGTATTGAATTTTTTATAGTTCTTCATTCAATTTTTTATTTGAAAATTTTATCAGTCAGTAGTGTTGTAATGTGGGTAGGGTAAGTGGACACAAAGTCTCAAAAGAAAAATATAGTAATAATAATGTGGCCTTCTCCTCACTCAGTAATCCAATAAATCCAAATATTTATCTAGTTGACCTATTTTCAAAGAGTTAATTAACTGAAAAATAGAAGGCGAGATTAAAGGGACACACCGGCAATATTAAAAATAGTTTTTAATAAAATCATTAATATTAAAATTGTATGTTAATAAATAACTAAACTGTTGTAAATGTTTAAAAATTAATATAGAAACTGTTTTAATAAAAAGACAATATTAAATTGTATGAAAAATTATAAAAATGTTGAAATTTATAATTATTAATATATAAATAATTTTTAATACAACAAATAATATTGAATAGTATGCAAAACTAATTAAGAATGTTAGAATGTTACTAACATGGTTTCTTTGAAAAAGAAACCATCAAAATAAAGTCATGTGATTTCTAAAAAAAAACATGAATAAAAACCTAATGTGTAAAGTTTTGTAAAAGAAAAAAAAGAGGCTCCAAATTGATGTTTAAAAACCTACCAAAATGAAGCCAAACAGTTTAAACATTCAGTAGCAAAGATTTACAAAATGAGACCCAGCTTTGATGTTGTCAAAAATCAAATTTAAATTATACACTGGCACAGTTTGAATAGTAATCCTTGATTTTCTAACTAATGAGGATAAGATGTATAAACCACCTAAGAACTTTGATTTGATCTGATTGGAATTACTTGTTTGCTATATAAGAGGGAAAATTTTCACTGCAAAGTCAGAAGGAATTAAATATCATCTTACATGTAAAAGCTGTGATCCAGTGATTCAAGGATGCATTTATATATATATATAAATAATATTAATAATGTATAAAAAGTTGTAGTAAAGGACACTATTGAGTTCTACTTGTTATTCCAAAAAAGTTTTAATTCAGGAAATAGTCGTAAAAATAAGAAAATTAGAAATAGAACGTTTGGAAGTTTGTAGAATGTTCCAGACAGTTCTAAAAGTTCTAGAAGTATGCAAATTAGGTGTTAGTCCCTATCAAAATAGGTTTGATAGGAGGATGGGTTGACCTCTGGTAGTCCCTAAGTGGAAGACAAAAAACAAAAAAAAAAACTAAAACTTGAAACAGTCCATAAAAGGATGTGCTGACCTCATCAGCACCGGTTTGATTCAAGGCAATATTCCAGCTGAAAGAATCTTTCTAGTCTATGACAAACAAAAACTTGAAAGAGTTATTAAAAGGATTTTGCTGTCATATCAACTCCCATAAAAATTCTAGGATGAGATCCAGCCGAAAGAATTTCACAGACAAAATCTGAACAAATAAAACCTGAAAGAGAACCTCATGGAACTATCTGGGCAAATACATATTTTTGCCTGTTTCATTGACCAAGCCAATAATTAGTCTTAATATATGCATTTAACGATTTTCAAAAACTATAGCACTTAACTTAATTGGGCAAGATATTTGATACTGTCCCTCCCCTTCCCTTCCTTGTAACACTTCCCTTACCTTCCCTTTCTCTCCTGTAACACTTTGTCAATGGACAGTAGTAAACTCTTGACTTGAATGCCAAACTGTAGTGTATATTTGTAAATATTTTTATCTAATGTTTTGTAAATTAAAAATTTGTATGTGATGTTTATCTCTGAGTTCTAATCAAAATGTTTTCTTTTATTACCCCCATAATGTAACATAAATGGGGGCTCATCCGGGAACACCAGGCAAAAGGAGATAAACCTCACCTGGGCAAGAAAATCTGTGACCTGGAGAAAATTACTGTTTCCAAAAAATTACCACCAAAAAAGCTGTGCCCTGAAATGACAAAAGCCTGCTTCCTCTACTACTGTTGCTGTTGAAAAAGAAAGAAGGAAAAAGAAACCCCTAAAAATCTATGAAAATTCTTTTTACTGAGAACATCTTTTCTAAATCTGCAAGAGTTTATCTCATATTTGAAGACTCCTGCTCCAAACATCTGAATATTTTGTCTAAAGAACCCGGAAAACCAGCTTTGTCTAAGGTAAGCTAACATTTTCTCATCCCATTCGACTTTCAACATTTGAACCGTCAACATTTTGAATTGTGAAATTTTCAAATTAAGTAAACTTCTTTTTTTGCTAATAAATTAACTTATATGAAATGTTGCTCTAAAGGAAAGTTGTTAAAATTCATTTGTTGTTAATGAAGACATTTATTTCACATGAACTATTGTTTTATAAGAAAAAATAGATTTGTGTTTTGGAAGAACTGTAAACTCACCTTAGTAGTTTGAGAGACACAATGAAAATTTTATGCAAGGTCTATATTGTATTTTGTACAAATAAATTGTATACTTTAAAAATATTTTTGTTATTGTAATAAATGTATGTTTCTTTAAAAAATTCACTGTGAATAAATGTCTTATCTTGTTTGTTAGTGTCTCTAAAAATGCTAAAAAATGTAAATGGAAGGATAAAAACAAATTTGAAATTCTCCAGTTGATTTTATCATGTTTTGCAAAGTAGCCATTGTTATGTGGAAAATAGATGAGAATTTTGCTAGATCTTATGATTGAAATCAATGAACTTTCCTGATTTTTGTATTGACTTTGGAAATAATGAAAATAAAATGTTAGATATATTTGAAATAATGCCAATAATGCTGTGACCTCTGTTAGTTTCATATATGGTAACAATCTAATTACCAATCATGTCACCAAGAAATGTTCCTGCCAATTTAGAAAATAAGCACAAGTGTTAAAACCTGTTGCCAGCAAATGGTGATAAGAGTTTGGTCATTTGGTGAAGTTTGAACTGGTGATTTTAAATAAATTTGATTATATTGGCAGTAAATGCATTTTATTTCAATTACAGCAGTCATTTTTTAATATACAGTACACGTACTTGGGTAAGGGGTTCAATATTGGATGGTGGAAGAGAGTATTCATGGGATAAGGAGTACAATACTTGCTTTACTCTTGGCAGTAGTAAACTATCCAATGCTAGTGTCTGGCAGTTCCAGAAAACAGATTCTACATGACAAGTTGTGTTTTATTATATCTTGATAAGCTTTTTATTATTTTTCTTTTTTACAACTTTACTATAATTAATATTATTGCATATATCTTTTGATGTTGCAGCTTGATACAATCATTTTCAAAGTCTTTCACCCAAGACCTGAGGTAAATGAAGGTATTTCCCTTTAAGTTAAGGAGCATATTGGATTAAAAGAGTTTTTCTAAGTACATAAGTAGTACTTAATAATAAATCTTTTGTCATTCAGATAAAGATAGATTTCCTGGGATCTTCTTTAATCAGTTCTAGCTTTCCTACTTATACTGGAATAATAGTTGTGTTTAAAAGCTACATTCTTGTAAATTCTACTTCTATATTTGAAGAGTTCATAAAATTCTTTTGCTTAGATTTGTATCAGATGGTGCAATCTTATGGGTATATCTTATTTATTCTTTTCTAGTAGTAGTAGGATTCCTTTATAGTGAAGGGTAATTGTATACCTGCAGGTTAATGGAATTTGGCCTTGTGGGAAGATAGCCCACTATAATTCATAAAATGATTATAAAATCAAGAAAGGCAATTTGAGTATAAAATAACATTTATATATATATACATAGCAATTATGTTTTTACAATTAAAATAATACTTGAAATAAAGGTCCAAGGAGGTTAAATTGTTCATGACTAATAATGATGAGCTGAAAGAGATTAAAGGCTTAGGAGTGTGGAAGCATCTTGAAGGTAAGGGGATGTTCATTTTAAAGTTGCTGCTTCTAAGGTCAGTAAGTCAGTAAGTACTTTTGAGGAATGTCTTTGAAGAGGTCAATAAGTACTTATGAGACAGGGGAAGGAAAGAGGTCAGCATCAATGCTTTGTCTCAGCTTTTTATATCTGTCTTTTGGATCAAATAGCTTGTTTTGGATTTTCATACTTAAATTTGTTTCTGGGCTTCCCAATGAAATGGAAATTTGATATTTGGTTAATTTTTATTTTTCAAGAGTTTTACAATAGTAAGTAAGAAAGAATGTGTCATTTTCGTAAGCGGGCTATTACAATCTCCTCTGTTCAAGATTCCCTGAAGGATGTATAGCTTACTCCGAGCTTAGATTGCATGGAATTTATTTTGTGGATAGCCATCCTAGTACTCCTAGTATTTTTTGAAAATATATTTGTTTATTTCCTCCTTAAAGTCTGTATATTGGATCTTTATCCCTGTATCCACATTCATGTCCAAAGCTGAATTGGTTGCCAGGTCTGCTTTAGAGTTACCTTTTATTTCCCTGTGGCTAGGGATCCAACATAATAACATATTTCTATTTTTGTTCAATGCACTAATTTTTTACAATAATTTAGTGATCATTGAATTGTTGGATTTGTTCCCCCTCCAAAGCTGATAAGACAGAGAGCGAGTCTGAAAAATTAGGAATTTCTTTAGGTTGCTCTCAGTGATGATGTCGAGAGCCAATTCAATAGCATAAGCCTCTGCAGTGAAAAGTGAACTTCCTCTAGGGAGGCATTTCTTTTTGGTCATTTTATGACTGACTGTTACTCATCCTATTTTGTCATCACTTTTTGAACCGTCCGTATATATTTTGTATAGTCATGGAAGTTTTCCAGTATTTTCTGGAATGTGTCCAAAAATGTAAGTGGGTGAGTCTTTTTCTTTGGAAAGTTATGCATTTCTAGGATAACTTGAGGATGTTTAATTATCCAGGGTGGAATTCTGGATACTGTTGTTTCTTGGATATTTGATAGTGAAGTACATAATTCTTCAGCAGTGGGTTTCATTCTAAATTCATATAGTTGTATGACATTTTCGGAATGAGTGAATTGATCACAATAATTTGATTCAAATGCAGATCTATGACTGGATTAGTTGGGCAAGATTTAAGTTTACATAATATTGCTATGCCAGTTTAATATGCTGTAGATGTGGAGGTGTTTCACCGACTTCTGTATATAAACTCTCTATTGGGGATGTCTTAAAAGCCCCGAGCACTTGCCTGAGCCCTTGATGGTAAGCTGTGTTGAGGAGTTTTTACTTTTTGGTAGCTCCATATATAAAACTAGCATAATCAAGCTTAGAACGAAGTAGTGATTTATATAGTTTTGTCAGTGTATACCAATCTGATCCCCATTCCAAAAATTCTGTAAATTGAGTTAAGTCCTTGATGCATAATTCTTCTTCTAGTCTTTCGGAGCATAGCTGTTGAAATTCTTCCCAGTTTGCTTTGCTTAATTTCCAATGTTGGGAATTTTTGTCATTTTGCTCCAAATTTTGCAGACAAATTGGAAAATGATCACTACCACATGTGCCCATCATTACCTTCCAGGAAAAGTTCATAAAGATAGATGGATTGCATAAAGATAAATCAATTGCAGAGTAACTGCCAGAGAATGAACACAAAAAAATTGGTGATTTATTGTTATATATACACAAATCATTGTTATCTATAACTGATTCCATAGTCTTTCCTTTTTGGTTTGTATCTTTACAACCCTATAAGGTGCTGTGACAGTTAAAATCTCCTAGTAACATAAAGAGAGCAAGGAGTTGCTTTAAAATTTCTTTCCTGCAACTCATTTTCATTTATTTCTTCATTCGGTAGAATGTACACCAACCAGATGGTGAATAGACTGTTCAGCATCAATTTTACAGCTATTACCTGTAAATTTGTTCAAGTTTATCTGGTTTTGTGGAACATCATTTTCAACTAAGATGAATGTACCACCTGATGCCTGAAGACCAGTGTCTTTTATGTAATTGCATTACTGGTAATCTCTTATATTTATATTGTCATCCCTCTTAAGGAAGGTTTTTGATGCCCGAAGACCAGTGTCTTTTATATAATTGCATTACTGGTAATCTCTTATATTTATATTGTCATCCCTCTTAAGGAAGGTCTTTGATGCCCGAAGACCAGTGTCTTTTATATAATTGCATTACTGGTAATCTCTTATATTTATATTGTCATCCCTCTTAAGGAATGTTTTTGATGCCCGAAGACCAGTGTCTTTTATATAATTGCATTACTGGTAATCTCTTATATTTATATTGTCATCCCTCTTAAGGAATGTTTTTGATGCCCGAAGACCAGTGTCTTTTATATAATTGCATTACTGGTAATCTCTTATATTTATATTGTCATCCCTTTTAAGGATGGTTTTTGATACCCGAAGACCAGTGTCTTTTATATAATTGCATTACTGGTAATCTCTTATATTTATATTGTCATCCCTCTTAAGGAAGGTTTTTGATGCCCGAAGACCAGTGTCTTTTATGTAATTGCATTACTGGTAATCTCTTATATTTATATTGTCATCCCTCTTAAGGAAGGTTTTTGATGCCCGAAGACCAGTGTCTTTTATATAATTGCATTACTGGTAATCTCTTATATTTATATTGTCATCCCTCTTAAGGAAGGTTTTTGAAGCCCGAAGACCAGTGTCTTGTATATAATTGCATTACTGGTAATCTCTTATATTTGTGTCATCCCTCTTAAGGAATGTTTTTGATGCCCGAAGACCAGTGTCTTTTATATAATTGCATTACTGGTAATCTCTTATATTTATATTGTTATCCCTCTTAAGGAATGTTTTTGATGCCCGAAGACCAGTGTCTTTTATGTAATTGCATTACTGGTAATCTTATATTTATATTGTCATCCCTCTTGGAATGTTTTGATGCCAAGACCAGTGTCTTTTATATAATTGCATTACTGTGTAATCTCTTATATTTACTTGTCATCCCTCTTAAGGAAGGTTTTGATGCCCGAAAGACCAGTGTCTTTTATGTAATTGCATTACTGGTAATCTCTTATATTTATATTGTCATCCCTCATAAGGAATGTTTTTGATGCCGAAGACCAGTGTCTTTTATATAATTGCATTACTGAAGTATCTTATATTTATATTGTCATTCCTCTTAAGGAAGGTTTTGATGCCGAACCAAAATTAAATAACACTATAGTACGTACTGGTAATCTCTTATATTTATATTGTCATCCCCTCTTAAGGAAGGTTTTGATGCAGAGACAGTGTCTTGTATGAATTGCATTACTGAGGAAGTAATCTCTTATATTATTGTCATCCCTCTTAAGGAATGTTTTGATGCCCGAAATTGGTGTCTTTTATATAATTGCATTACTGGTAATCTCTTATATTTATATTGTCATCCCTCTTAAAGGAAGGTTTTTGATGCCGAAGACCAGTGTCTTTTATATAATTGCCATTACTGGTAATCTTATATTTATGTATCATCCCTCTTAAGGAAGGTTTTGATGCCCGAAAGACCAGTGTCTTTTATGTAATTGCATTACTGGTAATCTCTTATATTTATATTGTCATCCCTCTTGGAATGTTTTTGATGCCCGAAGACCAGTGTCTTTTATATAATTGCATTACTGGTAATCTCTTATATTTATATTGTCATCCCCCTCTTAAGGAAGGTTTTGATGCCCGAAGACCAGTGTCTTTTATATAATTGCATTACTGGTAATCTCTTATATTTATATTGTCATCCCTCTTAAGGAATGTTTTTGATGCCAGACCAGTGTCTTTTATATAATTGCATTACTGGTAATCTCTTATATTTATGTCATCCCTCTTAAAGAGGTTTTGATGCCTGAAGACCATTGTCTTTTTATATAATTGCATTACTGGTAATCTCTTATATTTATATTGTCATCCACAGGAAGGTTTTGATGCCCGAAGACCAGTGTCTTTATGTAATTGCATTACTTTCTGGTAATCTCTTATATTTATATTGTCATTCCTCTTAAGGAAGGTTTTTGATGCCCGAAGACCAGTGTCTTTTATATAATTGCATTACTGGTAATCTCTTATTTATATTGTCATCCCTTTTAAGGATGGTTTTTGATGCCGAAGACCAGTGTCTTTTATATAATTGCATTATAATTGTCTTATGTTTATATTGTCATCCCTCTTAAGGAAGGTTTTTGAGTGCCCGAAGACCAGTGTCTTTTATGTTGATACTGGTAATCTCTTATATTTATATTGTCATCCCTTTTAAGGATGGTTTTGATGCCGAAGACCAGTGTCTTTTATATAATTGCATTACAATCTCTTATATTTATATTGTCATCCCTCTTAAGGAAGGTTTTCTAAAGCAGATAACTGACTGAGTCAAATCTGTTATCATCAAAAGCAGTTCATTAATGTTTGGCTTCAATCCACGGCAGTTTCATTGCAATATTTTGTACGTGCTTTTCCTTTTTTTATTTATGGCTTATTTGTTTTTGGTTAAGCTTTAGTTTTAGAAGTTTTAGCTGTTTGTGGGTTTTGGCTATCTACTTCCATCTCAGTCAGTTAGGATGTGTGTTGTGATACAGTGGATATTGGATCGGAATGAGAAATCGTGGTGTTGAGTTCAAATTCCAGTTGAATTTCTTGTATTCACTTACGCGCAAGTACCCTTAGGAAAGGTATTAATCCATCTCTTCCCTCTAGTTATGGGTTAAATAACTGGACAGATTGGATTCTATAGCCTTGGCTGGCAACCAGTCTACCACAGAAAGTAATAGCAACCTACTGCAGGATAACTATCTGCTTATGATTTCCCAAGCGTGTATCACGGATGACACTTAAATGACTGATAGCGACTTCCATCTCATCTAAATTTTCAAAGTGATTTTCAGTAGACACTTCCAATTTTTGCTTGGTTGTTTCCATTTTCTTTGGTGATACATGTATTCTACTGCTCAAGGACTTTGGTGGATGTATAGGTGATCTCTATGACCCTTGTTCTGCAGATGACCTAACATGTTTGGGAGGAGATGTCTGCATCTGGGATGATGTTATCCATTTATTACCAATTTCCTTTTCCTGTTTTCCTTTTTCAGGGTCAGCCTGTTCAAATTCTTTGTAGTACAAATCTTATAAGTTTTTTGAAAATTGGACCAATCATTCGACCTCAAGAGCACAAGTCTCTCAATAAGGTTCTTATACTTATAGTGAGATTAAAATTATTTGAACTTGTCCTTTCCACTACTCATGAATAGGAAGAGCCTCTCATGTACCCTTTAACTAATTTTTTTGCCTCTGAAAAGGAAATATTTCTCTTATTTCTTTTTCTTTTTTTCCAAAACTCACAAGTACAAGAGTAAACTGGATGATTTTCCTGGCAATTGGCAATTTGCATATCTAATCTCATCTTGGCACTCATCCTCATCATGATCAGTCTTTTTGGCCACATTTTGCATATGCAGATTGGCTCCTACAGCTATCTCTATGATGTCCAAATTTCTGACATCTAAAACTCTTCAGAGGAGCTGGAATATATAACTCAACTGGCTCAATATTATAGCCTATTTTTATTTTAGAAGAAATATTTGGTGAATTGAATGTGAAGATGTATGTGTTTCTAAATATTTTTTTACTGTTTCTTCTAATCGTGATCCTTCGGTAGTCTGTGGCTCCCCGGCTCCCCAAGTCAGATGAGATTCCTTCTGGCATGGCCAGAGAGAGCTCTTTACTTTTAATAACTTGCTTCAATGTGTTCTGTCTTGTATGAGCCTAAGTTTCAATACTAACATTGGGGAAGGTCTTCATTTTCATTAAAGATTTCCCGTTTTCTTGTTTCAACCTCCACCATTAAATTGTTGTCTCTCATCTTTCTGACTGATTTTGGCTTAATCTGACTAGATATTAACTTTTCAATGAAGAAAGGGTGCAATCTTGGCAATGGAGTTTTCTCCAAAGAATCTAGAACAATAAATCTTGGAAATTCTGGGCTTGTTTCTTTTTTGGAATCTTAGTCTGAGAGATATCGCTTGGGTTTTTTTTGTTTTGATTCATAATTTTAACTTTCACTGCCTGTGCTCCCCACCCACCTCAAAGCCCATCATTGGGACCTGTCAAAGGGGAAACCCAATTGCCTTTATAGGTCAAGACTACACAGTACTCACATTTGTGAGATACTTGGAGCACCCATCACCACATTTGTTACACTACCCAAACTTTTAGTGAACAAGCTGAATAGTTAACAGCCATGTCCAAGTCTAAATGTCTCAAGAGCCGATTGACCCTTAGCCAGTGCCTTCTAAAACTATACATTAGGTTGTTATTCATTTACCAATTCATTTAGGTAGTTTCTTTAGAGTATTCAATTTGCTATCTTTACAGGTTTTAGGGCTTGACCTGACCAGGCGATGGATCGGATCTGGCCTCTCTGACCGCCTGTCTAGTCCAGGTAAGGGCCAAAGTGGTGTGTTGGGAACAGGAAGTATTAACCCCTACCACCAAATCCCTCAACCACCAGGATCCCATCCCCAGACATTATGGGTAGCAACTTGTGGCAAACAGGTGGACTCACTGAAGTGGGGTTCTTACCCCTCTGCAGAGGTTCAGTCAGCGTATTCTGAACTTCCAGCTGACAGAGCAGTTGTATAGTGTGGTTAGTGTGTATGGTGAAGTCCCAGAGTTAAGTAATATAGCATCACCTTGTAGAAGTAGGGTTGTTTTTTGTTTATCATATAATTTTTTTATATGCAGTAAATTATAACGTGGGTGTAAGGATACAAAAGGTGATTATTTCCTTTTGGTTGAGATAAGTCATGTGAGTCACATGACAGCCACTTAGTAATTTCACTCTATACTGTGATAAAAACAGTAGTCTAATTTAGTTTTGTTTACAGCAGCCAGGTTGCTTTCTTTTATTTGGGCCCTCCATGGCCTGAGCAGAGGCTAAATCTGCCACCCCAGCAACTGACAAGTCCATTGTGCCATTTCCATTTGGGAATACATCTTTCCCAAATATAAAATGAAACTTCAGCATGCAGTCCTCAATTTGGGAAAACCCAAGACTCACTGTTTCCCATTTGTGGTATATGCCCACACTTGGAACATAGATGAACCTAGAGTCCAAAACATGGCTTCTCCAGGCACAGAAGTATCTCCATATTATATGTTAAACTTTTTCTTTTGTTTCTCCTTACATTCTGCCTTGCTTTCTCTCTCTCTCTCTCTATATATATATATAATTCTCTGCATGAGACGAGACAGTTGTACATATAGTTTTGCATATGTCTCGTGTTTGTTTATAAAGTAATTAAGTGTTCTTAATATGATGTGAAATGTGTGAACACACTTTATGATGGTCAGCCTAATGCATTTTGTGAGTTTGTAGAAAAAGGCTTAGTAGGCAACTACTGATTAATCCCATCTATTGTGTGCATGGACAAGGTCTTAGTCAGTGGTTGTTGGCTCTCTCTTCCATTATGTGTGTGTGTGAGCACATATAGTTCAAACTGGCCCCTGTAATTGATATAAGCCTCGAGAAAAAGTAAGCTTCTATTTTTATATCCATAAGGGGATTCAAAATAGAGGTGGGCAAATTTGAATACAAGGTTTTCATCAGTTAGAAAATAATTTCACACTGGTTCATAAAAATCTTTTTCTAAAATTTGTGGGAGTGGTGAAAGGAGTTATTGTTATTTTCTAAATGGTCCAAAAATAACATGTTCTAGGTCTACAACTAAATTTGCCAAGTATTTTGATGGTATTTGCCTTAGTAATGATTGTTTATCAAATAAATTGCCTGGTGGGATTTTATTACTTAAAAAATATATTTGGAATTTAATTTTTATAAATGCCAATTCATATGTGCTGAGATAAACTGGGTGACAACTTTTGATGAGAAAGAAATACAACAATTTATACTATTTGAATATATGTGATAGCCAAATAGAGAAAGAGATATAAAGAAAAAGAAGTGTTTGCAGACAATGTGCATCTGCAGACTTAGCTTAGGAAAAAAGGCATTCAGGTATCTTATCAACAATCCTTTGTTGAAGAAGCAGCCCCATTCAGTCTTTTTTCTAGTTTCTTTAAATAGTAGTAATTTCTATTAAGGCTGCAGGCTCTGTTCTTCTGCAACCTGATGCCATTTTTAGTGCTTGTGGTGAAGAAAGACATCTTGTTTTTTTGCTGAATGAGTAACATGGTGGAAGAAAAAAAAGGCTGGATATTTGAATTTGTGCTTATATAACCAGTATTGCATGATACTTACAGGAACAGTGAGTGGTCCTTTATTTAGCCATTCAATGTCCTTGTTATATTCTGTGCTTGATTAATTTTATTTTCTGATTGATTATTCTAAATTTTAATAAGAATAAACTATGTTGGTTACCTCCACTTTGATTTACTAAGATGCCAGTAGAGGGCACTTTTAAACAGGAGACACATGTTTACTTTTTCATTTCTCACTTCTCCTCTCAGCATGCTGAAGTGATAACACCCACTTGGACCTTGTCCCAGGTATGGAGATATCTTTCTTCATAGTGACTGAACTTTTACACACACAGACACATACACGTTTATCACAAATTAAAATTTTATTTTCACCAAATCCAAGTTCCCATGCCACATACAAAAACTTAGTAGAAATAGCAAGACATATTAATAGATGCAAAATTATAAAACACAAGAAAACCACTGCGTAAAATTTTAAAAGAGAAAACACATTTGCACAAAAATTTATTTTTGTGTGCCTAATTAGGCAGGTTGGCAACCAGTCTACCGCAGAAAGCAATGACAACCTACTGCAGGATAATCTTCTGCCCAGTCAGTCATGTCTCTTTTGAGACATGATCGCCCAAGTGTGTATCACGTATGGCACTTAACTGACTGACTGAATTAGGCAGGATAACAATTTTTGATAAAAGAATCACCAGTGAAAGAAGGTAAGAAAAATTACAACTTGGAAAAGACAAGCTTTTTAAAAAGTGACAAAAAGAAAAAACAATAAAGCAGAAAAATCAAAGTGCAACAACCTTTGATAAAAAACAAAAAGACCTACTTGCAAATTGCTCATGGACATCTGTGGGACATTTGTTCTTGAGAAAATTTCTCACAAATCCTTTCGTTTTAGGCTCTCCAACTTCAAGAAAATTTTCATTGGAACTTCAAATTCCTCTCATCTCTCTGTTGCTGGCTGGTAACAGGGGCCTTCTTGATGCTAATGCCTTCTTTGATGTTGACCTGCCTTCTTCTCTTGTTATCAAAAGATCTTCTCATATCTACTCACTCAAGCCTCATTTAATAAAAAAATTAGGCTCATCACTGCCCTACTATTTGGGATGTTATTAGAGTTTGAGACCACATCTCTCATTGTTCAATATATACAAAAAACAATTTTCCATAAATTGGAAATGGATTCTTCACAAATTTTATCATTTTTTAACTGCTGAGCTGAAAAGATACTCATTTGTAACAATTTTCACACAGTCTGGCCTACATAAAAATACATTTCTCTCAAAAGTATGTGCATTAAAAAAACTACCTAGACAATTATTCATTTAAACAAATGTAAGATTTTTAAAATAATAAAACTTAAATTTTGATACACAAAGACAATTCATAATTCCAAAATTTCAATATCTTCTTTCATTTACATGTATAATAGTGTATTTTTTCTTTCTTACCCAGTTATATTGTAACAAAACAAAATAAAATCATCTACCTTGAAAAAAGTCCATGTGCCAACATTAAGTTCAATTGCAAATCTGTTGTGAACAGTCCAACAGGCAACATAATAATGAAAACATGGCCAGAAATCCAACACTCCTCTTGCAAAATTGAAAAAGCACTTTTGCTCACCAAGCTAAAAAATTGTTCTCTCCCAGGTAAGCAAAAGCAATGGTCTTTATTGACCAAAATCTGGCTAAGAGGTATTGATGTGACACACTCAATTGAACAAGTAAAAGAATGAATCGCATACAACCTGGGCAATCGTGTGTGGGTAAAAGCCCCTCACAGCTGGTGTACAACAGTACCAAGTGGGGGCGTAACTCTGGAATCAGCAACTCATACATTATGCTAGTTGATGGAATGCCAAGATACATAAAAGACTTGTGTCCCTGTGTAGGTCTGGACAATTTGGTAAATGACACTAACAGTGAGTGCTCAGGAAGTGAAAGGATAATCATCATTGAAGGTAGGGCCAGTACTTATTCAGATGGTGAAGACTTTGTGTGTGAAGTTGTTAGACCAGAGGACTTCTCAAGAGATGAGTCTTCTGAACATACCATTCAATCTACTCCAGTAATCATCCTGCTCTGGTGAAGCTCAAAAGTAAAGAGGCCTGCCCATGGGTGTCACCTATGTGATGGGGGAGTGTAATAAAAGAGAAAATCATCTACCTTAAAAAAAGTTCGTGTTTTTGTGCATCGTCTGCCAAAGGAAATTAAAAAAAATTGTTAGCACAAAAAGAGTTGCTATAAGTTTTAGATAAGCTAATGTTCTTTCCCCCCTGTCTGCTGTGGCCAATCAGAAAAAATCACTTGGTGAATAAAGGCCATTGCTTTTTTTGCTTACCTGGGAGAGAATGATTTTTGAGCTTGGTGAGTGAAAATGCTTTTCTGCTGTTGTAAGGCGAAGGTTGGATTTCTGACCCTGTTTTCGTTGTGGGTTATCTTCTGCTACTTTTTAAATTAATTTTCCAACTTTTTCACAAATACAGGTGTGAAAAAATATGCTATCCCAAAAGAAATATTCATTCAGTCTGAAAAATAAAATAAAATGAAAAAAAAAAAAAAACATTTTATACCACATTTAACTTTTTTTTTTAAAAAAGATCACCAATGAATAATAAGTAAATTAAAAAAGTGGCGACAGATAGCCCACAAGTACCATTTACTTTTATAATTAAAAAAAAGAAAAGAAAAATAGTTCGGTTTTTCACAGATTTCATTTTTTGCTCTGCAAGGACAGCACACCGTGAAAAGTGCTCAAAATTTATTATTTATAGATTTTGCGTACTACAACGTGAATCTTACTTTAAAAACACACGAACACGTACAAAAACACTATCAGTAACACTAAAAAAGTTTAAAAAATTTAATATCGACTACTTACTATGCACATTACAATATTTGTACAGTGTACACTGTAACATTTATGATGTATGACAAATATAGCCTTATTTAAAATCTTTCTCTCTCTCTGGCTGCTTATCTTTATTTACACTGAACAATAAATAAATAAACAACAATGCTCTAAAAATCACTGGTGCTGGGTAAATGAATGGCATGCAGTGATGTAAGGACGTGCTGTGATGACTGCACTGGGGACTGAGTCATCATTTTATCAGCCAGAGACTAGACTAAAAAGAAGAAAAAAAATGAATGCATTGCCATTGTGTAATGTGTAGTAGTTGCAAGAAATTTAGGAGAAAAATGAATAAAACATATTCTGTTCGGTCGTATTAACTGGCTGGAGTGATGTTACGAGAAATAACTTTTACAATGTAAATTCGTCTCTAGCTTATTTGCAGGAACGGGTGTCGCCGATATACCGTTTTTTTTTTTGCTTTTGTTTTCTTAGCATAACACTTCTCTTGCATCTCATCTTCTAGCCACGCCCTTAAATTGAGTTGTTACGCCAGAGACAAGAAGTTTAAAAGGTGAAAATAATAAAACATAAGCATTTTTTTTTTTTGCAAACAAAAAAAAAAAATAAAAAAAAAATAAGACGACAAAAAAACCAAAAAAACAATCGTAATTGTCATCCAATAAGGAAATCTGATAATAAACTCTGTTAACAGTCAGTATGTTCAGATAAACTATTTTCTTTTTATTCGATGAATCAAACAAATAAACAATAAGCGGAGCCGGTACATTTGCTGAAGCCCGGATTTAAGACAAACAAGCAAATAAAGGACTGACGAAGCAGTGCGTTGGAGGATGGAATGGGATCAAGGGAAGTAACTCTAATTAGCATATCTTCGAGTGAGTGGAGAAAAATAGAGAGAATTGTTTTCACTCAGCATGCATCGAATTAAAAATGCTCTGGTATGAGGCAATTCTTATAGACAACGAATAAAATAAATAGACATTGAATATAGTTTGAAAATTATTTTATTGTACTCTAAAATTATGTTTTGGAATTTATGCCCAACAAGAATTTGGTGGGAAAGCTTAGTTTTTTTTTTTTAGTTCATTGACGAGTTGGGAGTTCAACAGTGTTTTTTGTCAAAAGATCGATAAAATTTAAACTTTTATTAAAAAAAAAAAATGATTTTTTTTTTACCATTAAATTTCAGTGCCGTGATATTTTTATAGCATTGACTAAATTAAATTGTATAAGTAATATTTATGACACTTATTAACTTTAAATTCATTTTTAAATTGTGAATGAATGCATTGGCCAAAAAAGTGTGTCTTCTTTTTTAGCATTTTCTTTTCTTAGCAGTTCGCTCGTAGAGAGCAATTATAAAAAATATGTCTAGTAAAATTGTCACCAAACAGTAAACAAGGAAAAGAAAGATTTTTAGAAGAATACAGAATGATTCACTCAAAATTGTGAGAGTTAAAGGCTTTTCAGAAAAAATAAACAATAATGTCTTCTTAATGTACAATTCCACCTTTGCCTTTTTGTATTTTAAGCAATTGTCTCTAGTCGTAAGGACAGTGATTTAAAGTACATGTTTCGGTAGTAAATGCATTCATATGTATGTGTATATGTTTCACTATAAACAAAAGAGTCAAAAGACATACAATACCAGATGTATATTGGCCTCTGAATGTAGAAGTTTGACGCTTATCGAACTTTGGGTTGTAATGTGTTTTCAAGGATGTAACCTTTTGTGTTGTCTATTGTATTTATCATTTATATATGATTTGAATTTCAATATCCTCACAATTAAGTGCCAAAAAAAGTGTGACAGTTCAAACAAAAGTTTAGAATTGTAAATTCATATGTATATCCCGATGTCTTCAAAAAACACAAGTATTTTCAAATTTTGCAACTAAAAAAACTTAAAAAACAGTAAAAAAAACATTAATTTTTCTGTTCATTTCAAAAAATTTGAAATTTAGGTGGAACATATTTTTACAGAAAGAATGCATTAGTCATCCACCATTATTAAAATAAATGTAAGCCTAAAAAGAATTTGGAAGAATTTGAGTCTTAAGTTAATAATAGTCAAACGATTTTTATAATAAGAGTTATAGCGGGTATCTATCTTATTCTTTTTCTAGTTGTAGTAGGATTCCGTTCTAATGAAGGGTAATTGTATACCGTGCAGGTTAACGGAATTTGGCCTATAATTCATAAAATTATTATAAAATCAAGAAAGGCAATTTTGAGTATAAATAACAATATATATATATACACATTTCAATTAATGTTTTTTACAATTAAAATAATACTTGAATATAAGTCCAACGGAGGTTAAAGTGTTCATGGAAAATAATGCTGAAAGAGATAAAAGACTTAGAAGTGTGGAAGGGCCTTTTAGGTAAGGGAATGTTCATTTTGAAGTTGCTGCTTCTAAGGTCAGTAAGTACTTTGAGGAATGTCTTTGAAGAGGTCAGTGAGTACTTATGAGACAGGGGAAGGAAAAAGGTCAGCATAGTAGCCACTTGACTTAAGTCAAGGGAGAAACTAATCAGCTAGCCCATCTCCTCTGGTCTGTCTAATGATGCTTTGTCTCTGCTTTTTATATCTGCCTTTTGGATCAGACAGCTTGTTTTGGATTTTCATACTTGAATTTGATTCTGGGCTTCCCATAGGCTGGTAAATAAAATTTGCGTATGGAAATTTGATATTTGGTTAATTTTTATTTTTCAACCAGAACATCTGAGCAAACTCGGATGTGCGGAGATGATTTTTATTCATTGGATTTCTGGTCGGCATAGAGCCAACATCCTGTCTTGTTTTTGCTTGGTCGGTATCACCACACAGTCAACAAGCTGAGAATAACTGTTAATAAGTTAATACCGTTTGTTGCTATGACCACTACTATTTGAATTTCTCTCTTTATACATATATATATATATATATATATATATAAAATTTTAATCCTACTATTTTTGTCCTTATCTATTCTAAAAAATTCCTTACTTTATCTCAAAGTTACATTTTTAAAGTTTTCTAAGAACATAATATTTAATCCTTTGATTTTTTATGCCTCTATTTTCCTTACATGTTTTAAAGGACTTTGCATTATTAAAAAAAATACTGAACTGTAATGTAATATCAATGCTGTAGAGTAAATGCTGGACAATTTCTTTACAGATGAAAAGACTTGAAGCTACAGAGAAGTGGTTCTAACAAAGAGGGCTGAGAATGCCATGTACTAAATAAATGAATAATGAGAAAGTTTTTAAGAATGGAAACAAAAAGTACGTTTTTATATATATTTTTAATCAATTCACCCCAAGCAAGGTGATAATACCATTAAGATATGTAGGGATTGAATAAAAATACAAAATAAAATAAAAAAACACTAAATAAAATAAAAATACAAAATAAAATAAAAGTACAAAATTTAAAAAAAAAATCTCCCAGAAGACAATTTATGCATGTGCAAAAAAAGAGGCTTCCTGGCGCCAAAAATATGCCTATATATAACTCTATCTCTTTTTCTGTTGGACTTTGACTGGTAAAGACATGCTGACTGTTCGGGAAGGAATTTCCCCAACATGAAATCGTTAGAATCAAAAAATAAAATCAGTGTCCAAACTGTCCCTCTAGTGTCTCTGTATCTTTCCCTTTCTCTTTGCCTATTTATTTCAGAGACGAAAGCTATTCAACAAGTCTTGGATGTTTAGGTGAAAGAACCAACCCAGCAGTAATAGCCATAACATCCGTAGATACAAGGGGGCTAGTGAGAGTGAAAGAGAATGAGAAGACTTTAAAAGGCACTGGAAACCCAATCCTAAAGAGGAAACGAGAGATAAACCTTTACTCCTGTTCAAAAGATGAGGAAGGAGTGTGAACCGGATAATTAGAATAAGAAAGAGATATTTGAAATTTCTGGAGCACATAATGAGGAAAGAGGGCTTGCAGTGTCGTTAGAGGTTGGTTATGTTTATGAATGGCCTTGTGTCAAACATAACTTCACCCACCAACATTGAAAGAAATTCTGTTGAACAAGCATGAAAAAAAGGATAAAAAACGGTTTCATTTCTAATAATAAATGTAAAATTTATTTAATGAGAGAGAAATATTATTTTGTTGATTTAAAATATGTGCTAAAAGTCTTTATAATGTCTCTCTTTTGAGAGCGTGTATTTTTGGAGTTCATTTTTTTTTAAGTCGGTTGAATGATGTGAAATGAATTTGTGTAAAAGAAAATGTGTGTGTGTGAGAGAGAGAAATAGATAATGTTGTGCTAAAAACGATTTCAGCTGGAGTGAAACCTAAATTCTTTTTGATAATACTCCTGATGGATAATAAGGCAAATGATAAATTATCTACTGAGTTATTTGCATTGGGTCTCATTGTGAGCTATGTTTTCAGCTGTCTATGGAATTGTTCTACTAGGCCATTAGTGCATGGGTGGTAGGCTGTTGTCTGAATGTGCTGGGTGCTTAGCAGGAGATTGAACTTACTGAAAAGTTTTGACTGGAACTATGTGCATCTGTCAGTTATAGTGACTGCAGGTTTACCGTAGGTGGCTATCCAATCTTTGAGGATGTTTTTTGCTACTGTGTCTACTGAGATGTCACTTAATGAATTTGTAGTTAGCCAATGAGAAAATCAATTGATGATTGTTAGCAAAGGGGTAAGAATCCATCAATGTCTGTGTAGATGTGAGAATCAAGCATTGGGTTTGCTAAAAGTTCTGATGACTTTGTGTGTATATAGAGTTGATGTTTTGATTGTAAACATTTTGATCATGGTTAGCCTAATTTATTTTTTTCTTTGAAGTTCTAGGTACTGATTCTGGTTCAGGGTAAATTTTTGGCTTGATTTCTACCCTCACATTGTCTCTCTTTCCCTTATATATATAGTGTAGTGTCAATGGTATTGAAACTTTTCTTATACAGTGTCAGTTACATTGGGTTGGACATGTCATCAGAATGAGTGACAAAATGCCTAAAATACTTTGGTATGGTCAGCTTCAGCATCGTAAAAGGCGTGTTGACCACTCATTGTTGAGGTACAAGGATAAGCTTAAGTATTATTAAGTATTATAAGTGGAATGTTCGTTACTGTCAAGCAACTAACATTCCACTGTCAACTTTTGAACTAATTGCTTCTGACAGGAAACTATGGAGATTGACGTGTCATATTGCCTTACAAGTTTTTGAATCAGAAAAGAGTACAAAAGCTCAGAGAATCAAGAGAAAAGAGGAAAGAAGTAGCTGCCAGACCAAGTGGCATTTCATTGTGGTCACGCCTGCAAGTCAATGGCGGGGCTCAAGTCCCATGAATGACATAAACATCGAAACTGGAATTAGTTTTTGAGATGCTCATACGTTGAAATCAACGGGAGAGTCCATCATATATATTGAATATAATGTTTGTATCAAGGAAGCTTCTTGCTGACAGAATTATAACTACTGGAAAAAATAAGTGAAATAAAAATCACCATGATGAATTTTGAGTTTCACTCAACTTAGTTAATATTCTAATGGAAGCAAATTTCTTCTCTGGTAAACTGTAATGAACCTATTTTTTTTCTGAATGTAAAATTTTTAAATATTGTATTAAAGCATTTGTGTAAATTTTAAAATTTGATATTTTGCACTCAGCCTTTGATATTTTGACTGGAGACATTCTGATAGCAAAAATATTTTAAAGACATTCTTAAGTGAATGTTTGATCTCACATGGAAAGTTATTTTAAAATTCTCTTGACTTTAACTAAGTTAAAACTTATTAAATTTATCTTTCTTAACTTTTTTAAATTGAAGTAGATAGACTCTACTACTGCCTGGTTCATACTCCTCCACCTTCTCTTGAACATGAGTAGAGGCTCATCCCTTGTTCACTGTTTAGGAAAGGAATTCTGATTTTTCTTTCCTCTCTTCAGGTCTTAATAGTTGTCGCAAGTTTTTTATAATGTGCGTGGATGGTGGCAATGTCTATTTATACTGAGGGTAGTGGCCTGGCAGTTTCCTGGTTGCTGCTTCCGACTGGTAGTTAAGGGCTCAAACTCTTGTGTAGCATCTTGAGAGGCTACTTTGATCAACAGTTGAATAATATTGGGGTTTTTGTAGTGCCATGTCATGCATGGATGGGTGTCTCTGCAAGTGTCTCCGGTGGGCAATCCTGAGGCCATATTATACTGCAGACTGCACCAATTCTCTTCCAATACATGTTGCATTTGACAACCAACTGATACTACTACTCTAGGCATCTCCTTACCAAAAAAATCTCTAATCATGATGACTCACAATCAAAGAAATAAAAATTAAACCAGCTAAACAAAAAACATCTAAACCTGTCAACAGATCTTTCTTGAATATCTGTGGTATCTGTACCAACTTTTGCAGTGTTGAATCAAAAGCCCCCTGATATCTTAGCACTGTGAAACTAAACTTGACCCTTCCTCCCTTCTTTTGATTTCTATATCTCTGGTTACCTTCCCCTCTTTGTTGTTGTTCTTTTTTCATCTACTGTCATGCACCTCTCTTAACACCAGTGTTTCTATCCTTCTCTTACCAATTCACTGACACCCCCTGTGACCTGTTCCTCTTTCTCTTCACTTCTCTCGTATGTCACCCCTGTGCACCAGTGGCAGTACTTACCTTGCTTGAGGTGAAATGATTATAAAAAAACAAAACAAGGTTGTCCATGTCATGAGTGTATGTTGATATTGATAAGCATCTATGCAACATGTGTATGAGTATCTGGAAGTGTATGGAAAAGAGTTAGGTGTTGCTGAAGTAGGTTGTTACCAGTTTTTTAACCTTGTTATTGGCGCACATATGCATCTACAGGGTGTGTAATCTAGGGCATCTGTGCCCTTCAGCTGGCTAGTTGAAATATCCCCTGGTCATTTTTGATGAACTATTTGTGCTGTAATGTGCAGACGTAGTTAAGAGCAAAACTTTATACCTACTTGGCGATTTGAGTTAAATGTTTGCACCAAGGAAAATGTGTGGTGATTTAAGGAGAAAGAAAAATGTATTTTTCAACCAATTGTTTTTTAGTCTGCTACAGATGTCATATAATGTCTATCTTTTTCTTTCTTCATACATTTATAAACATGCATATGAATATATATATATATATATATATATATATATATATATATATATATATAGTGATGATCCACGTATACTGTCTTAATATGTATAGGAAAGAATATTAAAACGTTTTGAGTTTAAAAAGTAGAAATAAACAAATACTGTCAAAAAAACATTTTTAAACTCAAAACGTTTTAATATTCTTTCCTATATATATATATATATATATATATATATATATATATATATATAATAAAACAGATTTTTATATTTATGAAATTTAATATTTTGGATAATTTAAGAATTTAAAAGCTCATTTTATAAAGTGGATTTTTAAAAAAAATTTCTCTCATAATTTCTGGAAATATTTTGAAGTAGTAGAGTATTTAATATAGTTTTTTTTTTTGGTGGGGAAAGCATGTCTGTCAGTAAATTGCTTATCCAACCACTGATAATCAATCCATTTTTTAAAAAATATTTTTTTCTCAAAAAGAATAGTTTTCATGTTGTATTTTAGAAAAGTAGCCATGTCAGGTATTACCTTTTTCTTATTTAGATCAATAGACGAGTGGAGGTGTAAAATTACATGCACCACATGTGAAACAAAATGGCAGATAAAGAATAAAAGTTAAAAGAATATCTACAAATACCTGAATCAGATCAGCTGTAATTGCTGCATAGGTTTAAAATAAATAATACATAACATTTTTACAATTTGTGTCAATAACGGATTGAATCTGATTTAATAAATGTCTAATTTACCAAGGATTATTCTGTTTATTTTAAACTATAAGGACTCTGGACCAATATTAATAAAGAGCTAATATCTTCTTTTGTATTCTAAAATAAATCATATTTCTATAAATTCATGAGCAAATATATTTTTTCAGCATGTGACTTTGTAAAAACTATTTTAATGTAATGAAATGAAGTGTTAATGGAAATAAAAAATATAAAAATATTTGTAAAATATAAAAAAGAAATATAACAAACAAATATATATATTTTTGTAGAGATATTTCTTGTTCAGATCATTATCAAATTAATTAATAGAATATTCAACTTTAATTTCAATGGCTGGTTTTGTAATTTAGTGTGTTATATAGTTCTTGCTTGATATGATTCATAAAATAATGCCAAATTTTAAAGTCTTTCTGTAAATATTTTTTAATCATTTGAATATATTATTATTTGAAATAATTTTTTGGAAGGACTTCTTAGACAGTTGGGAGTAAATATAAATGGAGATTAGTTAAATTATCTACAACTTACTAATAAATTTTTTTACTAGTATCAGAATCATGAGATGAATTCTGAAAATGCTACATATGATCTAAATAGTAAAATTCTAAATGTAGGTTGAAAAACAAAAAGAAAGAAAAGAAAATTTGTATTTAATTGTAACATTGCAAAAATAATAATGAAAATAGAAGATGAAGAACTGGAAGAAGTCCAGAAATATATTGAATTAAGACAGATGATAACATTAACAAAAGACCATGAAAATAAAATAAGATTATATATTATGATAGGGTTGACTGCACTGAACATAGACATATAAGTACCTTACCAATATACTTAAAACAATGTGTATAATGAATATATAGTGTCAGTTATAATATGTGGGTGCATGGAAAGTAATAAAATTGTTTGAAAACAAGCTAAAAAAATGGATAAAGATTAATGAAAAGAGCAATACTAGGGACAAGACTAAGTGGTAGAAAGAGTTGAATGTGAAATAGAAAACTAGATACAGGATCTTATAGAAGTAATTAAAATAAAAAAATTCAAATGAATGGGTGAGAGACATGATAATAAAGATGGAGTAAAATGTAATTTTTTTATGATCATTTCACCCCAAGCAATGCAGAAATGCCATTGGTACACAGGGGGCTACAGTGAGAGAATAAAAAGGTACAGGGGATGTTGAAGAAAAGATAAGAGATGGATGGGAATCAAGTTGATAAAAGATGACAATTGACATTGCATTTAAACTTTTGGAGAGTGTAGCTATCAGGGAAGCATGTAAATGGAAGTGAGTTTCACAAATGGAAAGTTCAAGAAAAGAAGCTGTTAGAATAGAAGAGTGGTTACATTTAATTAGTTTGACAGCAGAGTATATGCAGAGACCCGACAATTTATTTAGCAACAGTTAGAGTTACATACTACATTATTTTTCAATATAACCACTGGTGGCAACAAAGACCATCTCAAGGTGGGTGTGAAATGAGTCATACACTTTGGCGACCATGTTCTTGTCCATAGTGGATTGTGTTGTGGGTGTGCTTGTTGGTCTTGGCCTTGATCACACTTCAGAAGAAATAGTCAAGGGGATTGCAGTCGGGTGACCAGTGGTGAAGAACATTGTTGAGCAGCCATGCCTGGGTTGTCTTTGCCTTGTGTACAGAGTTCTGCTGGAAGATGTAGGGGTGTCCAGTGGTGATCTCGCCCATCCAGGGCTTCAGCACCTCCTGGTAGATCTCAGCAGTGATTTTCAGGCCCTTTTGAAAGAATGCTGAGGTTCTTCTCTGATGAAAAGAATTTAATCCAGGACCAGACAAGCAACAAGCAGAACGACAGATGGATCTGCAAAGACATTGAGAAGGTTCCTGTCGTGAAGCATACAAAGTTTCCCTCCTCTGTCATGGTCCTAGGTGTCATCTCCAGTGAGGGGGATGTCATGCCTCCATTCTTCTTTCAAAAGGGCTTGAGAGTCACCACTGAGATCTACCAGGTGCTGAGGAGTGTGGTGGACACTGCTCCTGCAGATGAGGCCAAGATGACCCAGGTGTGGCTGCTCAACAATGTTCCTAACCACTGGTTGCTAAACTTGTGGCTGCCCTTCTTACCCGACTACAACCCCCTAGAATATTTCTACTGGGGTGTGATCGAGGCCAAGACCAACAAGCACACCCACAACAAGGTCGACTCTCTGAAAGCTGCCATCATGGTGGCATTCACCGCTATGGACAAGGACATGGTTGCCAAAGCATATGACTCATTTCACGCTCGCCTTGAGATGGTTATTGCCGCCGGCGGTGGCAGTTACATTGAAAAATAATGTAGTATGTAACTCTAACTATTGCTAAATAAACAGTCATGTACAACTTTTGTTTTTATTGCCTATTTCATTTTCTTTTTGTCAAGTGTTGGATTTTGCTGCAACACTCTGTAGATTCAATGTAGCCATTCTATTTGAGGTCATTTGAGAGAGTGAGGCCAAGGAGCATTGCTCTTTAGGAGATTAGTGTTATCCATTCTAATGGTAGGTAGGAATATTTCTCTACGGTGTTTAAAAGAGAGCAGCTTTGTTTTAGAGGCATTAAAATTTATGAGTCATTTCCTACCCGATTCTAAAACTGGCAGTCCTTTTTAATTGCGGCAGTCATGTTTACTTTGTCAGCCTTGGCAAATTTCTTATTGAGACAGGTGTAAATGGTGTTGTCATCTGCATAAATGCTTACTTGGGAACTGATTACATCAGGAACATCATTAATGAAGATCATGAAAAGCATAGGACCTAGAATAGAGCCTTGAAGAACACCTGCATTTGCATGAAAGGATCTGGATAATTGTCCATTCAAAACAACTTTCATTTAATGATTTTGATAGAAATGATTGAATTAAATTTCACAATCATCCAGAAATGCCATAGCTCTGGAGCTTGCAGAGAAGGCCAGCATGTCAAACCCTGTCAAATGTTTTTCAGATATCAAGAGCAACAGCTCTAGCTTCACTGTTCCTATCAAGAGCTTGGTATATATATTCAGTGATGGTTGTTAGCACATCAGTGGTAGATCTGGTGAAATGGAAGCCATATTGTTTGTCAGAGAGAAGGTTGTGAGATCTGAGATGTCTAACTATTTCAGTATTGATAATAACGTTGAATACCTTGTCAAAAAATGAGTAGAAGTTTGCTTGATTAATGACTAATGGGTATCAATATGCAGAAGGAAAAGACCAGGATGAAGATAGAAAGATGAAACAGTGGAGTTTACTGGTAAAACATAGCAAAAAATATCACAGCTAGAGTTATCATGGAATGTTTTGGAAGACCATTGTCCAGTTGGAGATTTTGGAAGGCCTTTGTCCAGTAGGATATTTTAAAATACTTTTGTCCAGCAGAAGTTTTGAGGAGGCCTTTGACTAGAAGAAAATATTGGAAGGCCTTTGTCTAACAGTAGACTTTGCAAAATCTTTGTCCAGCAGAAGATTTTGCAAGACCTTTCTCTAGGAAGAGACTCTGGGGGCACTTTAGCCACCAGAGTATTTAGGAAGTCTTTTGTCCTGCAGAAGATTTTGGAAGACCTTTGTCCTGTAAAAGATTTTGGATGGCTTTTGTCCAGTAGATTTTGGAATGTCTTTTTCCAGCAGGAGATAGAGTAAAACCTTTGTTAAGTAGAAGGTGTGGGAAGGCAGAAGTTTTTGGAAGGCCTTTGTCTAGCATAAGAATTTTAGAAGACTTTTGTCCAGTAGATTTTGCAAGGCCTTTGTTCAGCAGAAAATTTTGCAATGTATTTGTCTGTATTTTCCTACAGTAGTTTGTCATTACTTTCTGCAGTAGACTGGTTGCTAACCAAGGTTATAGAACCCAATCTTTCCTGTTATTTAACCCATAGCTAGAGGAAAAAGCAACAGATTAATACCTTTCTCAAGGGTATTTGTGCGTGAGTGAATGCAACAAATTCAATTGGAATTCAAACTTGACTTTTCAATTTCTTGTTCCGAGCTGATAGCTACTGCTCCACAACACATATCCATAACTGACACTTTTCATCTATATAATCAAATTTTGCATTTTTTAAAACTTTTTTTTTCATTTCTGGGGATTTTTTGTATTTTGTTATTTTATTGCTGTGATATCATTTGTTCAACAAGCGTATATGAATTCAGAAATTGAACTCACAAATACCAAATAACTCCATCACTTTAATCCACTATAGTCTACCATAAAGTGGTGCACTTCTAGAGCTTTTAAACTGAATGTCAGATAATTTAACATTTGTTATAATCTTCTTCTTCTATGTGCCCTGTCCTTTCTGGATGTAGGCAATCATGGCTTTCTACGTCTCCCTATCCCTAGTGGCTCTTAGCATACCTTCTCCTGTTACACCATGTAACCCTCGTTCTATCATTCAATTGATTAGGTCCTTCAAATATGTTATCTATTGCTTCCCCCTGTCTCTTTTTCCCTCTATCTGGCCGGTTAGTATCAGGTTCTCCAAGCCCTCTTTCCTCATTCCATGTCCCAGGAACTTTGCTGTCTCTTCCTGATGCTCAGTATTAATTTCCTTTTCATTTCCAAAATTTCATTGCTCACATGCTCGATCCATGATATCCGCAGCATCTTTTTGTAGAACCATATTTCAGTTGCTTCAAGTTTTTCTTCATCTTTGAGGATATTGTCCAACATTCACTGCCATATTGAAGAACCAACATCACATAGCAATCCAGTACTCTTTTCTTTGTTTCTAGCGTAATAGTTCTGTTTCTTAATACTTTACTCAACTTCTGGAATGCTTCCTTCACCATGCCAATTTGCCTTCGGATCTCTGTGTCGCAATTTCTGTCTTCTGTTATAACACTTCACAGTTATTTAAATTTTTGTACCTGCTTGATTTTAGTATCCTTGACCTGTATTTGGCATATTGGGCTGCCTTTTTTAATGATGACCATGCATTCAATTTTCTTGCAGTTTATTTGTAGTCCTTTCTTGTCACTCTCTTCAGCTACCTTCTGTAGGAGGTATTGCAGTCTCTACATGGTCAATAACAATCATGACGAGAACAATATATTCAACAAATCAATATTTGGACAAAATCAAATTCAACAAAAACTGCAAAGGATGCAGGCTGGTCATTTAGAAAATGAACATCAGTGAAAAATTGTTTTGGTTTCTTATTGTTGTTTACAAGAAGTTGCTTTCATGAGAAATCTATCTGGTTATATCACCTAGCTTTTATTGTGATTATTTCAACAATCAAATGACAAACTTTTAAGCATTTAGAATTATCTAATAGATATATCTTTGAACTTGGTTGAGATAAACATAATTTGGTTAATATTTGCTCCTATGAAACTTGAAATAATTTTGTTTTTAAACTGCTGACAGCATGATTTTATTTTTTAAATATTACATAAAGAGTAAGTCAGGTTTATATCATTATAGGATCACTCTTTAGATACTTACAAATACTTACTAGTTGTTTTCTGCACATATTTACCTATATGATGAAGAAATTTGTATGAAACATTATAGGCAAAATTTTACTCAAACTTTTTTTTCCACAGTTGAGAGATTTTTGATTTTGTATTTGGGGCTGACATCTATTCAATATGAGACAAGAAAATACTGATATTAAGATCTGACTAAAAGCAAGTTTGGAAAATATAATTTGACATTTGGCTCAAGTTATGTTTTACGTTCAATAGAAAATACAATTTTTTTTTAAAACATGTTTGTCACTTTTAAAGGAAGATTAATAATGATGTACACAAAGCTAGTAATATTATTCAAAATAATATATAAAAACGAGATCATGAGTTGTGGTTAGTATTCATGTCTTGCAAGACATTAATAGTGAGTCAGACAAATATTAATAAAAAAAATGTGTTGTATGCCAAATTTCAAGCTGAGATTCAGTTCCAACTACCAAATAGCTGACACTAATAGGTTGGTTAAAAGTTATCAATCAGCAATGTATTTATGTGAATAAAGAAAAACATTAGGCAAGATTAAAACTTGCATCACTTTTTCTCAGGAAGCCTCTATTAGCATGACAGCTGCCTTACCAATTAGGCTACGTATTTTGGTAAATAACTAAAAATAATGACATACTAAATAATTGTGGAAAATAAGCAACATATTTGAATGATTGCAGTCTCCATGGCTTCATTGATAAGGCTGCTGTCGTGTCATGACAAGATTCTCGAGAGAAAAGTGATGTGTCCCGCTGGAGGAATATTTCCAATTGCTTTAAGGCCCGAAATGATCGTTTGAGACTTGCAATAAAAAATTGAAATTAAGATGAATAAGAATTGATAATTTTTCATTAAAAATAAACTGTGACTGATAACTACTGTTGTTGGTCCGATTTTTTGGCATAATTTTCCCCGGATGTGTTTGATCCTTTTTTTGTCAAGTCTATTTTAAAATGCTCATTTTCAAGCCAAGCATCAGAAAAATTTGCGCAACACAGTTATTCTACTTGGATTTCTTCCCATTTAGCCTTGCATATAAATATCAATAACAAAAATAAAGAGAATTGATAGTATTAAAAAAAGTTAAAAAAAAAAAAAAAGTGATGTTCCATGTTCAAGACAAGAGATTTCTTCAATATTTCATTTACTTTTTAAATTTCATGTTTGGTTAGCGCTGTTTTTCTGATGCCAACTATTTTTTTTAATCTGAAGATAATATATTTTCTTTTCTCGTTGAGCAATCTTAAAATGTCATTGAAAATTAAAGCTAATGTTAATTATTATTCTCTCTCTAATTCGCAAACTTCGTCGCAAAAAGAAAAAAAGCAGTTTCTCACTTTCCCTTCGTTTGGTAGCCGGACGAGATCTCGCGAGATTTTACACAACTATTAACGAGAGTTTCAGTCGAGAGATTGCGAGATTTTATGTAACTAGTTTTCCTATCCATGATGGCTGACCCGAACACTGAGGTATGTTATCTCCTGCAAAAATATACAACATTTTACTTTATTACACGTTTTGGTATAACTATAATTTTTCGCAGCTGCAATCACTTGTCTAAATTGTTGTATTTGATTGGTTTTATATTGCAAAGTTCATGCATTATGCGGTTCGCTATTATTCGGCCTGGAGTTGTTGGTGAATCAACTGGATTATTAGTAGTTTTTGTTAGCTTTTGTTACATCTTTACTACTGTTTTAGTGACCAACCTGCTCCAGACTGACTTTAATTTGTCATTTTTTATTTTGTGTGGTCTTGTTATGAACATAATAGGCAATTGGTGAGTGTAGATTGTATATAATTGTAGACGAGTGTAAACTATCGTCTCAGATTCATCCATATATGGTAGTTATGACGTAGCTAGCTGCCGACTTATTGCAACTACTGATGCTGCTACCGTCAAGCAAGATGCTACTACTAGCTTATTTTCTTTCTCTTTCATCTCGGTTTCTTGCATGCTTATTATTATTATTATTCTTTCTCGAAAAATCAGTATGAAAACTTGACAGTTTCATAAAACATGGGGAAAAGAATCCCCTTGGTCTTGATTAAACCTTATCGCTTCTTTATTTTTCTCGGTGTGCATAATTTTTTCTCTTCTTTCTTCCCTTTCTGGTCTTTGCAGAGCGAGCATCAGCATCAGCCGTCGTCATCAATGCCATCTCTTTCTCAGTGAATTTATAGATGAAGAAATAAAGGAATAAAATAAAGACTATAGTAACCAATTTTTACATTTATTACCAAATCAACCTTAACTTGGCTTGCTACCTTGGAGTCGTGACTTGTCTTCGATTATTTTTAGTGCTGTTTGTTGTTAACCCCCAGACAACTGGGAACTTTGACGACAGACACGCACTCTCTCCTGTGAAAACCAACACGCCAACCAAACGAAAGACAAAAAGGAGCAAAATTAGGACAAGAAAGAAAAAACAGACTTCTAAAATACAGGAGCCCTAACCTTTGTTACAGAAAGGTGTAGCAAGCAGACTAAAATCTTAACCATGGCGTTATCGTTGGACAATTTCATGCCGAATGTCATTACCCAGGATACGAGGAGCAGGTCGCTTGTCCATTCGGATTTAGTGGCCTATCTTAGCGATCCCGGGGCATCCCTAGCTTGTGAAGACATCGACCAATTCATCAATGGTCTCGTTGCTTGGGTCAATAGCAGCAATTTCAAGGTAATTTTTAAAAAAAATCACATCTCTTTTAGACTTTCATTTAAATAAATGAAAAAAAAAAAATTCTTCAGCATTGTGCAGCAGTCTAATTTGGTTAGTCATCCATCAGCTGATAAAAAGAAATCATCATGCCCTTAAAAATTTGTGATTCGGCATTTGTGTCAAGACAATGTGAGATGGTAGTAGTAGATAAATTATTCGGAATAATTTTTGCGTAGATTTCACATTTGAAAAACCGAACATACAATAATTCTTGCTCGTGTTTATCAAACAAAATTAACAGATTAAGAAAAAAAGAATTCGCAAACTTTAAGACTAAGCCTTAAGCTGAGTTAACTTAAACTACTTTTTTAAAAAAATCTGTGATTATTACAGTTATTTAATTTGTTACAGTGATTGATTTGTAAGAGAAAAGCAGATGTTCTGTAAGAACGGAATTATGAATTATAAATGAAAAAAATCGACATTAAAAAAAAAAGAAGTGTATCGCTATCAAAATACCGTGTAAGAAAGTATTCTGTATATTTGTTTAGAATAATACTGATTAACTTTTCTAAAATTTTTACTTGAAATTTTTAGTTACTTCAAAAATGTCGGTTTCATCAATATAAAAAATATTGTAATAAATTACAAAATATTTTTACTTGATGTATAAAACAACAGCTGTTGTGCGTGGAAATACTCATTTTTTATTGTAGGTTGTCTTTACTTTTCAAAGGTTGAAGTTACTGAATGTTACAATGTTTCCTCAAATTAAATATCAGATTTTTAAAATTACTCTTCAAGTTTCTTTCTTTTTATGTCTGCTTTAAAAAAATGCTTTGGCTTTATTCGTGATTGTGTTATGTGTGTGTGATAATTTCCTCCTCATCAGGTTCAACTCGAGAAATTTTTATCTGTATTCATTGAGCACTCCTCTGAGTTAATGTTTTTTTTTTGTAAGAACTATATTTTTTGTTTTCGTGTAACAGTTTTTTGACATTGACAATCTGGTCTGTTTATCCACCCTTATCTGTTTTCGTGAATCTGTAATATTAAATTTTAACATTGCTGTGACTAAAATATTATAAATGAAGCCATTATTAGTCCACCATTTCCTACATTCTTCTGCGAGATTTGGTAAGAGAACCTTTTCATTAAAAAAAAATTATTGGAAATAATGCTCATTATTGATTCTTTCTGAACAGAAAATGTAAAAAAACAAAACAATTAAACTATTTGAATAAACTACAATAACTGCATAAATGTTTTTTTTTTTTTTTTGACTGACTTCTTTTGTAAACATTGAAAGTGAAAAAAAAATCTGTCCAGCTATTTGCTTTCAAGTTTTTTATCATCAAATATTTGACATTTTTGTCTTTCTAATAAAGTAAAAAAAAAAATGTATGTCATACTGAATTTTTTTAAAACTGGATCCTTAGTTTTCATTTTTATTATTAATTGAATTCTGACGTTATTTTTATTTTTTATTTTTAGATATTCACTTTTTTTATGGATATATTTTAACACGCATTATTGCTCAACAATACATTGTTGAGCAATAATGCAGCAATATATTTTTTAATCATCATTTAACGTTTCAATTTTTTGTCTCCTAATTAAATTAATTCTCAGATCAAAATTTTGAAACGTTTTATTTTGATTCTTTAATTTATTATTTACTCCATTGTTGACTCAATTTAACTACAATAATGTGAGGCTGTCAGAACGTTTTCTTAATGGCTCCAAATAGCCAACCACTCAGTAATAAACCCAGTCACCTGCGTAAGAGTTTTTGAGTCCCCAAATATTTAGGTGGAGACAATAAATAATTACTACATTTTATTGTACCACTGTTCGTCTCTATTAATTTACTGTTGTAAAAATCTGACAGTAGATTTATTTGTTCATTTGTTTGATATTGAGAAGCTACAATAATAATTAAGGGGCATCATTAAGTTTCTGGTATTTTTGTTGGCAAATAAAGAATAAAAGAGAACTGAAAAATCACTTGCATATATACGTGGTGTTAAAATATATTGGTGACATCTGGTAAACTAGGTCTCAAATTTGATTGATCAGTTGTATATACAATAATACACATTTCTATATTTCAGTTATGTAAATAATGTTGGCCTCAAATGTTTAAATATATCAGTAACTAACCTAGTTTCATTTTTATTTTCAATAAATTTAGTATTCAAATTCCATATTGTTTCTGTTTAAAATACTTGAATTATAACTTCATATTGCATTAGAACTAAACAACTATCTATATTTCATACCACCTGTTGTAATCTATTTTTGTGTATTTTTTTAATCATTTTTATTTAATATTTCTGAAGAATGTACTGCTTTTTAGCCCTTCTTAAATCATCATGAATTGATTAAATCAATGATGAGGGAGAGATAGTTTTTTAACACATTTGACTTTAATTCATTCTCTTGGGTTATAGGAAATAAATGTTAGATAATTTACATTTTCCCCCAAAAATACTTGTAAACTTTACATTTTAATGTTGGCTTTAAATTATATTCTAATACTTATAGATATGGTTGTGATAATGAATTTAAAGTCGTAAATCTACAAAGATCTGAAGCCATTTATCCAGGCTAATTAGTGTCTGGAATCATTTAATTTCAGTTATCTTAGCTTTTTGGCAACAGCCTGCTATTGAAAGGTACACTTGCTTGCTGAAAGCTTTCCTTTAGTTTATTGTTTAGATATGAATTAAGAGAATTTGAATTGCTAACTTGTGCTTAATTGTCTAAGTGTTTTTAAGAAATGCTTACTATAATATTTAAAATTCATTAATAATTATTGAGGAGAGTTAATTTTGGTCTGTATGTTTTTCATTTATTTTAAGATTGTCATGTTCATACACTGTCCTTTCATGCTGATTTCAATGTAAATCCATAAGAATAGTTGTATTGAATAAATTAAATAGAAAAAAAACATTTGATCCTCAAACTATACTGTTTTTAATAGAATTAGAGAGTGAAAAGAAATCTCCACGCCAGCCTAATCTGGTACTTTCTATTTTATTTGAACAATTATTTGAAAATGTATTCGTAATTTACAGTAAAACTTTATAGCATGTTAAAATTGTATTATTATTTGTAATTTATAAATTTATCTTCAGTAGTTTGAAATATTATTCAGCCAACCTGTTGCCTTTTTACACTTGGGATTCAGGTTGGCAAAAATGTAAGTAAAAATTAAACTGTAGTGTAGCTTGAAATTGTTTTCTTTAATGTTGTTGATATTGGCTTTAGAAATTTTTAAAAATAAATCTCAGCCAAGTTTTAAGTAAGAGATTATGACTGCTGATAATGATAAATCAATTTATGCTAAATCGTTGTGGTACAGTGGATATCAGCTTGGAACGAGAAACTGGGGAGCCGAGTTCGAATTCCAGTTGAATCCATTGTATTCACTTACGCGCAAATACCCTTGGGAAAGGTATTAATCCGTCTCTTCCTTCCAGTTATGGGTTAAATAGCAGGACAGATTGGGTTCTATAGCCTTGGTTGGCAACCTACTGTGGGATAATCTTCTGCCCAGTTAGTTGTGTCTCTTTTGAGACATGATCACCCAAGCGTGTATCACGTATGGCACTTTAACTGACTGAATTGATAACATTCTGTTAAGTACCTCCCTTGTCCACTTTTTTGCTAAAAATCAGCATAGCATGATGAAAAAAAGGTCCCAAACTTAATAAAAACAAAGTTGTTAAAATGTTTAAGAAGAAAGACCAAAATCCTTTTAATCCTTTCTAACATGTTTGCAATTTTGGTTAAAATTTTTTACTACTTTTTTTATTTTGTTTTTTTTTTCTGCAAGTGTGGGACCATAGTTGACTAATGGTAATTTTTTTTTTCTGGTGAAAAACACATTAAATTGGAAATTCTTTCAAAAATAAAATAATTGTCAGGTTTTAATGAAACTTTCAGGACTTATTCACAAATAAATTTGTGAAATGATTAAAATGTTTGTTTAAAAAAAAAAAATTATACACTTGTTACCCAAATTAATTTAATGAAATTTCTAGAAATTTTTGTTGCTTGTTAAAAGATACATAAATCACTACTACTGTTCATTTTAAAATCTGTTTTTCTGCCTTTTTTTTTTTTTTTAACTTGAAGTAAATTATACTTTAAATTAGCTAATATTCCTCAAATAAAGTCTCAAAAAATTATATTTTATTTATAGAAGATATTATATTAATAAAGAAAATTACATAGTGATGAAAAACTACTAAAAAGGGCACTAATCAGTTATTTAAAAAAATGATTCTAATCAATATAATTTCTGTTAGCAAAAATACACTACAGTATTTTACTTAATGGAAATAGTAAATTTAGTCCTTTTGGTTTCAGTTAAAGCTAAAAAAAAAATGAAAGCTTCAATAAAGCTTTTTCATTTATAAAAGTTCTTTTTAAGACTTAGATATCCTGAATTTTTAGTGAAAAAAAAAAAAAAAAATCAAGGTACCTACTGTTAATGTTGAATTTAGCTTTTAACCGTTTGGTTATAAATGTTATTTTTACTGTAACATTTTTACATTAAATATGATGATTCTTCATATGATGGGTTGATCCTGATTCTCATTGATCTACCAACCTTTACTGTTGATTATATTGTAGGGGACATCTTATCTTATCTTATTCTTTTTCTAGTTGTAGTAGGATTCCCTTATAGTGAAGGGTAATTGTATACCCTATCTTCCCACAAGGAATTTGGCCTTGTGGGAAGATAGCCCACTATAATTCATAAAATGATTATAAAATCAAGAAAGGCAATTTGAGTATAAAATAACATTTATATATATACACATTTCAATTTATGTTTTTACAATTAAAATAATACTTGAATACAAGTCCAATGGAGGTTAAATTGTTCATGACAAATAATGATGAGCTGAAAGAGATTAAAAGCTTAGGAGTGTGGAAGTGTCTTGAAGTTAATGGGATGTTCATTTTGGCTTCTAAGGTCAGTAAGTCAGAAGTACTTTTGAGGAATGTCTTTAAAGCGATCAATAAGTACTTTTGAGACAGGGGAAGGAAAGAGGTCAGCGTAGTAACAGATAGACTTAAGTCAAGGGGAGGCACTGATAACTATCCTATCTGTCTGTCTAATGATGCTTTGTCTTGCTTTTTATATCTGCTTTTTGGATCAAAACGCAGCTCATTTTGAATTTCATCCTTGTATTTGATTCAGGCATTCCATTGGCTGGTAAATAAAATGGTAATTTGATATTTGATTAATTTTTATTTTTCAACCTACAATGAATTTTATTCATTTGCCTTTTAGTTGTGAGAGAGCCAACATCCGGTTTCTCACCACATAACTTTTGCCCCATAAAACGGAGTGGTATTTTGGTATCTGTTGTCACTTTTTTCAAATAGTTTTTTTTATACAGTTTTTTTTGTTCCGTTTTGCTGTTTTCTTTTATTTATTTGTTCTGTTTTGTTTTGTTAGAAATAAAAATGTTTTTTTCTTCCATTTAACTGTTCTACTGGACTTAGTTTTCATTTTTGGTTTGTTTTCGTTAGTTTCCTCGGTACAAGATGGGGGTTTATCGAAATCCTGTTTTGATTTGATGGAATCTTTTGATTTTATATTTTCAGCAATGTACGCCAGTTTTAATCTGTCTATTGAGACTTTACTATGGACGTTGTCTGATTTTTTTATAGTAAAATATTTTTTGTGACGACTTATTACTTGATAAGGACCTGTGTATGGGGCTTCCAATGGTTTTCTTACTCTGTCAGTTCTTAGATAAATACTTTTACATGTCTGTAAATCTTTTGGGAAGTAGGTGTTGAATGTAGGTGTCCGATGGATAATTTGTCCATCAAATTTCTGCATTTCGTCTTTATTTCATAGGCTCGCGAAATGGTAATTTGATATTTGATTAATTTTTATTTTTCAACCAGAACATATTCATTTGCCTTTTAGTTGTGAGAGAGCCAACATCCGGTTTCTTGCTTTTGTTCGGTCGGTATCACCACAATATAATTATATGCTGCATTTTGTGTAGTGTTAGTTTTGTGAATATTTGTATCTCTTATGCAGGATATATGCTAAAACTAATAGATTGTTTCAATTTATTAATTCCCCTACTTTTATTCAATTGAGCTGTTTACCTTGTATCATTCAATTTGTTTACAGAATAAGTTTTGCTTTAATAGTTTTGGTGCATTGATTAGTTAGTTATGCCAATTATAAATTGCAGCATTTGATTAATAACGACCACTCTTAGATTTAAAAAAATGAAGGCTTTACTTCTAATTTTTCCTCTTTTACATTGTTTTGAGAAGTGGAAAGAAAAAAAGAAACCAACTTAGCTTATCCTACCCCCTTATGTGCGTTGTGATGCAGTGGATATCGGCTCGGAACGAGAAATCGGGGCGCCGAGTTCAAATTCCAGCTGAATTCATTGCCTTCA
The DNA here is from genome assembly GCA_037127315.1 of Ascarosepion bandense. Taxonomy (NCBI): domain Eukaryota; kingdom Metazoa; phylum Mollusca; class Cephalopoda; order Sepiida; family Sepiidae; genus Ascarosepion; species Ascarosepion bandense. The sequence goes on from JBBBDQ010000851.1 coordinate 8,551,291, forward strand.
CTTGTGCGCAAATACCCTTGGGAAAGGTATTAATCCGTCTATTCCTTCCAGTTATGGGTTAAATAACAGGACAGATTGGGTTCTATAGCCTTGGTTGGCAACCAGTCTACCGTAGAAAGCAATGGCAACCTACTGCAGGATAATCTTCTGCCCAGTCAGTCATGTCTCTTTCGAGACATGATCGCCCAAGCGTGTATCACGTATGGCACTTAACTGACTGATATGTCATTCTTGAGCATTGTTTTTTTTCTTAGATTTTCATTGAGGTGAGTTAGGGATTGAAAAGCAATCCTGACTCAATTCATTTTTCTCATCAATTCTTTGAGCTACAAATAACAAAATTATTTGTAAACATTGACACACTTTAAAATAACTTTAAATGTTACTTTCATTTTACTAAGGTTTTTCAACAACTTTCTTTTGAATTATTTTACTTATTTTTAGAGGATAGATAATTGATTTTTTTCATTCATGGCTCCTTTATGCATATTTTATGACATATTGAAAACTTACACCAGTTATACTATGGTTTTATTTTTAGAAGTTTAATTAATACTTAAAATAATTTTGTTTATTAAATTCCAACTTGAAATTCCTATATTGTTTATTAAAGTTATACTCACATTTTTTTAAAATTTATATTGTAAAATGTTTTTAATGCTTAAAATATTTAAGATTGAAATTATCTTTACTATGAATGTTCTTAGTTGCTAATTTAAGGAATGTCATCAAGACTTAAACTTTGAAAAGTGAAGTCAGTCAAAACTAGATTTTCGGTATTGTTTAAAGTAAAAATGACATCTAAAATCTGTATTATCAAATTTTCAGATTTGTGTTGCTGCTGTAATGAAACCTGAAATAGTAACATAAAAAAATAATCTTTTTATACATTATTTATAGTTTAATTTAGTTAAGTTGTGGTGCTGTGGATATTGGCTCAAAATGAGAAATCGAAGAGCTGAATTTGAATTCCAGTTGAATTTGTTGCATTCACTTATGCACAAGTACACTTGTGAATGATATTAATCTGTCTCTTCCTATTAGCTATGAGTCAAATAATTGGGTTCTCTAGCCTTGGTTGGCAATGCACTGTGGGAAAATCTTCTGCCCAGTCTGTCATGTTGCTTTTGAGACATGATCACTCAAGCATGTATTACATATGGTACTTAACTGACTGATTAGAACTCTATCAATTTTAAAGTGTTTAACAAGAAAAAGAAATTTACTTGTCAATAAAATGTTTCAAATTTACATTAGAAATTGAATATTTTAATGTTGCAAGAATGAATGCTATACATTAAAAATTTGCCAAAATCTTTTCAAATAACAGAAATATAGAATGAAATAAAAACAATTTATAAATTTTTGTAAAGTATTAAAGTCTGGTGGGTTGGAGAATTCTAAAAGTGTATATTATCATCTGCTGATAGATTTTGAGTTCTAAGGATTTTATTCATCTAGATAAAAACATTAATAGGACATACTTATATTTTAAAATCTTGATGAAATTTAAGCAGTTTATTTGTTTTATTTAATTTTTGAATAGCAAAATGTTAATATAAAAATTCTTAAAAAATAGTTAAAGAATCAGAATGACATAACTTTTAAAAAGCTATCTTCTATGCTGAAAGTTTTTTTTTTTTAATCAATGTAATCATTTATCATTACTTATTGTTACATTTAATAATTTACTGTAAAATAATGACTGATTTTTATTAATATTTAATCAATTCAATGAAGAAAAGTACAGTTTTTTGTTTTATTTATGCAGTTAAGTTTACAACAAAATCATGACTGGTGTAGCTTTAATATTTCATTACAAGGAGGTGCTGAAAAATTCTAGGTTTGTCTCATTTCCACAAAACTGTATTTTTGGTTAAAAAATATACTGATTTTTGTGAAGTGGGTTGAACTAAGAAATTGTTAGAGACTTCTGTATAATTTGCTTTTTCTTTTAATTCTTTTAATTGCAAGGTGTTGACACATTTAGAGAAATCTTGATTCACACACAAATCTGACTTTTCTAAATGCTTGAAATCAATCTGTCTTATTGAAAAATTATATTGAATACTTTTTTCTAATCTCAAAATTAAATTTGTCATGATGCTAACTTAGTTGATTTGTAAAATCTATATTTAATATTATTTTAGTCATATACCTAATTCTATCCATTTCCTGTAATGGTTTCTAGCCTAAGAACTGTGAACTATGGTGTAGTATAGATTTTATGTGTTTATAGTTTGATCATTATAGAATTATGTTTGGATAGAAAAATTGATTAATCAAATCATAATTATTAATATAATTACTGAAAGATTCAGTGTCTTTATGATATGAAACCCTATACTTGATTTTATACATTCTAAGAACAGAAGATTTAAGAATTTTTTCTTCCTTTCATTTTGTAAATAGTAGAGTCCTTTCTGTTGAATAATGCTTTGGTCTAGGTTTTAATGGATGGCTGCACAATGATCTTTATTTGAGCTGTCTTTGTAGAGGTTAGCATTTTCATAGTTAACTTAATGATTATCATTATCTAAATGTTATATCTAAGTATGTTTGTTTGGCAATCAAAAACTAGTTTGGGGTTCTCAACAAAATTAATGGTCCTAACTGTTGTTAGCTTGCTGGTTGTAATGATTGCAATCTTGATGGTCAGCAGAAGAGACAAAATCAATTTAAATAAATTGGCAAGGAAAATATTAATTGGAATTGGTTGAGTAAATATATTTCTGAAATAGCTAAGCATATCCTAAACATTTGTTTCTTTCTTTTTTTCATTCCTTGTTATTTATAAACATTTCAATTTCAAGGTATTTTTCTCCTTAAGTGATATTTTTGTTTATTATAGTATGAAAGTTTATGCCTGAAATAAAATTTTGAAGCAAATATTTTATATAAGTGGAGAAAAAGTGATATGTAGTTTGCGTTAAAAGAGAATAAAATAAGAATTTAAAAATTTAACTTTTCTTTTTCTGTCGTGAGCATATATATATATATATATATATATATATATATATCTCCACAGGTCACAGAATAGAGCAACATAAGAAATAGGAGCCACAAAAATTATCTGAATAACTCTTGAAATGAAAACGTTAATTTCAAAATGACAAGATTTTGATGAAAATATTAGCAGTTTTATTATTATTGATATTTTAATAAAAATAGTATGCTTTTGTTGGAATATAAGCATATTTGATTGAATTTAATTGTATATTTCTTTTAAAACTTTCAATGTGATAATATGTATGCAAATAAAGTGGTGTCCCTCTATTAGACAAGTTTGTGTATATGACAGCCATATTGAAATGTGCATTTGCTGTACTGCTATTAAAATAGACAACACTTTAAGTACTGCTGTTGATAAGTGTATATTTTGCTTTCAAGTTTGATATCCAAAGTTACAGTCCTTAAGAATGAATGATATTTGAAATTATCTGTCTCTGAAAGCTTGAAATGCAGAAAAGTTGAGGTCAATTCATACCTTTTGTCACTTTGATTTCTGCTTTTATGCATAATATTATGAACTGATTTATCAATTGTAATTTTATTCCAAATGCCAAGTGAATGGTTTTTGTTATTGCTGGAACATTTCTTAGTTGGAGTGGCTTGGAGCTTTATGTATACTTAACTCTTGGCTGAATGTAGCATTTATAAATTAAATGTTGAATGACATACAATTTTTTGAAAATAGAAGAATCTATTTTTAAAAATGTATGTTTCAGTTTGAATTTTTGTAATCAAGAATTTAGTATTTGTTGTCTTAAATATTTAAGCTGATACTCAGTTATATACATATTCAGTTAAGTGAATAGTGTCATTTTTATGAGTATTTTCTTGAAAGGATTATACTTTTCTTAACCACTTGAGAGATGGCTGATGAGGTATTTCATTGATATGTCATGCAAAAATATATATCCTGGTCCTAAATGGTGCATCTTATTTTAAATTATTTTGGTTTTTATTTTTTTTTTGTTTAATAATTTTTGTTTTTAATGTTATATTTTATCAAGGTAAACTTGAAAAATTGAATACTTAAATGAAACATTCAATGTTTTAATAGATAAATATAATTTCTACAGTCAGTAATTTGGCTACTTACCTCTTATCACTTGACTTGGTCACTGTTACTATCAAATATATTTAAAACACACATTCTATGCTTGTGTATTTGAGAATATAATCTTGTATAATTTCTTTAAAAAGATGAGAAAATATTAAAGGATTCATAGCAGATGCAAACTAAAAAAAATGATACATTAAAACATTCCGCAAAGACTAAAAATTCTGAAATCACTAGTTATTTTACACATTTTTATGAAAAATTGGAAAATTAATATTTTTCTTGTATTGATTAAACTGCATTTTAGAAATTTTTTAGAAATATACTTGAATAACTTTAAAGTAGCTTACAAGTGACATCTATCGTCTAACTAGACTAATTTTAATGCAGCTAATAATTAAACTATACAATGCTTCTCTTTTTTTGTTCAGTGACTGCAGCTGTTTACAACACTTTTAGTATTTGTTTTGGCATTGAATGAGAAATAGATAAGATGATAAATTCAAGTATATTCTAGAACAGTGATTTACTATCTCAACAGCATTTTGTATTTCTACTTTGTTTATAGTATATGTAGATAATCATGCAGTAGCATTTTGGTCATTGGTTGTGAGTTTGATCCTTATCAAATGCTTTACATAATTTTGTCTTCTACTGAACTTCAATTTTTTTTTTTTCTTCATTAATAGGATAATATAGAAAAACTCAGATTTTATTCTTTTATCAAATTTACTCAGACATTTGTAACTTATTTTCTTTGTTATATTTAAGAACTTAAAAGATAATTCCTACATGATTTAGGATTTATTTATTGTTTGGTATTTAAAAAAAAATACATCCCAACATAATAAGGGGAAAAATCATTAGGAACACTTTAAGAATTATTATGAAGCTGTAATTTTTTTAAAGTTCAATTGATGAATTAATATATTAAGAGTGAACAAATAATTAGCTGTAATTGGTTTGGCTGGCATATTAAATCTAAGATTGTATAAATCTTAGTGAGATTTTAAATATCAGGAAATTGATAATTAAAAAATTCTTTATAGCTATTTATACTTGCAAGAACTTTATAATTTTACATTAAAATTTTTGATTTTGAACTTTTAACTTAATTATTTCCTTTAAATCTTGTTAAGGTTTTAAGAAATTTATTTGGATTAGTTATACATGGGATGAATTTATAATGAAAATAATTGTTTATGTATAAAATATTTTGATATAACTGTTTCTCACTGAGTATGGTCATGTGGTATAGTAAATCGTATCTTTAAGCAAATTTTTAGTTCTTTCTGATTAGTATTATAACATGTTTTACATGTATTTTGAGCAAATGTACTAGCTAAAATCTTAATAAGATGTAGATATTAGTCCTAATAATTTAGTATTGTAAAGATGCCTCAGCATTCAGATATGGAATCTGAATGCTGAAGCATCATCACAATACTATAAACTATTAATCTATTGATAAATAGAACTTTATTGATTATGCAACATGTGTAGCAGTTTTTAGTTTATTCTTATATTTGAGGATATAATTAGCAGTCGAAATAATTTATGTAGCTCATTCCTGTTTTTGAATAAGAATGACATTTTTATTTAATAGATAAAATTATTTTGTACTTTCAGTGATTCATATGAAATTTATTTATCTAATCTACCAAATAATCTTGTTCTTGCCTATGTCAAATTGGACATTGTCAGTCTCTTTGTTAGTATAGAGTATATACTTTTTGAGTAGAGAATATTGTTCTTCTGGAAGTTTCATCTTTTGTTGTCTATATAGATGATGGGTGTGTATATAGTTACTTAGCCAAGAATTATCTAATATGCATAATTGAATAAATTTGCATTTGAAAATATATAAATTCACATTGACTTTATATAGGTGGTAGGTGATGATAACAGAAGGTGATAGAAGATAATGTTTTCTCATTCCAGAGTATAGTTGTTCAGGTGTAAAGCAAATTACAAATATCACTTGCCACTGAACAATTACCTAAAACAGCTTGAGACCAAACTTGACAGTCATACTAACAAGCTGTGATTGTATGATAGAATCTCTATATGTACAAAATTCATACCTTCTCATTTAAAAAAAGGAATGCTATTAAAATTACTATGAATAATGATTATCACAGAATTCCTTTATTCATCAGTTATTAAAATCCTGTTACTTCATAACCTAATTATGAACAGAAAAGGTAAAACAAGAAATTTTGAATTTTTCTTAATTTTAAAAATTTTGATTAATTCTGAAAATATCTGTTGAGATAAAAAAAATTTTCTTCATATGATCATGTCAGTTAAGTGCTGCACATGATATATGCTTGAGTGATCATGTCTCTTTCAATTCAGTTGACTTGGCAGAAGATTTTCTTGCAGTAGGTTGCTATTTCTTTCTTCAGTAGACTGGTTACTAATCAAGACTATAGGACCTAGTCTGTCCTATTAGTCAACCCATAGCTGGGGTAGTAGATTTATTCATACCATTCCCAAGAGTGTGCATAAATGATTATAATGAACCTGACTGAAATTCAAACTTGGCTCATCAATTTTTACTCCAAGCTGTTATTCATTGCACTATACCACATATCCTATGATCATGTACTTAATTTGATGTATATCTTTGTAAATTGAAGTCTATAAAAAAGAAGCTCAATTAGAATTTTTCATTCACAACTGTCTTTAATCTGTTCTCTGTATATAAAAAGCTATATACATATATCATTCTTTAAACATTGTTTAAAGGTACCAAAAAATGGTTTACAGACTGAATTTTTTTTCTTTTTAATCATTTTATAATCTGAGTTATGGCTCTTTTAAATAATGATTTTCATTAAGTTAACAAGAAATTTAATATTCCTTGTTTAAATAACTAAATTATCAGAAATTGAAGTAATATATTTTATCCTCTTTTACTTGAAATTTTCTTTTATTTCCTTTTGGTTTTTAGTTTTCTGATTATTTAGTAACTATAAAACAGCTTGTTTTCTTATAATTAAAGTACTGACTTGCAGAATCATTTTTTTGGTCATCAAAATTAAAATGTTGACTTACAGTATGTTTTTGAATTTTATAATCTTTTCAAATATATAGTAGTTTTCCTTGAAATCATTTCTAAATTTTACTAAGTTCAATTCCTTCTTATTTAACAATATAGTGATAAAATAATAAGAGATAAGTGTATTTGAGCTGGAAATTCTCTGGAAAGTAGAAGGTCAATAATTTTACAAAAGAAAAAACTGAAAAGGTTATATGTTGTATAAAAGCTGATACTTAAATATATATCCTTTATTGAAAAATGTATTTTAACCAGTTTAATTCTTTTTTTCTTTTAATTTTTTCATGATTTCATCCTTGAAATATTGTCTCTACCTCAAGTTCATCATCTTGCATTAGTTGGATATTATTATTCATAGTAAATCACTTGCACTTTCTCTGCAGAGTTCTGTGTTTTATATTTAATTATATACTTATATTTAGAGATATATAATTCTCTTGTAAGTAATATGCTTGTTTTCATCCTCTATATATACTTACCCACCACTCAGGCCATTTATATTATTTGGTAAAACAGCATTAACTTGTTAAAACATTCGTGTCAGTGTTTCATAAAAGGTTGTATGCAGTAAGAAAGAAATTGCTGAATTTTATCTTCAGGCAAATAAAAATATCTATCAGGATTCACAAACTGTGGATGGGAAATATTGTAATTCCTCTCAGGAACATTTGTTGAAATGTTTTTACATTTAAATAGTTTCACTTTATTGATGAATTATAATAATAGTGAAGGTAGTATGCTTATTATCATAATTAAAAAAAATTATTAAAATATTTGGCATTTTTCTGTGTGTTATTACAATGATTGTCATTAAGTAGTGACTAATGTATCTCTTTCTCTCTCCTTATCTATGGTTACTGATACTTAGCATTTTTTAGATTTTTATTTCAGTATTGCTTGTGTAAATTTTGAATAGTGAAAATTAGGTCAAATCTTTCTTGAAAAAAAATGTTTTAATGTTTTATGGCAAATACCTTCTACATTTTATCTTTTACAAATAAGACTAATATCTTGATTTATATATATATATATATATATATATATATATATATACATGCTAAAAGTCTCCCTTCTTCTACTGAGTGACCATAGCTCAGAGGTAGAATTGCTGACTGACGCCAATTCGGCCGGGTTTCAATCCTGAGTAAAAAAGCAATTGGATGTCTAACCGTACTGATGAGCTGTGATACAGCAAAACAGATCTGTCTGTGGATGACACACATATATATATATATATATATATATATATATATATATATATATGTTTCACATAGCATTATATTCATGATCATGAGTCATGAGTCCCATAACCTATTAGTGTCATAGGGGCACCACATGTTCTGCAGCAGCAGACATGTTTGCTCTCCATACTGGTTTTGAATTGTTTTTTCTTCTAGACCGGTTGTCACCCAAGGTTATATGACCCAGTCAGTTTTGCCATTTATTCATAGTGGAGGTCAGAAAGGATGTATTCATACTTTTCCTAGAAGTATCAGCACATAAGTGAATGTAATAAACTTAACAGGAATTTGAACTCAACTTTCAGATTCCTTACTCTAGCCACTATCCATTACTCCATCATGCCTTCTTATAATATTTATTAACCTGATTACTATTTTGGAACTAAACTATTGACTTAAGGGACAGGGTATTGTTAATCATAGTCTTCTATAATTTCCTTTGATTCAAGGGTGTATAAATCAAGTGGGGGTAGTGAGTGATTGATTGATTGATTTATTTTAACTTATTTAAATGATTTATGATAATGAACTGCATTTACTATGAACTTTCAATTTTTCTTGTATTTGTTATATATATATATATATATATATATATACACATACACACACACACACACACACACACACACACACACACTTTCTCTCTCTCTCTCAAAAGATTCTTTTAAAAAATGATTATTTTATGTAAAAAATTATTTTTTAATTCTTTCTACAAACTTAAAAATTTTGGTTAAAAATCTTGTTTTTTCTGGCATCAATGTGGGACTATAAATTTGTATCAGAAATTCAATCATCTTTTTGCAGTGAAATAAAAAATATATATTTTTTAATCATTTCATCTCAAGCAAGGCAGCCTCACTGCCACTGGTGTGCAGGGGGTTACATAGGAAGAAAGTGATGAGAAAGAGGGACAGGTTATAGGGGGTGTCAGGAAGTGAGTAAGAGAAAAATGAAAATACTGGTGTGATGAGTGGAGTGAACAGAGAAAAGAGCATAAGAGAAAGGATGTGAGATAGGAGATGACTATTGACCTTACATTTAAATTCTTGGATTGTAGCTGTTGGGGAAGCAAGTATATGGAAGAGAATTCCACAGTCAGGAAGTGCAAGAAAAGAAGCTACTAGAGTAGAAATTAGTTACATTTTATTGGTTTCACTGTAAAAGGGTGGGACCTAGTTGCTAATCTAGTAGCTCGAGTAAATTCATACATAGAGGGCATCAGTGAGCTAAGTTCATTGAAGCAGAAGTCGTGAAAGTATTTGTAGAAGAGACATAAGGAAGCCACATTATGCCGGTGAGAAAGTAACTGCATCTGAGCCACCAAGTCGGGATCAATCACATTACAGATTCTTTGTTGGATTTTATCAAGAACCCCTAAGTGAATGGGAGCAGTATTCAATACGTGGGCAGATGGTAGATTTATATATAGATCTTAATTGGAGTAGATAGATCTTTCTATCGCCCGGTTCACACTCCACCCACGTCTATTGAACAGGTTAAGAAGGTCATCCCTTGTTCCCTGTTTAGGATGTGGTTTCTAGCTTTCTCTTTTCCAATTTTCTCACTATTACGTAGCCCCCTGCATATCAGTGGCATTACCGCCTTGCTCGGGGTGATACTATTAAAAAAAAAAATATAGGTGCAGGATAGATTCAGACAGGAAAAACTTCCTGGCCCTACACAGTGGACTGACCTTCTTAGCAGTGGATTTAGCTATGGATGCAATATAGTCATTCCACTTGAGGTCTGCTGAGAGAGTTAACCCGAGGAGGCGCAGTGTTTTGCTTTCATGGAGGGTAGCCTGATCCATGCTAATGGAGGGTAGGAGTGATGGTCTGTGATGATTAACAGATAGCAGCTTCATTTTGAAAGCATTAAAATTCACGAGCCATTTCTTACTCCCATCAACCACAGATGGGAGGTTCTTTTCAAGCTCAGCAGCGAGATTTGCTTTGTCATCCACAGTAGATTTTTGATCGAGGCGAGAGTAAACGGTGGTGTTGTCAGCGTATATGCCTACTTGGGATCTGATTACATCAGGGAGATCGTTAATGAAGATCAGGAAAAGTGTAGGACCTAGAATAGAGCCTTGAGGGACACCCGCATTCGTATGATAGTATCGGGAGGCATGTCTGTTCAATACTACCTTCATTGTGTGATTTGAAAGTAATGACTGGATTAGGCCAAACAGTTGTCCAGTTATACCATAGCTCTACAGCTTGCAGAGAAGGCCAGCTTGCCAGACTCTTTCAAACGCCTTGAAGATATCCAGGATAACATTGATTTGGAATTTGTAAAAATCAGATAATTGTTGGATTTTTGTGAAACTTTCAGGACTTGAATTTTAGAAAATCTTAACAAAAACATTCTTTTTACATTTGTTACTTTATACTTATTTGATTTTATTACTTTTGAGAAATTCTTTTTTGCAATGCTTAATGTTTATATTATTTACAAAAAAAGGTTTTTATGAATTGTGTTATGGACGCTATTGTTGTAAAAAGAAACTATCATTGATGAATAAGATTTTACAAGAATTGTTTTCATTTTTAATAGCCATTTTCTAACATTTCCTCAACAACAATCTTTGTAAGGCTATGAAGCAAAAGCACTTAAAATTCAATAAAACATTAGAATACTTACAATATCTAAAATTTTCAAGATTACTGAGTAGTAAAAAAAATCAAAATTATTTAAAAAAAAAAAAAAAAAAAAAAAAAGAAAAGACATGTTGTATTCACTGTTATTTTATTATTATTTCCCCCTAACGTTAATCTTACAAATATCAGATTATCGATAAATACCCACATCTGTTAAAAAAAATGCTTTTCTGTGATGTTTTATACTAATAGTATGTAATATTTGTTTTAATTCAAATTAATTAACCATTGAATCAGTTATTCTTTTCCAAAGGTGCAGAAAAGTATATTTGTGAAAGAACTTTTTTTTTAATAAAAAGAATTATTAATAATTATGGAAAAATTATGTTGTATTGATTGAGGAAGTGATCCTAGCATGTGGCACCTCTGGAAAGTGCCTGCAAAACCATGTCACTGGCTGAGTAGACAAATATTTTTGAAAACTGTCAATAGTTGTACTAGCATGAAGTTATAAGTCATTGTTACTGAGAGTTTGAGTATACAGGCATTATTCAAACTCCTAATTATGCACTCTTTCTCAGAAACTGTAACTAAGGTCTGCTTAGCATAATTACAATATAAATCACAGGTGGACTCGATGGGTGTGGAACAAACACAAGTGAGCCTGGGCAGGTGTCTATAACAGGGATTGACTAGCCAGCCTAGCAGATGGTTCATGCTAACTTCAAAGTTTCATGAGGATACAATTATAATGTTCTTACCCGTCAGCCTTGACAAATGAGAACATCATAATGGTGTTCTCATGAAACTTCGAAGTTGGCATGAACCTGCTCAGTTAATGACAAACACTTTGTGCTTATCAAGGCTCAATCTTCACCCAGACATTGAGTACTTCATGATAAAAAAACTTGCTTGGCCAAATACATTTTATCAGTAAAATCCACGGGAGGGGGGATTTTGGCACTAAATGTTATAACACCTCAACACTTATATATAATTTTTTTTTTTCAAGATTAATATGTATTTGCTAATCACTTGCTTTTACTTTGTTAAATTCATTCTATCATTTATTTTGTTTAGAGTTATTGAAGCAGCATCAGTGGAAATATTTTTTTTTCTTCCTTATCTTATTTCAGATACCTTTTGCATCCAAAGTCTAAATAATGTGTGATATATTTGTGGTGTATAGGTATTTAGACTTATTGAAAGATAAGTTTATAGCAAACTCCAAAAAAGTGTTACTTTCTTGCTATATTGTATTTAAATTTTTAGTTTTTAACTTTGCATTTGTAATTATTTATCAAATATTTGAATAATTTCAGTGATCTTTTATTGCTTCTACAAAGATGATTTTGTATGCTCACTCTTTTTCTCACACGTACACACACATGTACTTGTGGCTTTTTTTGTCTTGTCCTGCAACTGTGTGCAAATGAAGTACTTTAAGTCTGTTTTATTGTCTGTTCTTGTTCTTGCCTGTTTTAATCCTATTTTCATTATTTATATTATATTTTTGTTGTCATGGGTAATTAGAAGATTTAGTTTGACGCTTTACTTTTAGCCTTTTACTTATACTGTGTTGTTTGATATCTTTGTTTATTCTTTACAAAGAACTACTTACAATAAACTGGGGCTTTTAGTACTATTTTTAAATATATTAGTAAAAAATAGGAAATATATACAAACTTAGGAAGTATTAATATTTTTATTAATATTATAAATAATAATATAATCCTATCTAATTTGGTTTTATTTTTATATCACACTGTGACCAATCTGCATATGTGGGTTTCATTATGAAATAATTTTGTTGAAAAATAGACAACTTAAATACAAGTGTTAAATAAATGTATTTTAAAAATTTTTTTGTTTTTGTCATGTATAGCAACATGATAATTTTTAAATGACTTAAAATTGGTTCATAATGTTTTGAATAATTCAAAATAGTAACTATTTGTAATGCAGAAGGTACATTTTAAAATTAATTTATTTTGGTATCTCTAAAAAATAAACCAATACTTAAGATTTAAAATGCATTTTAAAAATGAAAAGTCTTGAAATTTTTATTTTAGTTTTAATTCCAAGCTAATAGCTTAAATTTAATATTCTCAATTGTATTTCAAACTAAAGTTAAATTGATTGGAACTTTTTTTTGTTATCAGTAAAATTGCAAAAATTGCCAAATCTGCCAACACAACATAATTCTCTTTATTAAAAATATATTTTAAAATTTCACAGAAAAGTGTTTTAACATGGAGGTTGGTGTTTTTATAAGGCGTTGACAGATTTATCAATACTTTGACATTTTTAAGTAAAGGGTGCATAACTGTAAAAATTACTTGACAAATACAATGTGAATGTCTTTTTTTTTTATATATAACTTTTCAATTACCAACTACTCTAAAAATTTCTGAAAATATCCTAGGTAATGTTTTATTGAATTTTAAGTACTTTGGCTTTTATAATCTTACTTACGAAAATGCTTGTTGAAGAAATGTTAGAAAATTATCAATAAATTTGAAATTCACTATAGTTACCACTCCTATTTTCTGACAATGTCATGTATAGACATCTATATTTACAAAATTCCTTATTCTTTTTAAAATACTGTGGATGGCTGAATCGTAGTAAGCTTTTGTCTTTATGACTAGATATGTGTTTCACTTAATAACAATATCACCTAACCACTACAAATGAATACATAATTTTAAAATTAAAAATTTGTAAATTATTATAATTAAAAAAAAAAAATGCACACAATTTTTGTAAAACTTCATTATTCATTGAAAAATATTTTTTTCTGAAGACTGTTTCCTTTGTTTTATTCATAAAAGTAATTAAAAGCTTATTTAATGAAAAATTTCTTATTTTTACTGCATTTTTTATTTTATGAATCTGAACAAATTTTCTGTAACTACTGGCCCATTTTTATAAGAAGAACATTGGTTTAAATTCTTCAAAGACTGTTATAAGTCTCTGAATAATTTTAACCAATATAAATGTTAAGTGTGACAAAAATGAATTTCTTAAAATTTTATAAAATTAAATGAGCTTGTGGTAACAATAACAAAATTTTTTTACAAAGATTTTCTAAAGAAATGTTTAAAAAATAATTTCAGCCATTTGTGAATAAATCCTGAAAGTTTCATAAAATCTGACAATTATTTGATTTTTGCAAGAATTTCCAAACTCATGATCACCCATTAATGCAAAGAAAACTATTTCTTACCAAATTTTTAAGTTTCTAAAAATGATTAAGAAAATATGATTTAATAATAAAAATCTTTTGGGTTTTCCTTTTAATAATATGAAAATTTTGATGAAATTTTGAGTAATTTGTTCATCATGTATGTTTGTGTTTAGCAAATTTTTGGAGGCACCTAAATTTATTGTAATTTCAATGTAACTACTCTATTGAAAAAAATGTTCTAAAACACTCATAAGTTGTAACTCAAATTTGTTAAGGTCGTCATTGCCATTTCTGTCATATAATATTTATTAAAAAACGTAATTCTCTCTCAGTATGCTTATTGATCAAAATTAAAATATGTGCAAAATTTTAGTTTTATCCAGCCAGTAATCTTGCTGTCCAGACATATACTTTCTTTAATAAATTTGTATTAATTTTTTTTTTTCAAAAATTATTCCAGAAGATAGACATGTAAGATAAAATTAAGTTTATATTTTTATATAAATTTTGGTAAAAAGAAATCTGTAACTAAAATCATTGCTGCAATGTTTGCTTCTTTGTTTGTGATGATAGGCTTACTTGGTTTAATATCAATATTTCTATAACCAGTAAGATTATAATACAATTAACAAAGTATTTCTTTTTTATCCAGTTTGAGGAAAATGTTTTTAGAAACAATTTCATAATCTATCTTGTCTAATATTTTGCACTAATTTTCTCCCTACTTACGTGTTTATCAATGAATCTTATGTTTATGTGATATATTTTCTAACCACCTGCTGACTTCTTACCACATCCATTACTTATTGTTTCTTACTTTACTGCTGTGTAGTTATTTATATAATAGATCTTGTAAGTTTGAATAGCAATAACAGCTGTAGAAAGCAATTACTGGTTATGTTTGCAGTTACAAATGTTTAGTGAAAGTGGGGAAACTATTTGGAAATATTTTTCTTATCAAAGTTGAGTAATTTATAGTTAAATAAAGATAGTTTTATATAAAAGGCTTCTTCACTATCATTTTTTATTCGCATTTGTATAGATACTTCCACTAATTTGTCAAAAAAGAGCATACTATAATGAAAAAATACCCCAAATTTGACGAAAACTAAGTTTTATTGTTAAAGTCTTTGTTGATATTAAGAGAAAAGATCAAAATATGTTTTTAATACTTAATTACATTTTTTAATCCTTTTTAGAATTTTGATTAAAAAAAATCTTTTTTTTCTTGCATCAGTGGATGGACTATAAATTTGCATAGAAAATTTTAGCATCTGTTTTTGTGTTGAAAGAGATTAATTTAGAAATTCTTGCAAAAATTAAATAATTGTCAGATTTTAATGAAACCTTCAGGACTTATTCCCAAATGAATTAAATTATTTTAGAAATTTTTTTTATCTATAGAAAATCTTGGTAAAAATATTTCTTTGTTTTTCTTTACATGTGTTTCACTCCACTTAATTTTATGAAAACTCAAGAAATTCAATGAGGAAATTTTTAGTGAGTATATTAGTTAAAAAAGTAGAACTCTTTGGAGAATTTAAATCAATTTTTTTTTGTAAAATCAGACACCATCTTAGCAAAAATCTGCTCTGAATTGTAAAACAAAAAAATGCAATAAAACTAAGATATTATTTAATTAGAAAAGTTTTTAATTGCTTTTATGAATAATATATATTAATATTTTTCTCAATGAAAAATGAATTTATACAAGATTTGTTTTCTGTCTCTCTTTTTTTTAGAATAATTTATAAAGTTTTTAAATCTTAAAATTCAGTTTCTCTGGTGTAAGTTTTAGGGAATACTTTATTTACTAATCATATATCGTAAAGCTTATTACAATCTGATGACACTGAGTATTTTTAAAAATAATTTTTGACTTGTTTTGTATGTGTATAAATGTACCAATTTTTGTAGATAGGCTGCCCATACATGACATTATCAGAAATAAGTAGATTTAAAGCCAAAATTCTCTAAAAATCAAACATTAGATTACTCAATATTTTCTTCAATTTTTAAGATTACTGAGTGCTAATGTTTCTTTCAATTATTTTTTATGGGTAAAACAGCCATAGAACAGCATTAGATAAAAATCTGTCATTGAGCTGTCATATAAACAGCTACCATCATTTTAAAAAAGTGAATTTCTGTAGTATTTTTAAACTTAAATTATAGTGTCCCCACTTCCCAGTCAGATAAGTTATATTTTAAATCAGCTAATATAAAATTTCAGAAAAGTATAATTTTTGGAAGTTTTTTTTTTTTTAATACAGGGCTTTACATTTTTATAACACTTTACTTAAAATGGCACAAAATTCAAAAAGTTTAGAAATTTTGAAACTCCTCCTAATCAGTTTAAATTAGTTTTGCTTTTTGAAAATATTAGATTTAATGTATCAGCTTTAAATATTAGATTTAATGTATCAGCTTTAAACTAAACTAAAATCTTTTAGAAAGATTTTTCATTTTTAAAAATTGATTTTAAACCTTGAGTATTGTGAATCTGTGTAGTTACCTAATTGTTAGTGCTTAATCTAAATATATTCCTGTATAAATTTTTTATATAAATATTTTTAAAAAATTTTAAAAAGTAAAATTCGCTTACCTAAATTAACTTGAAAGTTATGCATACCTTCTACTGTATAGTTTTGATATTAAAATATAAAAATAAAGTTTTATATATTTGGGTACAATTTTTTTTTTTTTTGTTGCTTGGTTGTGAATAAAAACTTTTCTATGCTTTTGAATATCACATTAATAAATAAATCAGCTAAGGGCATTTGATAGTATCTTTTTTATTAAGGTATCAAAAATAGTTAACATGATGAAAAGACAGAAAATAATGCAAAGACATGGAACTGAATACAGGAAATTACACAAGGAAATAAGGAGCAAATGCAGATAGATGAAAAAAGAATGGCTCAATGACATATGTGCAGAAATACATTGAGCACAACCAATAAAAAAGACATAAAAAAAAAATAAGGGAGCTAACAGGACAAAAAACATGCTTCTCAACAGGATGCATAAATTCCAAGGATGGAATGCTTGTATTAGAGAAGGAGGAAATACTTCAATGGTGGGAAGAATATGAGAGATCTCTTCGACAACAAGAGGAAGCAACCGGCAATACTCAAAAATACCAATGGACCAGAAATATTAAAATCCAAATTGGAAGTTGCACTAGCCAAACTGAATGTACCAGATGGCATTGTAAAAGATCTTGGCAGCCTTAGACAACTTCGGCATAGACAAAATCATAGAAATCATAAATGAAATTTACAACAGCGGCGAAATCCTGGAAGATTAAGCAAATTGATTTTCATAGCACTATCTAAGAAGCCAGGTGCAAACGAATGTAAACTCCACTGAACAATCAACTTAATGAGTCATGTAACAAAATTCATCTGAATTTTGATGAATAGAGCATGCATCGGAATCGAACTAGAACAGTGATTTTGTCAAGGGCACTGAAATAAGGAATGCGATATTTTATGCTTAGTGTTATCAGAAAGGGCAATAGAAATGCAGAAGGATGTGTACCTGTGTTTCTTTGACTAAAAGAATTCTACAAAGTATGCCACAAAGACCTGATAGATACTTATGGCAACCTTGACATATTTGGGAAAGACTTTTATAGTAGTCAAGAACCTTTACTGGCAGCAAACTGCCTGTATGTGGACAAGAAATGAGTTCAGCAGATACACAAAGATAGAAAGGGGTATTCTCCTTAAATCTATTCAACCTGTACAATGAGACCATTCTGAGAGCTCTAGAAGTCCTGCCAAGATTTGTTATAGGCAGCTGCAATCTGAACAATATAAGATACGCAGTTGATACAGTGCTGATAGCAGATACAGGAAAGAAATTACAAAACCTCCTTCAAGTAGTAGTTAAAGAAAGCAGAAAGAAAGAACTTATCAACTACAAGAAAATTGAATGCATGGTGATCAGTAAAAAGAGGAGCCTAAAATGCCAACTACAATTGGTGATACCAAAATCAAACAGATGTATAAATTTAAACACCTGGGAAGTGTTCTAAGGGAGGACTGAAAGTGTGATACAGATCCAAAAGTGTATTGGCATGGCCAAGGATGCATTCGAGAAGCTGAGTAGAGTATCAAGAGACAGGAAAATTTAACTGGAAACAAAGAAGAGGGTACTGGATTGTTATGTTATGTCTGTTCTTCAATATGGCAATGAATGCTGAACAATCTTATCAAAGATGAAGGAAAAACTCGAAGCACCCAAAATGTGGTTCTACAGAAGGATGTTGAGGATACCATGGATAAAACATGAGCAATGATGATGTTTTGGAGAGGATGGACACAAAAAGGAAACTTAATGTCAGGAAAATGACTACTTTCCTCCCAGTTATGGGTTAAATAACAGGACAGATTGGGTTCTATAGCCTTGGCTGGCAACCAGTCTACCGCAGAAAGCAATGGCAACCTACTGCGGGATAATCTTCTGCCCAGTCAGTCATGTCTCTTTTGAGACATGATCACCCAAGTGTGTTTCACGTATGGCACTTAACTGACTGAATGAGAAAGAATTTGCATTCATGTACATGCAAATACCCTCGGGAAAGGTATTAATCTGTCTCTCCCTCCAGCTATGGGTTTAGCAGGACTGATTGGATTCTATAGCCTTGGTCAGCAACCAGTCTACCACAGAAAGCAATGGCAAACTACTGTGGGAAAATCTTCTGCCTAGTCAGTCATGTATCTTTTGAGACATGGTCGTCCAAGCATGTATCACGTTTGGCATTTAACTGACTGAATGAGAAAAGAAGGCTTAGAACCTGATGCTTACTAGATGGATAGAAGATAAGAGAGACAAGGGAAAACAATGCATGACATGTTTGATAGACTTGAGCAGATGGATGGTAGAAAAGGGGATTGAGTGGAATAACGAGATATTAAGAGTGACAAGGGATAGGGAGATGTGGAGGGCCAAGGTTGCCTACATCCTGAAGGGACATGGCATATAGAAGAAGAATAAGACTTATATCATTTTATGAAAAATTGAAGTTTTTCTTTTAGACATTTAATAATGTAAAATTGCTTGAAATGATCATACATTCTCTTTTAGTTATGTGAGAAAAACAGTTACTGATTATTGATATTGAGATGGGGTGGAATATTGCTGTACACTGTTGTCAATGTTTTTGGTCCATATTTGATTAACGTGTTGACAGTAAAACTTAGCCGACAAATATGTATAATTTTCTTAATTTTACTAGTATCATTAACTTGTTAGTCGATGTAAAAACTAAAGAAACAATATATTTTAGCCTGTTCATCTGAATGAATTGTTTCCTTCCTTTTCTAATAGATTTACTTGTTAAATATACAGATAATGTGTGCAGGTGCAAAATTTTAAATCCTCTTGTCTGAGGGTGATGTTGAGTTCATTACTTGTGGCCATTGATTGTTTTGTATTAGTATTGCTACTGAAGAAACATCCAAGCAGCTACTTGTTTCATAATTATTTGTTGTTAGTGTTTTAATTGAATTACCCTGAGCCTGTAGAGCTGTAAGAAAACAAATTGTCAAATTTTGTGAAGATAAACATCTTATTTGCTTTATTTTTGTCAACATAAAAATATTATATAGCCTGCATACATACTGCCAGAAAAGCAGGATAGTCTAAACTAATGTTTAAGTTCTAGCCTTATTTTCTTTTTCATTGTTAGATTTCAATTTTTTGTTTAAATCTCATAAAAATACTTTTTAAAAAGTCAATCTCTGCTTTGGTAATTTGTATAATTTGATTATATTTAAATTAATATACTTATAGTAGCAATGCAATAAATGAATATATAATTTTGTTTTTTTCCTTGGAAATTGTTCATTGAATGACAGATTTATTTGTAAGATTTGATAATTTGGTTTTTGTTTTGATCATAAATATCTTTGTAAAGAGTCTGTTTATATGTCTCTTGCATACGTTACACACCTGCACACACTTCTAATTATATATATATATATTTTATGCAGTGGCAAAGATTATTTTTATTTTTATTTTTTTTTTTAACTTTGTAAGCTTTTGTTTGTAAACAAGTACTACTTGATAGATCAGTATTGTTGTTTGTAAAAGGTTATGGTGACCTTCATATTTTTGTAAGAAAATTTGATAATTGGGAGTGATCATTTAAAAGAAAAGTTACAACATATTAAAAAGTTATTGAGTTAAAGGCTGTTTCATGTACAAAATAGAATAACAATGATCAAGATTCTATTTTCATTATTGAATTAAAATATTTTCTGAAAGTTTAATCTGAAAATACTTGATTTGTTAAAGAGTGATCACTACTTTAATTTTGACATATATTAAAACTTAATGATTAAAAATCAGGAGTAGTTTACTCTTTTAAGGAGTTTTATAAATTCCTCATTTTTATTTGCTGGAGTTTATTTTGGTATTTGTAACAGAACATTTTTTTTTATTGAAAAAATGATAAATTTGATGCTGGAATATCTATTTTTTTTATTTAATACTTGAGCTATTCTTTTTTTTAAACTTTGGTTATATTAGGTAATTTTGTTGTATACCTAGGCTTATATAAAATTTAAACTTTTTTTTTTTTTAAAAATAGTTTACACAAGCACAGTAGTGATCTTTATTTACTAGAATAAATATAAGGTCAATATCAATCTAATCTGGATTCAAAACTATTTCTATTTTATAATGCTCATAATTTTTTAATTTCTCTCACATGTAGCTTTATTTTCTAAAGACTTCTTTAGTTATAAATTTTATAAACTTGAAATCTTCTTAAGCCCCATTTGTTTACCATATTTGGTTATTTTGCAGAAAATCTCTTGAGATATATAGTGCTACAAAAAAATTAAGTGAACCCCTAAGATATTAAAAAAAAAAATTTGTTCCCAGATAATCAACAAACCTTAAATTATATGTTAATTAAGGATAACCTTTATTTAACGAATTAAAACTGCTGTACTTTTATTTTAGATGGTTACCAGTGCAAATTTTTTCTGATGCTAACTGCCAGGAGATTGACTTGTTGCATCTTCTTGGACTAACATTAACATTTTCTGCTGACACAAAGTAGAAAGATCATATTGATTATATTGAATCAATTGCTAGGTCTGCTGTGAGGAAATTTCAGTGTTGTGCTAAACAATTTTTCTTACCTGAATCTGTCATATGTTTATAAGTCTACCATTTGTTTATTCTTTGAATATTGCTGCCATATATGGTCTGGTGATCTTGCTCTATATTTAGAGTTCCTTGATAAAATCCAAAGAAGAATTTTCAATGTCATTGATCCTGAACTGATTGATTATCTTGGCTTCAGTCACTTCCCCACCACTGTAATGTAATGTCCCTGTGCCTTTACTTTAAATACTTTTATGGTAATTGTTCAAATGAACTCTTTGTTATGGTAGATAGACTTTGAATTTAAGCGCAGTGCTAGATTGGCGGCAAGGTCTCATCATGTTACTGTTGAATGGGCTAAATGTAACCGCAAGTTCTTTACTAACAGTTTTTCTTGCACTCCTCACTTGTGGAACTTTCTACCAGCTTTTTGCTTTCAAGTTTGTTTTTTGAAAATTTAAATGCAATGTCAATAATTATCTTCTGTCCTAATTTTCTGTTCTTTTAATGTTCTTGCTCCTTGATACTTTTCTTTGGCTGATATTCTTTTACGTTCAGTAACCGCCCTGTATCTTAGTGACTTTGTTGCCTTACTTGAGGGTGAAATGATTAAAAAAAAGTATTTAACTTTCCGTGAATGTGTGCACATACAAATTTTTTGCTTTATCCACTTATTAAAATCTGGCCAAATGATCGAATATTAGAATTGTTTTAATCTCTTCTTGCGCAGATTAAGAACTTTTCAATCTGAATCTTCTTAATAAGATGGATACTTAGAAATAAGCTGCTCTTTTATTTTATAGATGGTTAATTTTGCACAGTGTGTTTGGGTGATTATAAGAGAATTGCTTCTTGCCTATCTGATAATTATCTCATCTATATATATATATATATATATATATAGGAAAAACTACTAAAAAGTTGTAAGTTTAAAAATGTATTTTTTTGACAGTATTTGTTTATTTCTATTATTATATTTGATATTTCAGACTGTCCTCGGCCCTTCATCAGAAACAAATGATTTTAAAATTTAAATTAGAAACATATTTTGCGAGAGCGTTCGTGGAGAGATTGTTTGCATCATGTGACGCAGAAAGTGACATATTTTTTAAAAAATATTTGTAAATGTAAACCTTCTTTAATAATACTTATAAATTTTGTTTTAGAGAAAATTTTTTAATTGTATCTAAAAAAATATTTAACTAATGAAATATTTATAAAGATTCAAAATACCTAAGTCCCTATTTAACCCTAGCTTGTGTGTATTTAATTTTAAAATCCAGTATATTTTTTTTTTAAATATATAATTATTTCTTATACACATGATAATTATAATAAAATTGCTTTATGTAGAAGATACTACCTCATCTATTTTCCTAGTTTATATTGTTCTAAATTTTAGAAAATATTTTATTTATTTTTATTTATTTTTTTTTCATAACTTATACTGGATTAATATGAATTTTTAATTTAATAAGACCGAATTTGAGTACATGCTTGTATTGATTGAAGTTAACATAGAATTTAAAAATGCATGCAACATTTATCATTTTCTCAGCAGTCCATCATAAACTTGTACTAATTATGTATGCACTTACCCTTTGCCAGAGAAATGATGTTTTTTGTTCAAAGCATCATAACTGTTGCAGAAAGAAAAACATTATCTGTTAGTTTCATAAGTAAACCTTGACCTTCTTTTAAAACCTGAATAAATGCTTAGTTGGGTTAAAAAATGCCCTATTTCAGCATTAGTAATGATGTAGTTGTTAGTGTAACATTAGCTGCCTGAGACAATGATTTGCTTACCAACTTTTTATTGGGCTACTCCTTCATGTAACTTGCTCAAAAATATAAGTTATATTTGTGTCTGAGTTATTGTAATTCTTTTCCTTTGCCCCTGTTGCATCTCTTCAAGCAACTCCCCAGTGTAATCAAATGCTGGCTTTTATGTTATCTAGCAAGGTTGCTTATACTGAAGGTACAGGCTGTCCACTACCCCCCACCAAAAAAAAAAAATCTCACTATAACAAAGGTAGTAACTGGGGGTAGGAGGGGGTTTAGAATTTTACATTTCTACTTCTTTGAAGAAGTGGTTTGGCTGGCTCATTTGTTTCTTAAGGTGGCCCTGTCACAATCTTCCAACTTTCATTGTTATCGTTGTAGTTTGATCAATTAGTCAACATCAGTTGAATGGACATCTTTGTCACATATGTCTCATCATCACTTGACACAGTGGTTTCATCTTCTACAGAATTGCACCATATGAGAAAAATGGTAAAGGTCTCTCACATGATGTGATACTCTTTCCATGTAAACAATTTGGGAACTCACAAATCCAGTCACTGACGTTGTCCTCCATTTACTTGTGCATCTGTTTGACAGTCCTTACTAGTACACATCACCTTTCTTGTAAATGCCCTCTTCAGATTCAGCCCTGCCACTACTCACAGCCATCTTGCCATAAAAAGAGAATTCCTTCATCCTGGTGACCGTCTCTAGAGCATCAGAATGTGCTTTTAAAAAACAATGAACATTCCCTCCTGGAATTTTGATTGTTTGTCTAAAGTGTGACCGATGTTAAGCAACATTAGTTATGGATGTGATATTATTATTTATATACAGTTCGTCAATGTATGCTGAAGTTGTTTCTCATATTTAACCATCCTGATGCATCATGGCATTGACAATAGTTTTCATTATTTGGGGACAATATTCAGCCCAAATACCAATCTAGTCAGGCAGTATCATCTGTTTTGGAAGATAAGTTTGGTATGGCAAAAGTTGTTCATCAATGCATCTCGCATCTGAAATCTAGCAGTGCGACATTTGATACTTTGTGTCTCCATTCTCTTACTTTGGTGGCACAAACATCAGTGTCTGCATTGTACACATAAACATGGGAGTTGAATTCTGTAGTCCATTATGACACGCTTTCATATTTGCTTTGCTTCATGCCAGGCATCAACCAAAGTAGCCCTCTTGGGAGTTCAAGCTTTTGCTTGTCATATGGAACAAGCCAACCCTTCTCAATCCATTGTTGAAACTCCCTCTTGTACGAGCCTCTGATTTTCATTTACACTGTTTTGCAACTTGCTGGCATTTTGCCTTCTGCCCATTTCCAGGATGCAATCTACACATTCTGCTGCTGATCAAATTCTGCCTGTGAATTAGGTTCTTTAATTGAGAGTACTGGTGCTGCCACTTGTACAGAAACTGGCTCTTGAATAAATCAAACCTCCTTTGACTTAGATATTCCACCAAGAGTTTTGATCACATTTATTCCAATTAGATTAGATTCACGGATGTTCTCTAGAATTAGCTGGGTCTCCATCATTACAGCCATTCCATTTCACACACAAAGGCTGACAGGTCTAACTCTGCAGACCAATGGTAATGCTTTGTTTCTTCTCCATTTGGCACACCTTCTTGCTCACTATGGTGTGGGATCACTTGGAGTCTACTGGTGCAATGTATGTACTTCATTCCACACACATTAATTTCTACCATTGGCAGTGTCTAGTTTACCTCTTGATTGGGAAGGGAATTGGTGCTGAGTTGCTATCCCCAAACCTTTTTCTCAGACAATCTTTGGATATGTGGCCTATTTTATTGCAGTTATAAAAACAAATAAAAGGCTTTCTGCTTCCGCTTCGCAGACTTTTTACAATCTTTGGCGAATTGATTAAGGCCATTGCATTGATGACAAATTGTCATTAGAACCCCTAGGAGGATGTTGCATAGTCTTTTGGTGTATCTTTCATGCTGTTGCTAAGTCTCCGTCTGGGTTCTCATCTTTCATTATTGCTTGAGCACGGGTGAGCATCTGTTAGATGGTAAATACTTCCATCTGAAAAGAAGCAAAAAGGAGCCATTTCATGTGATTTGGTAACCAGTTGATATAAGTGCAAGCCAAACCATGGTTGCTGATACCATTGAACAATACAGCCAGTCTGCTTAGTTCTGCCAAGTACACATCAACGGATTCCCTTGATCAAAGGCCCTACTCAGAAAAATGTTCATACATGACAAACCTGTTCATTGCAAATGCTATGTAAAAGGCAGATTTTGTGTTTGACATCTACTTTTTCCTCTTCACTAAATTGCTGATAGGAGGCAAATGACTCACAAGATAATATTAGAGGAATCACATGTTCTGGCCACTTCACTCATCTGGCAGATGATTTCCACCTTTACTATACATTTGATCATATTTGTCCTGGATGCTGAGCCATCAAACTCTGATACAAGTTTGGTATTAAACTTTCTGTCTGACATAGTTTGCAATATTGCCGAAATAGATAGTGTCTGAGTAATCATAATTCTTTTCCTTCTCCTGTTGCACCAGTGGCGTCCCTTCAAGCAACCCTTCAATGTAAACAAATGGCTTGACAGGCTGTGTTCACTACTATTGAAATTCAGATTTAGTAAATCTTTGTTTCTTATATTTACATTTTAATCAATTTATAAGTTTTTTTCTGACTGGGGCTTTAAATTACTTATTTTATGTTCAGTGTTGATTGGATTTTTGTCATGTTGAATTCTACTTCTGTACTTTGATCTTTGTAAATAAATCTATTACAGAATTTCTGTGAATCAGTTTGATTTATGTAACAATCTATTTCGAAGTTTTTATAAATGTTTACTGTATTTAATACATTGTGATTTAGAAACAAGATTATCTTTTCTCCATATTACTTAAGATTATTTTTGTACAATGTTAGGGTCATGAAAAATATTGATTCTTTTATGCTACTTAAAATGGTAAGTAGTCTGCCATTGGATTATCTGATAACAGATAATGGCAAATTGTGATTCAATTAATTAAAACATTTTCTATGGTTTTAAAGCCTGTTCAGTATGTATTGTTTCTAATATACTGGTTTCTACACAGAGCTACAACATGATAGATAATGGTAAGGAGTCAAAAGAAAAAATACCCCGAATCATTGGGTATTTGTGCAGTTGTATGTTCTTAAAGAATGATTTTTAAAAAAAAATTTATTTGCTTATATCTTTATTTGAAACTGTATATTCACCCCTTTTCAAGTTATTTTTTTTATCTTTATTAAATATGCATCATTTAGTTTCCATTACAAGTTATTTTCTCTTTATTTTGTTGATTTTAATATTTTTAGTTTTTGATAGTTTAAATAGGATATTTTTTTTTATTAGAGCTCTATTGAGGGATAAGTTGCAGATGCCTGAATAAATTTACACAATACTTGTCTGTATTGAGAACATACAGATAAGTGTATTTTGCTTTACCAAATATGAATTATGATTGAAAATTCAATTTTAAAATATATGTTAATGGTATTTATGTTATACTTAAGTGAGACAAAGTTTTCTTTTTAATGCAATAAAAACAAATATAATCAGGAGAGCAACTTTTGAATCCTAAGTAATTCATTAATCTTATAATTTAGTGGATTATCTTTAGTAGGAATCTAATTAAATAATTGCAATTTGGCATATGTCATTTGGAATTATGGTCATAAATTTAACGTCTTCAGGAATTTCTATTAACTGTAAAATAATGAAACAGTTTTCATTAAAGAGTTGTTAATGATTTCAAGAAGAACTGAAAGAGGTATTTGATTAATGCAGTATGCAAGATGGTAATTCTAACTCTTAGTTTTCTAATACAAAGTTCTCAAACTTTTATTTATTGATCATTTAAAGATGATTACTGAAGCATAATTTTCATAAAATAGTTGAAATAATGCAGACCATTTTCTGAGTTAGGTAACTTAAAATATATCTTGTGTATTTAGTACAAATATAATTAGTAAAATATTGAGTTGAAGCTGGACAAGAAAACTGACCTTAAAGTCAAACAAAATCATTTGACTACTTCAAAATGAAGGAATTTAGGAAATATACTGCTGCATTTTGAAATAGGGAAAACCACAATGGATCAGATTTACCACATCCTCATTCTGAGAAGAAAATACAGAAATGTATGTACTGCTACTAATTTTTGATACCTAAGGTTTAAAATGAATTTTTAAAAATGAAAAAGCATTCTTGAAGCTTTTTAGCTTTTAATTGAAAGCTAAATGATTAAATTTACTATTTCCAGTAAACAAAACACTCGTGTATTTTCAAATAGAAATTGTATTGGTTGGAATCTATTTTTTTTTATGCATTCAGAAAAATTTATTAAGATTTGCCATTTGTTAACAAGTAGTGTGAAAGATTTAAAAGGGTTAATTTTCATTCAAGAATTAATGATGAAAAAGACACAGAAATATGGATGAGAATTTTAATAAAACTTGAACAGAATAATAAACTTATAGTACAAGAAATATTGGATGAATATCAAAATCTAAAATATTAGACATGATACTGAAGAAATTGAGAAAAAATAAGCATACATGCAAGTGAAAGAAAAATGTGGAAAAAAGAAAATTAATCTATGTTTCAGATGTGAAAGGATAAATCTTGGAGACGACTGTGCTTTTAAGAATTCAAAATACTGTAAGTGTGGAAAAGTAGGGCCTAAAATGTCACACTGTAAAACTAAAACAAGGAAAAGTTCTCAGAAAAAATATTTGTACACAACATTGCAATGGAAAAGTAATCACAGAAAACCAAAGAGAATTTGTATGGAAAAAATGCCACTTGACACTGGTAGTGATATCACAATCAATGAAGTTACATGGAAATCAAATAGAAAACCTACATTTAAAAGAACTTTGAAAATCACAAGTAGTGTATCAGGTGAGAAATTTTTTATTGGTGCAATGACTTGTAATATCTCATTCTGTAACAAATGTATAAATGCTAAGACTTATGTGTTAAAAAAATACTACAAACTTATTTGGTACTGAATGAATGAAATTATTTGAGCTGAGGGATTTACTTATAAATGTTTATTGCAAAAATATAAGTGAATAAGCGACCAGTTTAAAAACCAGAGTGAAAATTTAAAGGAAAGATTGAAAAAATGTTTTCTGGATGTTCTCTTAATGTTCCAAATTCAAAGCAAAATTTAAAGTGAATGGTCAATGCTAATATTTAAACTAAAATGTAGGGTACATTGGATCAAGTCAATGAAGAATTAAACAGACTTGAAAACATGAATGTAATTGAAAAGATTAATTATTCAAAATGGGAAGCACCAGCAGTGTATGTGTAAGAAAAAAAAAAAATGTGCTTGTGTTGTTTCTTTTTCCTGACAGGCTTAGACAAGTGTTTAGAACCCTCATAACTAACCATTACCAAGTCTTGAGAAAATTTTTGTGAAGTTAAATGGGGGGGGGGGGTAAAACTTTTCAAAGGTGAAGCATATTTTCAAATAAATTTTGTTAACAACTATAAATACACATAAGATATTGTATAAGTTCACCTAACTTATTTTTAGTATAGAAGTAGCTCCAGCTATATTTCAACATGCTATGGATTCTATTTTTGCAGTTACTGGATGATATATTGTTTAAAAGTGAATCTAAGGAACAACATATTGGGTATGTGAAAAGTTTTTTGAAAAAATACGAGAGTACAGGTTCAAACTCCATGAGGAATAGTAAGAATTGTTTTTACCTAAAATTTGGTACTGAGGACAAATCGTTGGCAAAAATTATGTGCAATTAAGAATATGCCTCCTTTAACAAATATTACTAGCAGTGATCATATTAGTTTCAGATGCTAATGATTATGGTTTAGGAACAGTAATTTTACATGAATATGATGCTAACATGAAAGCTGTCACAGATGCTTCATATTCACTACTACCAGCGAAACAAAAACTTCAGCCAGATTGAAAAAGAGGCATTAGCAATAATATTTGCAGTGAAAAATTTTCACAAAAGAGTTTTTGGTTGCATACCTCTATTATCAATTTGTTAGAAAACAGAATTCCTATGCATACAATGAATAGATTGCAACCATCTTAAGTCACGAATTTATGATGGAATACCAACTATCTAAAAAAAAATTAGGACATGTGGATAGTTTATCAAAATTGATACCAAAAAATATTGAACTGTTTGAGAACACTGTTGTTGCAGCATCAAAAAGTGAAATAGAATTTAAAAATATATTATACAATGTAGTACACAAATTACCAGTTACCCTGGAAGAAATAAAAATAAAAGAACAAGTTTGTTTGCTGAAATTTAAAAAAAAAACGTAACCCAGACACTTGAATGCTTACTCACTATGATACAGAGTACTAATAAAGAATAATAATACCTAATATATCACAAAAGCCAGCATTAAATGAATTTCATAGTGGACATCTGTGAATTTAAAGGATGAAATCTCTTATGAGAAGCTATGTATATTGGGCCATTGAAAAAGTAGTAAAAGCCTGTCCTGGCAGCAAAATTGTCTACAGCTGGCCAAAAACAGATACTCCATGGTCAAGACAGCACATTGATTTCACAGGTTCAATAAATGGATCACGTTATCTTGTAGTGGTGGATAGCTTTGTTAAATGGCATGAAAATTTTATGTCCAAAACCAACTTCTACAGTGATAGTGAATTTTTTACACAAACTGTTTGAAAGAGATACCATAGTCTCAGATAACAATATACAATTCACTGCTTATGAATTTGAAGATTTTTGGAAAATGTTCTCGATTGTCCATATTACCCAAGGTCAAATGGACAAGCTGAATGGTTTGTGTGTACTTTTAAAAGAGCTTTGAAGAAAGCAAGTAATGAAAAAGTGAGTGAAGAAGCACTACAAAAGTTCTTGAATATACAGGGTAATGCCAAATCTCAATACACTGTTAGGCCTGTTGCCAACAACAATTGATGCTTGCAACAAAAATTAAATCAGTGTTCAACAAGTTGTTACCAGGTAAAAAAAAAAAAGAATAAGAACAGATAACAAAAAAAAGTGTTTTTCAGAGCATATATAAATGGAAAAGAAATGTGGAAGACTAATAATATGATGAATTGGAAAGATGATATATTGGAAAGATGGTAAAAGGATAAAAATGGGAACATGCAAGACATTGTAATCACTTAAAGAAAAGGTTTACTAAAGAAAGTCTTGCAAGAAAGAAAGAACCTATGCAAATACTGCATGATACTTTTGATATACCAGCACCCCAAAAATT
This sequence comes from Ascarosepion bandense, assembly GCA_037127315.1. Taxonomy (NCBI): domain Eukaryota; kingdom Metazoa; phylum Mollusca; class Cephalopoda; order Sepiida; family Sepiidae; genus Ascarosepion; species Ascarosepion bandense. The sequence continues at coordinate 8,581,649 of JBBBDQ010000851.1, forward strand.
CATGGAACGTACTAGAATGATTATCAGAAAAAGGAAATGTACAGAAAAAATTAGAGGTTGATCCTAAATGTAAAAAATACAAAGTTCAGTATGTTGGTTAACTTGCCAGGAAGAGGAGGGGGTGAATATTTTTAAATAAAATAAATCTCAAAAGGGGCATGTTGTGGAGTAAATAATACAACCCCAGGGACACAAATGAACTAGTCTAGATGCTATATAAGGAACTTAGGTGAGTTAAATTGTCCATAGGAGTTGGTCTAGAGTATTTCTAACAAACGTCACACTGAGTAGCATAAGCAAGACTTAATATTGCTAGAAAACAAATTATAGCAGTAGTGTACAAGCATTTCGTAACCACAGGTCTTGTTTTTCTTATGTTTTGATGGATTTATAGATAGCCTAAAAGTGTTGACAGGTTAAGTATGGTGAAGCAGAATTGACTTAAATTTACAAATTCTAAGTGAACGCTTAGTTTCATTGGTTGTAAGTGGAGGACAACCCTTAAAACATGACCTTTTTAATAATGTCATGTATGAACTACCATAAAATTAAAAAAAAAAAACAATTGTAAAAATTCATTATTCATTGAAAAGTTTTTCTTATGAGAATAGTGTCCTTAATAAATCTTATTTATAAAAGCAATTAAAAGTTTTCCTAATTAAATAATTTCATAGTTTTATTGCATTTTTCTATTTTACAATTTGGAGCAGATTTTTTGGAAATGAGTAGTAGTTTGAAAAAAAAAATTGATTTATGTTCGCCAAGTAGTCCTGCTTTTAACTAATAAAAAAAAATTCAGATGAAAATTTAATGTCTTGAAATTTCATGTAATTAAATGGGAGGTAGCATGTAAAAATAATTCTGTTTACCAAGATTTAAAAAAATAATGAAAAAATAATTTAATAAGTTTGGAAAGTTTCATTAAAATCTAACAATTTGATTTTTGCAAGAATTTCCAAATCAATGTGTCTTCACTAGGAAAAAAAATGTAAAAAACACTAATTGTAAATATTACGTTGTCTATTGACACACAAAAAAAGATTTAATCAAAATTTTGAAGGTGTTAGAAAGGATTAAAAAAACTTAAAATAATTGAAAATACTTTGATCTTTCCTTTTAATAACATTTTCACAATAAAACTTTTGTGACCTTTTTTTTCATCATGCTATGCTGTTTTTCAGCAAAAAAGTGGAGGTATCTGCAAAAATGACATGAATAAGCAGCTTAAGTTTTAAGATTTGGAATATGTTATACTCATGCAAATTGTGTTAATTGATAAAGTATTACACTGAATTTCATTTTAATATATAATAAATTACTTAAATACAAAGAATAGCAGGAAAGAGGAAAAAAATCACAGCCATTAAATTTACTGGAAAAAAAAATAAGTTGGATCAATCTGTTATATCACTGCAGATACCGTGCTCTTAATTTCTGAGTGCAATTGTTAAAACAACTGCCTTTTAAAATCAATTTATAACTGCATGAAAATTTATAGAAGACCTACCTGCCATTTTGTCATTATCTTTATTTTCCTTGGATTTTTTTGCATTTTGCTTGCTACCATATTCCTTTTGCTCTTTATCCCTTGCATTAAAGATTTACCACATAAGCCTTATTAGCAAATCACTTTTGGTTTAATTTTTAATCCAGTAAATCTACAAGATTATGTCCTGTAATGATGATAATAGTTTTAGGAAACTGAACAATATTTATAGTATTTGTATTCTTTTTTTTTTTTTTTTTCCTTTTCAACTCTGACACCTTTGTTCATCTTTTTATTAATATGTAAAATACTTATTTCTATTTTCTTAGTTCTCAGCATGGTCATTGTTAAATCAATGATACCTATTTCATTGCTTGTCAAAATTGTAAAGTTGATCATGTTAGGAGCAAGCTCATTAAATGTTAGTATTTGATATATTAGGTTTAATTCTATACTGCTTAACTTTATAATTGCAAAATAAGAATGATCTTTCTTTTATTTGAATTGTATGTCAGTTTGTTAAAATCTAGGCTAAAACTTGTTTTTATATTCTAGTGATTATTTAAAACTTAAAATAGGAATATAAATAAATATGAAAAAAAATACCCTCCTGTAACAAAAGAAAAAAAAATTGAAGACTTCAACATTCATTAAACATAATGAATTAGTATAATAATAGTGACTGTTGCTTTAATTTTAGTGTAATGTTGTTTACTAGGCTTACATTTAGTTTTATTTACAGTTGATATTACTTTCATAGTAAATGTTTAATTCAGTATAAAAACTATGCATATAGGTACTTTTAAAAAACATTTTTTTAAAGAAATGAATGAAGCTGGAGATTTTGCCCATTTTAAATTTTAAATATTCTGTATACATTTGCTCATATATTTTAGCATAATTTTAATATTGGTTAAATGTTGAAAGAATAATTTTAAATCTGCAAAGATTATATCGATTGTACAGTTTATGTTCTTTGAATTGGACAAATATTAAAAAGTAAGGATTTTGTTCTTCATTTTTACTTTAATGCTTAGATAAAACAAATGCTAACTAAATCACTTGTAGGATTTAATTCTCTGGGAGTTTAATTGCTGCTCTATTCAGAAGATAATTGATCATTGTATATTCTATGTCATTTAACCATGGTTCAGACTTGTCTTAATTTTGGTATATTTTAGTTTATTTAATTTTATACCTAAAAATGCTTTTTGTGTATCCGATCTCATAGTTCTAATTTAAGTTGATCATCATTTTAATACTGTTACAGATAGAACTCTTTCAAACATTAACAAAAATTGAATTAGGCTTATTTTCATTATATTCTGTTTCATTTGAAAGCACTTTATTTTTAGCTATTTTCTATCAAATAGTCTTCGTTGCTAGCGTGCACCATTTTTTTTTCTTTCTATTTATATATATTTTACTTTAATGTATTTTCTTGGTTTTCTAGATAATAAATTTGAATTGAATTATCTGTAAACATTTTTTTATAAGTGTCTATTCTCTTGTTATTTAAAAGTACATGCCATAGTAATCAGTTTTGTTGTTAAGGATTCCCGGATATGTTTTCTTTTTATTATTAAGTGAAGGAGAATGAAAGTCTGCCTGTGTTAAGGACAGTCTCAATTAAGTTCTTATCTTTTATGTCAATATATTTTATCTTTATTCTTCTTCAGTTGGTTTCTAAAAAGTTACTCAACTTTGCCATCATTTCTTTGAGAAAGTGCATAATCCCTAGAAGACATTGACTATATATATATATAGATATAAAATAAACATTTTGACAATTGTTTTTTTTATTTTTAACTCCTTAATCGCTCAAAAGATGAAGTTCTTCTAGTACTCAGTTGGCAACTTTTGGAAAAGTTTGTTTGTTAACATTTTTTATTTTATAAATACTTATTATTTAGCAATAAAAAGATATCAGCTATAAAGAAATCAAATTTTTGTTTGATTTTTAATAATTTTTTTTTCTGTTCTCTGTATTTTTTCTTTCCAATGAGTATTTAATCCAGGATTTTTGAGTTCTAACAGTTAAACTCTGCCACTGGTTTAGTCATTATTATTGGCTAACCACTACCTTATGGTTTATTTCTGAAAATTTAAAGGCTTAGATAATTTACCTATTGATTTTTAGTAAGAATATAATATAACCATAATTGTTTATCTTAGTGAATCTTTTCGTAAAAATAGACGGAACTTTTGTAATTAGCACTGAATGTACATATTATTTGACTTTTAAATTTTACTGGTATTGGTGTTCTGCATAATGGATAAGTGATACATCTCAAGTTTTTTTTTTTTTTTTAATCATATCACCCCGGGTAAGGCCACTGGTGTGCAGGGGGCTATGTAAGAGTGAATAGATTGGAAAAGAGAAAGCCGGAAACCACATCCTAAACAGGGAACAAGGGATGAGCCTCTACACCTGTTCAATAGACATGGGTGGAGTGTGAACCAGGCGATAGTTCAGTCTATCTACTCCAATTGGAAATAAAAATAAAAAAAGAAAAGTGAAAAGATTGGAAAAGAGAAAGCCGGAAACCACATTTGGCATACAAACTGTTGCGCGCTGCTATTATTGCTGATTTAGAGACATTTAGTCTAAATATGAGATTATAAACTGTAACAAGTTTTACTTTTTTGTAAACCCACACAAACCTTCTTTTATTTTTCAAAACGAAAATTCTCCAGAATAAAATTTTCCTTTAGAGAGGGAAAAAAAATTCACTTTCAGTTCAGCTTCACTTTCCCGTCAACTCTGTATGTCAAAAACTCAAAATCAACCGGTCAATTAGATGACAAAACGAAATTAATAATCCCCTCTACAAGTAGAAACCAATACTCAATCAAGAATAGCTAAATCTAATGAATAACATTTAAAATTAAAAGTAGTTCAATTCTATCTTAACACATTTTAATAGGTATGAGAAAAAAAAAAATCTCTGATCTTGAATTTTCTTATTTCCTTCAATGTTACTGAGTGAAAAGTGAAAATGCAATTGAGAATTGTAACAACACTGGTATTAATTAGCTAAAAAAAAAAAATAATAATAAAATGTTTTTTGTAACGTTTTCTCAATTGTTTTTTCTTGGATACTGTCAAATTTTAAAAACTAGAAAAAAAAATGTTGGAGGAAAATTTTGTACATTTTACTCTCTCATCTACTGTATAAACCTCTATAATTTATGATTATATCTTTTCATATTAGGAATAAAATATTAGCATTAACTTTGAAATAATTATATGAGTTGTTTACCAGTTCATAAAATGAGTGAAAGCTTTGCTCAAAATCCTAATGACTATATAAAATAGTTCAGACACAAATTATTTTCTATTTCTATTACGATATACAACTTACAGTTTGGAGATGATCTTATATGGCATTTAATATGATAAAGAATTTTATTTGAATACAAGTTTTCATATTTTTGAGAGTTTTGATAAATTTGTGATTGTAAAATGTCTGTTTTCAATAAAGATATTTTGTTTCCTGATCAAACTTATTTTAGTTTATCATTTTTTTGTTCAGTAATAACAATTGTATATATTTTATCTCTTAAGAATCTATTCCTTCATTTGTATTTGAAAGTGTTTTAAATTTAAGACAGTATAGCAACAAATTTTATATAAGTAAAGAATCAGATGAACTTTAAGTTTGAATGAATTTATTTTCATTATTATTTGTATTAAAACATGTGAATTGTTGGCTGCTTGTATTAGAAATGAGTTCATGGTTTTTTCACACACACAGCCCCCTCCAAAAATATTTCAATGATAAAGCCAATTCCTTTGTTTTTGTTGTTCACTAATGACATTTGAGTTTAAGACAAAAATTAGACAAGAGTTCAGAATTCCAGTTTTATTTCATTGTAGTTATATTTAGTTGTGTTAAACTGCTTAGAACATACGACCTTTTGTATCTATCATCCAATTTTAGGTGAGAAAAAGTAAAGGAACAGATGAAGTAAATAACCTTTAATACTTGATTGCATAACCTTTGCTTGCAATAACTTCAAGCCTGTGACACATTGACTTCAACAAACCATTTTATTCTTCAGTTATGATACTTTTCCAGACTTTTAATGCAGTCTTTTTCAGTTTTGTTGGTTTCGGGGGCTTTCTACCTTCAGACTTCTATTTAGGAGATGAAATGCATACTCTATTGGGATATGATCTAGTGATTGACTTGGCCAGTCTAAAACTGTCTACTTTTTTCTTTGATGAAGTCCCTTGTTGTATTGGCATTATGTTTTGGGTAATTGTCCTGCTGCATGATAAACTTCCTTCTGATTAGTTTGGATGCATTTTGCTGTAAATTGGCAGACAAAATGTTTGTCAACTTCTGAATTCTGCTATTATCATGCGTTACATCATTAAATATGAATGCACCTGTTCCAGAAGCAGCGATGCAAGCCCAAGCCAATACTCTACTTCCACTATACTTCAGATAGACTTGTATGCTTTCTTTTACCACACTTTGGCCTTTCCATCACTTTAGTAGAAATTAATCTTGGTCTCATCAGTTCATAAAACTATCTTTAAGTCCCTTTTTGTTCATCTCAGTACTTCCTTGCAAATTCCAATCTGGCCTTCCTATTTTTACTGCTTATGAGTTATTTACATCTTGTGGTATGGCCTCTATATTTCTGCTCTTGAAGTCTTCTTCGAATGGTGGATTGTGAAGCTTTCATCCCTGCACTGAGAAAATTGTTGGTTATGTCACTGTTTTGGTTTTTTTTTTTTTTTTTCACACCTATCACAATGTTTCTATCATCAAATGCTGATGTTTTTCTTGGCTGACCTGTTCTATATCTGTTTCTCAGTTCACCAATAGTGATTCCAAAGTGTTGTGTTGGCTATGCTTGTCCAATGATTCTGATTGATTTTTTTCTTTTTTTGTCAGCTTCAAAATAGCTTGCTTTTCTCTCAGAGACAGCTCTCTTGTCTTCATATAGGTTTATCTTTTTTAACAAATGTAGTCTTTACAGGTGAAACACAAAACTAAAATCATTCAGGACTATTTAATGTTTAAGCAATCAATCTAAAAGGCAACACCTGGGCAACAAGGTGAAAAATTGAGTGGGTTCAAACAAAAGATGGTATGTTCCAAGTTGTTCAACACATCTAAATAACAGGAAACAAAAACAAAAATTCTGAACTTTTCTCTCACTCATCTTTTGATCTTAAACTCAAATATCTTCAGAGAACAATAAAAACAAAAGGATTAGCCTTGCTGTTCCAGTAGCTTTTGGAAAGGACTTTATATATATATATATATATATATTAGTGTTTATGTGTGGTTAGTACTAAAATATATTTAAAATATTTGAATGATGATCATGCCTTTGATTTCATAATAAATTTTGATTATTATTTGACGGCAAAGGACCATTTTTAAATTTATTAATTTTTTATATTTTAAATCATTCCACCCCAAACAAGGTAATAAATCCACTAAAATACAAGGGGTACTGAATTTGAAAAAAATCTGAGAGGAAAAAATATTTGAGAGAGTACAATAAATGAACAGAAATTGAGAACATTCACATTGAACTGTAAAAAAGTGGCACTGTGTTGCCTAATCAAATGATTGACATTTCCAGCTCCTTTAGGTAGACTACCAATTTCGGGTTTGAAGGTGACCAAATGAGGCTATAGATCAAGCTTGAAGAAGTTCAAAAGGATCATAAATAAAACTGATTCTTGAAAACTTTCTTGGCAGGTGTGATATACACAAATCTTGCTGCAGATCATCTATACACTTTATGTTCATCTTGTTTCTTGATGTTAATAGCTTGTTCCTGAAGAGATATATTCCTGCAGTTCTCTTCAATACTTCATTACTCCATGTCATGTTGTGTATCCCTCATTAATGCGATGAAAGAAGGGGCTACATGTTGTTATTGGCACTTCAGTTTTCATTTTGAAAAAAAAATGCAACATTTCTTGGGTAGAAAACTAAAATTTATCATGAAGGAGTTGATTTAACTGATATTACTTTGAATTATATAGCATTTTTACACCCTCAATGATTTTGTTTTATAATGACAGATAACAGAAACAAAATGTTATTGTTTAAGATATTTCCCTGAATGAAAATAATTACATATACTCCAAAAAAATTCCTTGTGGTTTTCTGAAATATTTTTTTATGCTCCAAATTTATAAAATTATTCTGCTTTGAAACATTTTTACTATTATAACAATTACAAAAAGTATGTTAATGGCTTATCTACTTTCTACTCTGTGTTTTCTTTTCTTTTTTTTAATTAGTTTAATTCAGTATTCAGTCAGTTAAGTCCCATATGTGATGCACACTTTGGATGATCATGTATTGAAAAAGACATGACTGACTTGGGAGAAGATTATCCCGCAGTAGGTTGCCATTGCTTTCTGTGGTAGACTGGTTGTAAGCCAAAGCTATAGAACCCAATCTGTTTTATTATTTAACCCATAACTGGAGGAAACAGACAGTTTAATGCCTTTCCCAAGGGTATTTGTGTGTAAGTGAATGCAAGGAATTCAATTGAAATTTGAACTCAGCAAGCACCCCGATTTGTCATTCAGTGTTGATATCCACTGTATCACAACATACATTCTAATTCAGTATTACATTTTTTTTTTTTTTTTTTTTTTTTTTCCAGTATTACATTTTCCTTAATTAATTTGAGTGGTCTTTTTTGTTTTTATTTTTCTAAAGGAAACTTTAGCAAAGAATTTTAAGTTACATTTCAACTCTTTAATGAACTTAAGTTGTGAGGCCAGTTTGATTGTTCTTATCATTATTACCTCTTTTTCATTTAAAGTTAACGTTTTCCCCTTCATTTGAATGAGTTAGAGCAAATTGCATTTACAAACTTAATCTCGATTTGGATGACAGAACTGAAAATATTATAGGATTGGTTATCAAAAACTTTTTTGGTCTGATCCATTTCCCCAAAATCTGACTAAACATAAATTATTTTTTTTTTAATCCCTTAGTCAAGAATTTTTCAGCTTGTACAATTTTTTGCTTTGATCATAGTGTCCTTGGTACTCTTAAACATAATCTAATATCAGAGGACCTGTGTTGCGGTGCTCATATTTCAATGTGGTACACACAACACGGGTACCAACACCCTATACTTTCTTCACTACAATATAATTAATCCTAGTACTATTAGCGTATAGTAAGGCTGCTGCTTGTTAGTGCTTTACCTTGACCTTGGTGATAAATGGCTGGGATATAGATTATATGTAAATACCCAGTTTCATTATACATGGTTATTACTATTTTTAGATCTTCTTCACATTTAAATGGCAATATGATGCTATCTTGATTATGTTATTTGAACTTGTATCAGTTTTATTTTACTGGAGTAACCTAGCATTTTTAAGAGCTTAATTAAAAATCCTCAAGATATTTTAATATAGCCTATTCTTGCTCTATTCTTTAACAATTGAAATGTGCTTAGTTGTTATTGAATGATGTATGACAGTCACATCAAGGAATTTTGGTTTGTAATTATTTTTAAAAATATCTTCAAAATAGTAAACAATTTCAGTTTTACTAATGTTAATCAAAGTTAATGATAAAAATGTTCATAATAATTGTAAGTTACTTAAAAAAAAAAGATCCATTCTAAAGTGAACTTTTTATGAATGGGGAAACTTTGATATTGTTTCAGAAATAAGATTACAATTCTTTCAAGAAGGTGAAATATCTCTTTTTTTTTTTTTTTTTTTTTTTTCTATCGTGTCAGTGTTTCTCTCTTTAAAAAAAAACAAAACAAAAAAACTTGCATTTTAAAAATGTATAAGATAAAAAGTAAAATAAATTTAAAAAAAAATTTATTTTTTTGGATGGGTTAATCTTTTATTTTACATTTTTATGTTTGCTAGGTTCATCTTAAGAACCAAGTTAACTCTTCTCTCTCTTTTTAATTTTTTTCTTAGGTCAGACAATAGCATTTTGCATCTTGCAGTTATGCATCTAACTTTTAATAATTGTCATGATGTTGCAAAACAACTGTTTATAATGAAATGTAAAGCTTATCAATTTACATCCGGGCAATAATCTATTTTTCAGCAGTGTGTAGGAGTATATCAGTAGGTAAAAAAAGAAAAACCTATTTAGATTTCAGTGTCAGGCATTTTCTATGAGCTAGTGTACTTTTTTTTTTCCTCTGTAGCCAGCTGATGATGGTGGGTGGCCTGGGAAGATTAGAACAGAGTGAAAGAAATAAATATAAATAAATATATATATATATATATATATATGAGAGGGAGAGAGGTGATGTGTGAGTCATTGCCAGTTGTTAGGCCGACTATATCATGAATCACAACATGTATATAACTGAGCTAGAAGAGCACGCTGATGTTTATAGTAGTAACATAAGCTCAGCTACATTTTCCTGATGGCTTCTGCTTTTTGCCTATATTCTTAGCACTCACTCTTTATTTTTTCCTCTATCCAGTGCCATTCTATCTTAATGCAGAATTACTATTAGCATTTTATATTTTGTTAAAACTTGCTTATCTCTTAAATATACTGTTCACACTTCTTTTAGGATATTTTTGCTTTATTGATTTAAAAAAAAAAAGGAAATTCTCTACTCCTAACTAGCTATGTAATCTTTCAACAAGACGATATGTAAGCTTTGTTTTAAGCTTTCTTATTTTACACCACTTTTCAGTGGCGACTTGAAATATAAACAGTCATTACTAAAAGACCAAAAATATTTTTGACTGTATATTCTCTTCATTTGATAGATATTTTAATACATTTATAAAACTGAGATTGATGAACTTATAATTATTTATACATAACACTGTCATTTTGCATATTTCAGTGACTTACGATGTGCATCCGGGTATTTTACAATTGACATTGTTCGTCTTTCTCTGCATTTTAAAGATGCAGAAAAAGTCTTTAATCTCATTTGTCACTTTCCGTTAATGATTTGAAACTTTAATGGGAATTAGAATTATTTAAACTTATAAAATCAAAGTAAAAACAAAAATTATTTTCCACAGCGTTTTCATTGGTTAATTATTTTCTAATATTGTTAAATCTGTTACCTTAATGGATTTAAATCTCACTCAGTTCATGCATATTTGAATATTTGATAAATTTTCAACTGAACTTTATTTGGTACTGATAATTTTATGATGACATTTGTTAAACCATTTAGGTTGACAGTTCACTGGTGCTTCTTACCCTCAGAATACATCCTCTCTGCAGCCTTAAACACATTAAAATAAAAAAATTAAGATAGTACTTTTTTTTTCTTTTTTCTTCTCAATCTTAATTCTTGGTTTCTCTTTTTTTTATTTTTTTTTTTATTATTATTATTTTTTTTTATTATTACTATTATTATTATTATTATTTTTTTTTTTAAGCATTTAATTTTTGTAATAGTTTCCTTCTTACATTCTAGCAATGCAAACGAATGTTACATAACCCATATATATTTTAGTTCTGGATTGAAAGTTTAGACTGCTTGAATTATTGGTCATGATTTTTAAGCAATTACAATTTATTAAACTTTCTATCTGTTCATCCAAAATACATCAACTTACCCAAATCTTTCATTTCAAGTTCTGTTAGTACCAAGTGCTAATGAAAATAGCTTGAAGTTATTGATTTTATTGGTATTTGAAAGTAATTTATTTGTACTGTTATAGATATTTATTCCAAATATTTTGCTATTTTAGTTGGAATAATATTCTGAAAAGCTTTTTACATTTTTTTTATAAAGAAATACTAGTAAAAAAAAATATTTGTTTCATCTAATAAATGAGGATATTACTTTTGCTACTATCTTTTGTTTTGCTCAATTGGTTAACTTTTATTTTATTGTAACTTTTTTGGTTTTTATTTTATTCTTGTTAGATTTTACAAGAACTTAATTTCAATGAAAAGTATACCCTTAATTTGATAATATTTCTGCATTGGTACAAGATGCCTTCATTGTACCTCATCTATTTTTGGCTTTTGTTGATTATATGATATCAAAAGCTTCATTATTAGACTTCATAGAATGCAATATCTCTAATTAAAATATTCTTAATGGAGGGTGAAATGATGACAGGTAATAAATTTGAAAACCTTTCCTCATCTTTTTTTTTCTTCTACATATAAGTTTTTCATTCTTGGGGGAAACATTTGCTAAAATTTAGCAAGAGAAATTGTTTTCTTTGCTTGAAGGTTTTGATTTAATTAATATTTATTTTCTGAATAAGAATTGTTTCCAGATAGTAATTTCTATTTACCATGGGTTCCAGATTTTATTTCTACTCTTTCATATAAGCAGTACATGTTTAGCATAAACATCAGAACCCAACTTGACCAGCCTTGCTTTTTGATATTGTTTTTAGCAAAAAGAACAAAGGAAGACTTTATCATGTGTGTTTTTTTTTTTTTTTTTTTTTTTTTTAGCTATTACTGTGACTTTTGAGTAAAGTTTTTAATTTTGTAAAGACCCTCATCCCCAAATAAGACACCTTTTTTTTATAGTTCAAATAAAGTGTAAAACTTTGGTGATGAAGTGTTAGTAGTGAACAAATGGAACAGCTGGTTCAACAATTAGTGTTCACCACTTACTCCAACTTGCACAGTTCCTGTTCAGATATTTTCTACTGCAGCTCATATCTATTTTTGTAAAATGGATATGCCATTGGACATTTTGGGTAGTGATCTTTTCATTTTTATTTTTTTTACTTGTCAGATGGGGAGATAACTATAAACTATATTGGCAGAATATCTGTCATTGACATACTGCAAGCATCTTGAAATGCAGTGTCCTCACTTATTAATAGAAAAGAATACTGAGGGGAAATTAAATTTTATCCTTTCTTTAAACATTTAATGTCAATAAATTAATTTTGAAATGTATAGACATTTTTTTAATTGCTGGTATATTTACATACTTTTTGTAGTGTGTCTTGATTATACCTTTAATTATAATGAATTTTTCTTAAGTTTCATTACTAATTGAAGAGGATTGTTGCTACTTATCTACAAAATGTAACATTTTCCATGTGAAGCCTTCGAGGATCTAATAACATCCTTTTTTAGTATGTATGACAAACATGCTAATTATTAGCAATTATGCATTGCTTTCTGTTATATTTTTTTTTTAAATATTTACATCAGTTTTTGGAATGGTCCTTGACTAGGGAAAAGCTACATCAATGAGAGATATAAAATCTTTTGATATATTTTTGTTACTGTTTTGAGTTGGCTCATTATTTTTAAAGACAAATTATCTTTTTGCTTAATTTTTCTATACTTCAAAATGTCATAAATTAAGATTTTCAATCATATTCAAGTAAAAATAATTTGGAAATCAGCATTGTGATCAAATATTACACTTCTATCAAGAGTACTATGACCACTCCTCCTTGGCTGTTTTTCTTAGTAACTATTTAAGAACACTTAATTATTTTTTAATGCACATTCTATACTATGACTTATGTGTATTCTTTGGTTATACATTTAACACATCTTTTATTTTTTTGTTTTTGTCACAATTATAAATTTAACAAAGGAAATTCATATAAGATTTCTTTTTCTAAAGAGGTTGATATAAAAGATAATCTTAAAGACAGGGAAAATGCCTGATTTCATTTTCTTGTTCCTCATTATGGTTTTTCAATGTTCCTCTGGCATTTTCGGATTCAGCTGGTTTCATCTCTGTACTTTTGTACAGAATACAATGGTTAAACCAGCTGACTCCTCAAAGTAAGGCTTGAGGAACATTGAAAACTCATAATTACGGGTGAGACTATGGAATTGGACATTTACCACCATATATGGAGGAGAAAAAGAGTGCTCACAAATCCTTTTGGAATGAAGTAAAAATGCTGGGCAGGGAATACTAGAGAGTCACCAATTTGAAAAATTGGTGCATATGTAAGGCCTTTGTCAGTAGGCCTATCATAGATATAAATACCATATGGGTACAATTAATAAATAAAGCACATCATGCATTGGAAGTACCAGCAACTAATAACACTGGGGTATGGCAAAGAAGACTGTTACAGCAGAGAAAAGAAATGGTGGAGAGAGGCAAGCTTGACAGGCTGCAGCAGTAGGGGAAGCAAAAAAGACCATTAGGTTTAAGGCTCCAAGTTCTAGTGTTGGGATTGTTCCATGACCTAAAGAATTAAAGCATTGGTTAGTGAATTTGTTGATATAATAATCTAATATAAAAGTTATCATTTATCTCCTCTTGCTTTCTCCTACTTTATTCACCCTCTTAGTTTAAGAGGGTGAAAACTGTACATAGTGCAAAGAATATTTCACTCCATTTACTTCTCCCTCCTTTTCATCTATTGTTTGCTTTTTTCTGTTTGGGTTAAAATATATATAAAAAAAAATGATTCTAGGTAGAGTGGTAAAAAAAAAAATGCAATCTTTTTTTAAAATAGCTAAACTTTTGCATTAGAATATATAATTAGAATGGTAATCATCATTTAATGGAATAAGTACTTATTTGATTCCACTCTAGTAACCTTACTCTATCTCATTGTTATAGCTAACATTCATAAAAGTTAGATTAAGCAAAGTTGTCTTGATCTTTTGGTAAGAATATAAAACTATTTTCACTGTATGTTTGTCTTTTCTGAAATGAATTAACTTGGGTTGTAGCATTAAAAAACATGAATAAGTAATCATTTGTGGTTAAAATATTAGGAAGAAAAGAGAATGGAGTGGGTGAGAGTTAATGTGTAACGTATTGGAACTTGTAAGATAGGTTAAAGATATGAAATATGTTTATAGGAAATTTGACCTTGGCTGTAATGTTTAACATTATTGTACTGTAGTTCATAATTTTTGCTGTTTTAGATTAATAAAAATAGCTATTTTTTTCTTTCATCAATATTATCTTGTTATAAGAACTTTTTTTTTTTTTTTTTTTTTACTGTTGAAAAATATTGTTTGATTTATTTAGTCTTCCTCTTTCTAATATTAGATTTATTTCAGTCCTTGTACATAAACAAAAGTACCAAAAATAGAAACTGTTAATACACTTGACAATGTTCCTGTTTTCTACTTGTAGAAATTGTTTCATTCAGATGACATGTATTACATAAAAGCTGGTGTACTTGTTTAAGTCATGTGTTGTGAATAAAATTTAATACTGTTTGATTGTGAAATGATTTTTGATAGGGGTCAGGAAAGATATGGACATTCTATCTTTGAGGTGGCAATTGTTATCGGTTTTTCTTTGACTACAATATCAAAGATATACCAGGAAAACGGCAGGTATCTACAGATGATGCAAGAAAGGAACTGTTTGCAACTGACAAGAATGGTAACTATCCAAAAAAGATGGAACCTCAAATCACATCCCAATTGAATACTGGTACTACTCAACATATATATACATGTGTGTGTGTGTGTGTGTAGTGTGCATGACACAGGATTTTGTAATTGTCAACCAACAAGGATACCATTTATTCACAAGGTTACAGCAACTTAATTAGGTCAGGAAACATAGACATTGAATTGTGGAAGAGTGGCACTGTTGTCTCCTCAGATGATTGACATTTCCAGCTCTTTTAAGCAAACTATCAATTTTGTGTGTGGCAAAGACAAAATGAGGCTATAGGTTTAGTCTGTCAGTAGTGCATTGGGCAAACCTGGTAGTAGGGGCTCTGTAATGATATAGGGTATGTTCTGATGGAGTTAGTAAAAGTTACAACAAAAAATGGAGTTTGTTTTGACAGATGTGACAGTCTTATTGCAATCTATTTACATTGCTTTATGCTTGCTTTGTTTATGGGTGGTGATGGTTTGTTTCAGTCAGATAATGTCCTTCACACCTCTCATATTGTGTATAGGTGACATGAAACTGTCTGCAGAAACTTCTTTTTTTTTTCTTTTTAATATTTCATCCAAAGCCAGACAGGACTGCCATTAGTGTGCAAGGGATTACATTGAGATAAACAAGGTACAGGGATGTCTAAGAAAGATATGAGATTGATGGAATTCATGTAGATAGAAGATGGTAATTGACGTTACATTTAAGCTTTGAGATTGTAGTTATCAGACTTCCACAAACAGGAAGTACGAGAAAAGAAGCTGTTAGAGTAGAAGAAGTGATTACACTTAACCATTTTGACAGTTAAAAGGATGGAATCTAGATGTCAATTTTGTAGCAGGCATAAATACATGTAGTTGGGTAACCATGGGGAAAAAAGCTTGTCAGAGCAGTTGCAATGAAATTTCTTGTAGAAAAGACGGAGGGAAGGCACCTCATATTGATGAGAAAGTGCCTGAAGGCAGGCTTCCAAGTCAGGATAAATTATATTGCAGATCTTGCTTTGAATTTTGGGGAGAACCTTAAGATGAATAGCAGGAGCACCTAACCAGGTATGGCAACAGTATTCAATGCACAGATGAATGGTAGATTTATAAATGTGCAAAATGGATTCTGATGAGAAAAACTTTGACCCAACACAGTGAACCAACCTTTCTAGCAATAGATGCAGCTATGGATTTGATGTATTCATTCCATTTGAGGTCACTTGAGAGTGAGAGGCCAAGAAGGCATAGTGTGTTGCTCTCTAGGAGACTAGTCTCATCCATTCAGTAAAGTTTCTCTATAGTGGTTAAAGGAGAGCAGCTTTGTTTTGGAGGCATTAAAATTTACAAGCTATTTCCTACCCCATTCAATCACAGATTGGAGGTCCTTTTGAAGTGCAGAAGCCAGGTTTACTTTGTCAGCCTGGGCAAATTTCTTATTGAGAAAGGAGTAAATGATGGCATCATCTGCATAGATGTCTACTTGGGAACTGATTATATCAGGAAGATCATTAATGAAGATTAGAAAAAGTGCAGGACCTAGGATAGAGCATTTAGGGATGCCTGCATTTGTCTGGAAGCTTGTCTGTTCAAAATGACCGTAATTTCACAATTTGATAGGAACAATTGAACTAAATCAAACAATTGTCCAGGAATACTGTAGCTGTGGAGAAATTTCATTAGTTTCTGTGCTAAATTTCCCCACCCTGTTGGTAGGGCTTTAGAATACATTGATTACACCTCTGCAGGGAGTAAGTCCCCCAAGGATACAATCTACAGACCATAGCAATAAAAGCTTCAATTCATTGAACAATGTGTTCAATTTATATTACTCGAAAACAGACTGAGTAAGACTGAAATGGAGAGGCTGTTTGGCCATTTCTTTTTTAACTAATAGGAAAATTTAATGCTCACAGCAAAATGTGGGGCTGTAGGAACCCCAATCAATCTAGTAGAATTTTAGAATCTCTACTAGAATCATCTAATCTATGTATCCTTAATAACCAAATGCACACCTACCTACACCCAGCTACCAGATCAGCATTGGTTATCAACCTAACCGTATGCTTCCCATCAATTTTTATGGACTTTCAATGAAGAGTTCATGATGAATAATGTGGTAGTTGACCATTTACCTATTTTCCTAAATATAAGTAAGCTTATGCCAGAAGGAAGGCATCCAAAATGGCAACCACACAAAGCTAACTGGCTAAAATTCAATGAACTCTGCTCATCTCAGTCCTGGGTATAACAGTAAACTTCATCTGGCAGCAAGGTCTCTGATTGGGAGGTTGTGAGGAGCATGGAACCACCTCTTAATTGCTGTTGTTCCCAGGTCCACCCTAACCCTGAGTGGTAGCACTTGTTAGGGTCCCAGCTATGGGCAAATAGTTAACCCTCAAACTGTAGTCAAGACACTATGAAAGTATGAAAGTAGACTTTTATAGAAAAGTATACATTTTTGAAGAGGTGGGGGATTGCCATAAAAAAATTACCAGCAAAACATTTTTGAATACAAAACTAGAAGACATCTACAGCTTTCTAAAATTTTCATCAATTGACTAAATCAACATTCTCACTATAACCAAACATTAAAAAAATACCTTAAAATTCTACCTTTTTGGCATTAAATAACCAACAAAGGTTGATATGCCATTAAACAAAACTCACACTGCTCATCCCAAATCAGCATGAAATTTCTCAATGAACCAAAACCACTAGTCTCCTTTACAAACATACTAACACAAATAGCAAGATGAGCAATAACCTAATCTCCCTTTAAACCAAATACCAAATCAAACCCCTGGTTTACAGCAGAATGCAGAGAAGCAATTAAAACTAGGAAAAAAGAAATGCTCAAGATATTATTACACAACCCAACCACAATCAACCTACAAAACAACAGGCAAGCTCTAGCAAAAGCATGTAGTATAATTAAAAAAAATCCAAAAGAGAATCTTGGCAAAACTACATCTCCAGACTAAACAATAAATCCCCATTAAATAAAACATTATAAAATAATGAGAAAAATTAATGTAAAAACCTCACAGACTGCAACAGTCAACTCAACCAAAACAAATGGACATAAATGCTTTGGGGAAAAAAAAAATAGCTAACCAACCTCAACAAATCACTACACTCCCAAACTTAAAAAAACATGAAAACATTATGGAACAAGAAAAACTTACATTTACTTCAAATAATAATAAAGAATTACAATCTTCTCTTTACTATGACAGAACTAAGAGGCTCCATAAACAAAAGTAAAATCTTTGCAACTGGTCCAGATGAAATTCATTAGCAATTTTTAAAACACATACCAAAAAAAATCTCTTAATATTTCTCCAGATCTTCAATGATATATGGTGTTCAAACAAATTTCCAAAATTGTGGCTTGGATCATTCCAATTCCTAAACCTAGCAAAGACCATTCCATCCCAACAAATTATGGACCCATTGCACTAACCAGTTTCAAGACTATATAGCGAATGACAAATGCTTGACTAATGTAGTTACCCAGAAAAAAGCAATCTCTTGGATATTGGAAAAATGAATGATCAACTTGTATGGCTAGAATCCTTTATTTATGATGGCTTTGAGGTAATCATGTAGTATCAATATTTTTTTCAATCTTGAAAAAAGCCTATGACACTACATGCAAGAATGGTATCCAAAAAGACATGTACAAGATGGGAAGAAAAGTAAGAATAGCTATATTCATCCAAAACTTCCTATCAAACTGAACATTCAAAGTACTAAAAGGAACCTAATCAAACACATGCAAGTAGGAGACAGGAGTACCTCAAGGTAGCATTTTATCAGTTACATTATTTGCAAAATAAACAGTATTATTAAAACCATTAATACAGGAATTGAAAAATCCCTATATGTAGATGATCTCTCAATATCATACTGATCACCAAACATGTTTTCCCTTGAAAGATATATACAGATATGTTTAAAGAAGATAAAACAATGAACAAATGAAAATGGATTCTGTTTCTTCAAAACAAAAAAAACTGTATGCAGAAGCAAAAAAACTGGCTTACCATCTTGATCCAGAATTAAAATTAAATGGACACTTAATTCCCGTAGTTCAACATATAAAATATCTAGGAATTATATTAGATAGCAAACTGAACTTCAAGGTGCTCATTGATTAAATAAAAATGTCAAAAGGTTTTGAAGCTTCTAAAAGTAATATAAAAACTGAATTCGGGTACCAAACAAAAAGTAATGCACAGAATATAAAGGTCACACATCAGATCAAAATTAGGCTATGGATGTATTATTTACAGTGTCATGCGCCAATCCGTTCTTAAAAAAATACTACAAACCATACAAAATAAAGGACTGAGATTAAATTTTGGAGCCTTCTGGAGCTTACCCATACAAAGTCTCTATATAAAAGACAATTAACCACTTATTTCTCTGAGATACAAAAAACTATCCCTCCAATATGTACTAAAACTACAATTCAACCCAAATAGCTTAGCATACCAAAAAACATATGAACCTCAATATATTCAGTTCTATAAAAATATACCAACAGCCATTCTTTCACTTGGACTTTGAATTAACAAAGCACTAAAACAAATAAAGATTCTGATAATGTAACACCAGTGACAATAAGCAAGGTAGTTCTATGGCAAAATCTTATAGACATAACATTGGCACAAAAAAAAAAAAATAAAAAAAAATCAAATGTATATACAGAGAATTAAGACAAATTTTATGACTATAAAGCATTCTACACAGATGGGTAAAAAATCCTATGTAGAATAGGTGCAGCAGCCACAGACACTCATGAAAAATCAGGCTACCAAATAATGCATCTGTTTATACAGCTACAAGCCATTAAAATGGCACTTAAAATGATAGAAAATTCAAAAGATAGAAAGTTTATAATATTTTTACGCTCTCTATCTAATTTAACAGCAATTAATCAAAAGAACACAAATCATCCCTATATTCAAGAAATCCAAGAAACTTGTAATCAGTTAATAAAACACAAAACAATTATATTGGCTTGGATTCCTAGCTATGACGGTGTTAAGAAAAATCATGAAGCCGCTACACTGGCAAAATAATGAAAATGACATAAAATTTCTACATATGGATTATAAAAAAGAAATTACATAAAACATCAGAAGAAAATAGCAAGCAATTTGGGACATGTTCCCAAACAAACTCTCTGAACCAATAAGAAAGAATATAGAGCCATTGACTCACTATAGAGAACACATAGTACTCAATAGAATAAGAATTGGGCATTAATACAGGAATTGAAAAATCCCTATATGTAGATGATCTCTCAATATCATACTGATCACCAAACATGTTTTCCCTTGAAAGATATATACAGATATGCTTAAAGATGACAGAAAAATGAACAAATAAAATGATGCGCGCACACACACACATACTCAAAGCACCTCAGTGTATCCACTGCAACCAATTTCTCACTGTCAAGCATATCTTGATAGAATACAAGAAGCACAAAAAATAGCAACTATTATGAAGCACAAAATCTTAACATGCTCCTCAAAAATGTACCTACTGCTCAAATAATAGGATATCTGAAAAAAAATAAAATACTTCCAACTTCTCTAAAAAAAAAAATAGAACTTAGACTTTGAACCACACAGCTTATGTTTTGTTATACTACCAAACTATACAACTTGCAATATTCTGAAAACAATTTTGAAAAACCTCACAACCACTTAAAATGTTTAGAATCACTCTTGAATAAAAAATCCAGTTTCAGCATTAAATGACCCATAGGCATTGATATGCTGGTAGAACAAACAAATAATCAATCAATTACTAAATTTCCTTTAGCTATACTCAATAAATGCAGTGGAAATAAGGATAACACTTAATGTTCCTTGATACATATATCCATGTAGTAATTACATCTTTTAGAAGCCATTATTTTGGTGAATGGAAGTGCTACACATTAAAAGGAGCTATCTTTTGGTAATTCAGTTAATTATATTACCATTTTATCTTTTAGCAAATAATTTCACTCTTATATGTCACCTTTCATCGTTAAAATTGAATAACATTTAAATGGAAGATTATGCTTTCTTAAAATATGCAAAACATTTCTTTTTATAATTTTCTCAGCTGAATTAGCATTTACTAGTTTTTATGATAATCATTTAGTGCCTTTATTTTCATTGTGGTGATAAGGATAATATTTGTAATCCAGATGTTTTTTGCATAAGATAATTTTAAAGAAACAAATGTTGAACAAATTTTGGTAACTTAAATTTGAGAATGATAATCTGGTACAATTGGAAAGAGACATGAAATTCCTGGAATACTTAATGAGAAGATCTGGAGAACTTGATACTCACAGGGCATATTGGAGACAAAACAAAATACAGGAGGGATGTAACTTGCATAATGAGTTTGTTAGAACAAGGACAACAAGGGATGGTAAAGGGTCAGAAGCAACAAAAGACAGAAGTAGTGGAGAGCCATAGTTACCCATGTTTTGAACATATATGATCTGTTAAAGAGTAATCTAATGAAAACTTTTAAGCACTAATATTAGTGTACCTGAGATATCTCAATATATTCACAATTAGTTCATATGTATTTGTACAATTAAAAATACACAAGACTGAGTTATGTAAAAAAATAGTTAAATGAAGAGGATCAAAAATCTAATTTTGTTTTCACTTTCATGTATTATCTGAATATTTCAAGGGAAGTAATCTGTGGATTTCATTTTAGTATTTAAAAATATAAGAATTATTTATAAGTTGCGAAATTTCTTTCGCTTGAGAGATTTCATTATTTACAAGTAATTCTATTTTTATTATTGTTTTGTACTCAATTTTGTAACAGTTTTAAGTGGTTTATATTGGAATAATGCATCTCACAAAACATGTCTTATAACTTGGTAAAAAATTTTTTTTAAACAATGTATGCAAGTTGAATATTACTTTGAACCATTCTCAATAGTGGGGATTCTGGAGAAATTTTCAGTTCAGCCTCTTATTTCTAATCAGTTTAAATAAGTAACAATCTGTCTTTTTTTTTTTTTTTTTTTTTTTTTTAATTTCAAAAGGAATTCTCAATTTAAATGCAAGTGTGATAATTTCTGTTGTTTTTATGCGAGTAAGATCTCTCATCAAAAATTGTAAGTCTTGCATATGTCTATCATAATACCAATTTGGTTGATTTAAATTGTTTCTACTTCTTTCATTTGAAAATATAGTTGCAACTTTTTTTAACTTGTGAGAGAAAAAAAACTTGAATTTATAATATAGTTAGCAATTACAACTGTTCATTTTAGTGATTCTGGGAAGTACTATGGATTTTAGATTAGAAATTGATATTGTGCTTGTTCATGTTTACAGTAATAGTATTTTTATTATGAGTAGTAATTACTAAAATGTTTTCAATATTAGTATTTGTAGTATTGTATGTATTCTTTTTTTTAATATTAGATTGTTTTAATATTGGTAGTGCTATGTTGTATTAGTTGAATACATTTTTTTTAATGGAGAGTGCTAGTTGCTTTATTTGATTAACTATAAGATAAAGATGATGTACCCGTCAAGGAATTGTACCTGTCTGTTGGAGTAATATGCTTATAAAGAACATATTGATTGATTCTATATCAAAGACTTATATATGAACATTAAAGTTTAGTTTTAATACCCTATTGTTTGTCAATTTATGAAGTTATGAAGTGTATTTATATTATACATTAAATGATAATGACTACAACAGTAACCTGAAGAGATAACCTCAAGGAAGATAGAAGTGGAGAAATTGATGAGTTTAAAGCTCCTTTTTCTTTGTTGTGGTGACTTTTAAAATATGTATGTAAAAGTGAATATCTTTTTGGTAGATGAAATTTCTAGATGCTAAGATTGTTTACTCTTATGTTGTGCATAAATGTAAAAAATTCTTTGCTTTGTTTGAATCAGCGTGTGAATTTTTTGCATATTTCTCTTGTGATATCTCTTCTGTATTGTGATTAGTGTCTATGCAATTCTTTTATATGGCATTAACTGACAGGCTACTTTAGAATGCCTTTTTTATACTACTCATTTAATACATACTAAAAGGAAATGATAATGAATTTCATTATGAGTAAGACAAAGAAAACCATGAATTTAGATATCATTTTGTAGCATTTATGAAATGTAGAACAGTATCAGCAAATATTTAGTGTGTTATAAGCATTTATAATATAATTGAATTGATAATAGAGTAAGCACATAGTAAGGAAGGTTTCCAGATTGATTCAAAATCAAATTGTTTGTGTTTAAAACAAAAACTATTACTTGATTCTTGGCTATTAGTGAAGTAGATAAAAACTATAATTTTAACTAGGATTATCAAGGCTTCACACTTAGACTACACAGTTCATTCTTTCTCTCTCTCTCTGAAGAGTTTATAATTTAAAATTTATTTTAGATTTAAAAAAAGCTGTAAATTAATCAGTAGAAATTTAAAATAGTTATTAAAGAAAGAAAAATGTCCAGAGATAAGAATAGATTTGTTAGTTCAGCACAAATCAACACTTAATTTTGTGTTCTGCTATTGAGCTTGGGTAAACAAAGAATCAGTGTTTTATGGGTATGTCAGTTCTGATTGTGCATGTAACCAAGTTGAATGACTTGTCAATCCTGTTTGGAAAAATATATGTTGCAGTTGGCAGACAGGTTCTTCATGTATCAAAAAGTAAGGATTAATTTTCCCCCTTCTAGGAGAGCAAGTTTTTTGTTTCTCTGTTTACACACATGCACACAATTTAATTTACAGACATTTGTTCTCGTAATTTCTCTGCCCTTGTTTCATTTGAAATCAATGAATTTAAGTTGGTAATAATGTTCATGAAGAACCAGCTGTAAATGTGTCAGCATTGTTTCATGTAAACAATTTCTGATTTTGTTGTTTGTAGTGTCTATTCAGTGATGCTGCATTTTTGTCAAAGGATAAGGTGGCCACTTTTAAAGCAACTTGTTACTATGATGTGGATATTCTTTTAAATCAGTTTTGTTTATTCAATGAGCATAGTGAAATGAATGGATGTTTGGTGTGCAAAAAAAAAAAAATAAAGCATATTTACACATTTGCTTTATAAAGGTCCATGTTAAAAATTGAAAAGCATACATACAAGTGCCACAGATGTGTCCAGAACATTTTCAAATGCCAAAAATTAGCCTCTCTGTAACACATGTTGGAAATTGTTGGTTTTATTGATTGTTATTTTAAGTGCAAAATATATATTTGCAACTGTGCTAATTTCTGCCAACCTCTGCTTTTAATGAAGGAAAATTGAAGGACATTTGATTGTAATATTGTATGCTGTAAAATGCATATAATGAAACCTGACAAAAGCTGTTTTTCAAAATAATTCACATGAACCTTCTTAAATTTTTAGATAAAATTAAATAATTTAAAAAAATAAAAGTTAAATCATAAATGTATTTTGGAAACAAATTTAGTTAAAAAACTACTATTTATATTTCCAGATGTCTTTTGAAGTTAAGTTAGTATTTGGCATTATTTTTAAAATTATCTGACAAAAAAAAATTCCAATATGTTATTTTATTTTGTGCATTTTACATATTTGGCATTCCTTACATGTTTAAAAATTTATTGGCATTTATTTAGAATTGAGTTAGATTTTGAGTTTTACTCTTGTTTTTAATTTTCAAAATGTTTAATGTCCACTTTGATTTTGTGATTACAAATCATGAACTTTATATAGTAATTATAAAATTGTAAATGTTCCATATTAAAAATTGACATGTCTCGATATTTTTTTTTAAAATTTTCTGAATTCATATATATTTTTTAAACAAAAATTTAACACACTTTAATTTGTAACTTATATCTAGTTTAAGATATAAAGTAAATGTGTAAATATGCTTTATTTTAAAAAATTTGTTTTGCACACCAAACATCCATTCATTTCACTATGCTCATTGAATAAACAAAACATTTAAAAGAATATCCACATCATAGTAACAAATTGCTTTAAAAGTGGTCACCTTATCCTTTGACAAAAATGCAGCATCACTGAATAGACACTACAAACAACAAAATCAGAAATTGTTTACATGAAACCCTGCTGACACATTTACAGCTGGTTCTTCATGAACATTATTACCAACTTAAATTCATTGATTTCAAATTTGTACTTAACCTAATTTGTATATTCTAATCATTACTAAATTTGGTTAATCCCTTTGCCTGATCTAAATGTTAAACTATTTCTTGTCATGTAATTTAATTGTTAGATATACATTTTGTACATTTCTTTGTATTAATCTTATTGATAAAACTTAACCTGCCAGATTAAACTTTTTACTTTCCAAATAGTAAATGTAGTTATTTAATCCAGTTCTAACGCATTCTGCTGTCATTTACATGTGCACACAATACTGGTTAAATTATTGTAAAGAGATTTATTAGATTTTTATTCTTATTGAAATATTTTATTATTTCAATAATTATTTTTATTCTCTGTGGGCTATATTTGTGTCCATCCCTTTACAAGATGCCAGATTTATATTTCTGGGATAATAAAGACTTAACTAGTTTGTTGAATTTATAAACATATACAAAGTGCAGTTTAAATGGTTAGTAAAGATATCTGAGTAGGAAAATAAAAACTTAAGTAATGCTTAATGAAATGATAGCTCTTATAAAAATGTATGTAAAAAAAATTGAAAAGAAAAAAGCATTAAAATTTCATTGCATACTGATATTGCTCATATATTGTTTGTTGATAAGACTTAAGATTCTCAGTGTGCTTTTAAACTTATTACATGAAAATGATTTTCTTTAAAATATTTTGCAACAATATGAATCCATATATTTATTTCTGTAAAACATTTTTTGATTCAAGAAAATTTTTGTTTATGTAAGAAAGTAATTTGCTGACTGACAACTAAGTTGATGATTTGTTTATTTACTGATGTGATGAAATTGTTAGCAAAAGAAACTGACATTGTATCTGAAGAGATTGTTTTGTGATCCAAATAAGGCCAAGTTGTAGAATGTCTCTAATAAGTGTAAAAATGTTCGTATAGATCTACTGCTTATAAGCTCAATGTTTATGATGGTGTCTGAGAATGCTTTATGGAAATCATCCCTCACTCTGGCAATTTTACACTTATTTTATGTCTAATGTTTTTATTTTTACAATGTTTAATATAAGCGATTTCTGCTATTGGGAAATAGAATATTTGGTTATGTGCCAAAAATTACTTAAGTTATTAACATTTGAATTATTTAAATTCTTTAAAGTTTACTTGTAGAATAAATAATATCAAATTTCTACTAGATAAAAGTAAAAGTCTCTTGTGACTTAGTGTTTTGACTGATTTGGTTTTAAAGTACCATGCAACATAAAAGACTATCACAATTAGATGTCAACATTAGACTAAATATAATGCAAAAAATTATTTTACTGAACCTTTTGGTAGTTAATTGTATATTCAATCTTTTGTTGTTTTAAAGTTCTATATCTTTTGCAGAGGAAGATCTTTATGAAATATATCAGTTTACAGAAAGAATTATAAAAACTTTTTTCTAGTCAGCCATAGTGTCTTTTTCTTTTCTTATTCTCAATGATGAGTTTAATCCCTTAATGTTTAAAAGATTAAACTTTCACATTCATAGAACTTGAATAAATGACTACAGTATATGCAATGGTGGCAATTGTAATTACAATGTTTATGCACTGTAATTGATTAAATTTGTCTTATTTTAATTGTCTTTTTTTCTTCTCTTTTTACATTAACTATTTTCTCATTTTGTTATTTCAGATTTCTCTTAATGGCCTTGAAGTTCTGTGTTTAATCGTTGATCGAATGGGAGAGGATTTTAAACCACATGTTGCTATTGGTAAGTCGCTGGTCTTTTACACTTGTCAAACTATATAAGGATGCTGGCAATGATATTCATTTGTTTTGAGAGAAATGATAAAAGAATTTTATTTTCTTATCTATTACTTTTGGATTTGCTTTCTTATATGAAATAGAGATTCTGCTTAATAGTCTCTGCTTCTAAAGTGAATATCACAATTTTAATGATATTTGGTCCTATATGTTAGTATTGCTTCTTTAAATTGATATTTTTTTACTTTTCCCTCTTGCATTTTTTTTTTATTTGTTCTTTTATGTGGGGAAAGAATATGTACCTGCATTTAATCAATAGGTTTATTAAAAGTGACAAGTTTACAAAATCAGTTAGATAATGACAGCAGCAATTTTATTCAATATTTATACATTGAAGGTGGTATACTGTCAGGTGTTATACATTTGCAACCTATACTGGTATCACTTTGCTAAAACATGATTTGTGGCCTCTATTACGAATTTAGAAATATCTATTAAAGCAGAAACAATTCTACCTTTTATAAACGAAGGATTTGAATATATTCTATTTTTCTCTCTCTCATAAATCTGAAATACATTCTGCAAACAACATTTATGTAGGTCTTTTGATTAAGGTTGGAAAAGTTCTGTTGTTGCTAAAATTGAAGCTTCAGTTTGGCACATCTCTCTTTCTATATATATATATAATCTTGGTTATCAGTATTTGGTGACTACGTGTGGTCTGCTTGCAATAGGTGTATTTAAGATGAAGGAAAATTGCATTCCTGGAGTGTATATAGATTTGCAAAAGGTAACAAAAGAATAAATTTTGTTTTCTGGGCATTTTATTGAAATTATTAGGTTGCTAAAAGGAAATTATAAAATTTAGTGATAATAAATTAATCTGTTTGAAAATTTCTTTTGGAATGGAAATAGTGAAACAAATAAAAATCTGGACCTCTAAAATAGTCCTACCTATGAGACAAACCTCATATTGAACTTTTTGGTATTGTCATATGCAAGAAATAATTTGATTTAACTATAGCAGTAACCATTGGATAAATTTCTTAGTGCATATAAAAACATTCCTTATTTAGTCTGTAAGTATCAATATACTACCAAGATTTTTCTTTTTGTTTCAGGGATAATCTTGAACATTTTTAGTCAATTTCACTCAGCTTCTCTGCATTTTACAGCTAAATGACCAATTTATTGGCATCTATATAAGAATTTGATTGTGTTACAAAACACTAATTTAGGCTACAATATAAGAATATATTGAATAATAAAGATTATATCATTTTTAGAATGTTCTAAAATACAGAAACTTCTAGAATAACACATGGCTAGGCTATGTGATATGACCTGCACAATCTTTTAGCAATTGTAACGCCATGGTGCAGGTGCACAGTTCTGACTTAAGGACAATTATTAATGCTTAAACTGCTGGAGATAGGTATAAGACAGTATTTTAGAATTTCAATATAGGTAAATTGTAATATAAGTGTGAAGTGTTGAGATATTAGTTTGTTAGTGGATTCAACAGAGATTTTTTTAAAAAACAAAATGAGTGGATGTTAATTAGAATTGGGAACAATGATCCTAAGATAACAACTACAATGCTGAAAGCCAGTTTGACAGCTGTTGGAGTTCATGCTTCAAGGATTACTCAAACTTTCAATAAAGATGGCTTCCAGGTATGCAAAACCTTTGACGAGGGGTGCAAATGATTGTGTGCATGAGTGTATATATTAAAATTAGATGAGAACATGGATAAGTGCCAATCTATCTACTGCACTTTAAAAGCAAAATATAAATGTTTGAGATTAGCTTTAAATTTTTCATATTAATAAAATCAAGCAAATATCAAGAATAAAGCTGGTAACTAATCAAATAAAATTGCTACATTCTAAAACATGTCAGTTTTGACCTGGTCAGTGTATGCCCATACTAGGGAACATTAGATATACCGATTAAATTTTGTGACCTAATAACACTAATGCCAGTGTACTGTCTGTGCTTTAAATGACATATGCTGGGATAAGGTTCAATTTGGTGAAAGATTTCAGTGCACACTGGTGTCATACCATGGATATGCATATATACATGTTTTATTAAAATTGTTTGAGGTAAGCTCCGATTGTGGGTCTTCAAGAGCTTGGATGGTCATTTCAGAAAATTGCTATGCATACTGAAAATGACATGTTAGTGATGCTTCAGTATTGGAAATGGCCAAATAGTATAGCAGCTCATTAAAATTGATGTATTGTAAGTGCAACAGTGGCAGACTGCACATCATTTGTAGCTCAGAGGAGGAGTATCAACATAGACTGTTGGAAATTGTTTACTTATTGCAGGAATATGGACATATATATCTCTAGCCAGACTTCCATTCATTGTGCATGTCTCCATTGTTGTCACAAGAGGGTCACCTAGAGAATGGAATGTAATCCTATAGTCTTCAGTGATGAGATAAAGTATTACTATCATCCAAGTAAGTAATTTGTATGTGTGACATAGACATCTTCCATAATTTATTTACTCATGATCACAGGCCTAACTTCTAACATCATAGGTGTTTGTGAAATTTTGTACATATTTACATTCAGAACAGTGTCCAATTAGTTTATCTGTCATCCCTGCAACAGAAATGTGATATGCTGTTCTGGCAGAATAATACCTGCCTACTCAGTGTTCTCTGCAAGATGTTCAACAACTGTTCTATTTGGTATGATTGTTAGACCTGTCCTCTATTGAACCATTATAAGTGATGATAGGATGATGCCTAACTTGTTTAGTTAATCCATTTATAAATCTTGTATTGTGTCAACAGTAGCTAGAGGCATTAAATAACAAGATGGTATTTATCATCTGTACAATCATATGTATATAAGAGTACAATGTCATTTCCAAAAAAAGAAACATTATGATAATGTGCATATATTGTTTGATCTGTATATGTGATCATTTACTTTAAATCAAAAGGTAATTTATCTAAATTAATCTTGAATGAATTGAAACACATTCAAGGTATTGCAATATTATTTTTCATCAGTATGATTTTTGTTTTTTGAAATCAGAAGTATAATGAAATTCTCTTAACAATTGAAAATTCACTATGAAAGTTTTTTTTTAAATTTCTATTATTTTAGGAAAAATAAATACCTACTTGCTCTTTTTCACCTTGTAAAATAAAAATGTTGCTATTATTCATTTCATGGCATAGATTTAGTTCCATACATTCTTTAAATATTGGATATTTTTTATATATTGTACTTATTTTAATCACATGCTTGTAAAACCAGTAGTTTTACTATTCTATAGGAAAGGCCTTACCTTCATCCTTCAGTTAACTAAAATTGTATGCACCCAACATTAAAATCAAACTTCAGATTTCAAAGCAGTCTAATTTTAAAACTCTAATTTTATATTTTTTTTTTTAAATCAATTTTCTATCCCTGAATAGTGTGCACTATCATGCACCTTTTAAAAACAAGGTGATTTATTGCTAAAAACAGTCAAAACTTGTAATGTGTTAGTTTCATTTGAATAATCTTTGTAGAATTTGAAAGAAAATTGATTGGAAAAAATTGTTTTAGAAAGAATATGTTCAGTGTACAGAACTTGAGATTTTTGTTTTTGAAGAGTTGTCTACACTAAAAAAAACAAAAAAAACCCCAAAAACTTCACCTGTAGAAATAACATATTGGAATACTTGCAGGTTAGATTTTATAAAAATTGGCTAATTGTCAGATTTCAATTAAATTTCTGTTAGTTCAATTATGAATGGATTTATAAATGAAAGGGAAATGTCATCAGAAAAATTTCAGGAAAATATTTTTTCCATCCAAAAATAATCCTTATTATGTACAATCTCAAAATATCATTTGTCCATTTAAATTGTTTACATTTATATAAATCTAAATCCATGTAGGAATTAAATTTTTCATAATAAATGTTAAAAATAGTTCTGAATCAGAAAATGTGCTATAAAACTAAAATATGATTTTGTCTGCAAAGATATTAAGTTGCTTTTTTTTTTTTTTTTTTGCAAAAACCTATGTAGACCTTTTGTTGCAAAATAAAAAGCTGTTGAAAAATATTTTAAGATCAATTATCTAATGAAATTTAAATGTTTGAAATGTAGAATCTTCTAAAATAGGCACCTCTACTCCTTTTTGATAACTTTTTAAATTGAATTTTTAAAAATAAAGATTTTCTTGAAAATCTTTTATTTTAGTTTTAATCGAAAGCTAAATGATTAAATTTACTATTTCCAGTAAGCAAAATGCTCTGGTGTATTTCAAACAAAAATTATATTGATTGGAATCTAAAATTTTTAAAAAATGAAAAAAATTTTTTTTGACATTTTTGAGCATTTGTCACATTTGTAAACAAAAGTTAATTCTTGGTTTTGAAAACCTTGCAAAAATAAAATATGCATCTGTGGTACATTATTTTTGTAAATTAGCAAATTTAAAGTTAAATTAATCTGATTTACACAAGTATTACTTATAGCATTAAACTGAGGCTAAAACTATTAATTATGGAGTGTTGATCGTTCTGACCTTTCCTCATATGATTTGGCATGACAGTGACAGCCAGATGGGAGATAACTAAGTGTCTCTGGTGATCAGAATTGACAAAATTGACCATGTTTTTTTTCCTGTAAGGGGAAGAAATTGTGAAACCTATGACCTTTTAATGTACTCACAGAAATTACTATACAAAAAAAAAAGCTTCAAAAGAAATTAAAACTTATTTAAAAAAATATAATGGCTTGATGATTTCTGTTAAACTTTTCAATTTCTGATTAGTAAATATAGTCTTCACTTAACCTAATTCCTACAAGTCTCTGAAATATTTTAAAAATATTTTTGTAACTTATAATTTATAATTAAAAAAAGAAAAAAATGGAAATAATTCTTTTGAAAATGTCATTATTAATTAAAAAAAAAATTATTCAGACTATTATATCCTTAATTTATATTATTTATTAAAACAATTAAAAGCTTATCTAATTAAATAACATCATAGTTTTATTGGATTTTTATTAATTTTACTATTGGGAGCAAATTTTCAGAAAAAGGGCCAAATGGTTGAAAAAGTATGAGTTACATAATATTATTGTAAACTCTGATAGGAATTTGGTTACCTGCTAACAAAAATTAAAACAAGATATTTTTTTTTTAAACCAAAATTTTGAATTAGTCAGAAAGGATCAAAGATTTTTTAAAGAAATACTTTAAAAAAAATACTTTGATCTTTTCTCATAATAATAAACATTTTGATGGAAAAAAATTGTTTTTAAGTTTGGGGTTTTTTTTTTTTTCTTCTTCTTCATATGCTGCTTTTCAGCAATTTTGTGTAGGTACCTATTCTAAAATGTTATAAAATAATCTTTATAACTAGAAAATTTGAAATTTAACAAAATCCATTTAATATGGGTTGCGATGAATAAATTATCTAAATTATACAAAAATTAAGATTGGCATCTCATTTTATCAGATATATTTACCAAAATTACACAAAAATATATTGAATATCAAAGTAAATTTATTCAATAAAATCAACATTGGCTTCAATCATGGTGAGTTCAAAATCTCTTTTGGATGATCTTAAGTTGGTGAATGCAGCCATAATCCTTGCCTTCCGTTCATCTTTGGTGTTACAAAGGTGTTTTGTTGGTCTCTTGCTCGACTGTGCTTCACACATAATAATCAAGGGGGTTGTAGTCTGGGGAGTTAAGTGGCCAGATGTAAGGGATGATGTGGTTGCAAAAATTCTTCTGGGATTTCCTGCATGTGTAGCATGATGCTGTCCTGTTGCCAGACATTCATCCAGCAGCCGCTCTCTTGACCTAGGGTTAGTCCAACCTCCTCAAGTTACTTGATGAAGGCTTCCAGGTTGAGTCTGAGGCCCTGTAGGAAGATGAATGAAGGCTTTATGCTGCCATCATTAGTAATCACTCTAAACATCTTTGTAATCACCATTAGACTCATACAGCTCTTTTTGAATCCTTTACACTGTCCTCAGATTGACATCCAAACTCTTTGAAATGTATGTATTGCAGCTTCTGGTGCAAATGCCAAGTAGTATACCATGCCATTTCCAAATTTGGTGGAATGAATTGTCATGGTGCACTTTTTTCACAGATGGTGCCCAACTGATCCTACTATACTATGCAGTTGACAAAACAATGTACATGCAGAAAATTAAAAATATGAAATGGCAACAGTTGACATATATAATACATTTATCAAAGAAAAATGACTTTTTCCTTGTAACTGAAATTCTAAAAAAAAATGCATGGTAGTATTGCATTTAAATAATTTTTAAAGTAAAGAACAATGTTAATTGTTGCAAATAAATTATTGATTAAAAATGGAAGAAATAATTGAAAAATAATGCTTTTGTTCAATTAATACCATTAGTGTAATTAAGTTTTTTACTTGAGTTAAAAAGGCTTAAAATATTTTTCATTATCAGCTTGTAGTTGAAGGATTTTCTAGTCTAATCACTGTTTATTTTAAAACATAGCTAGCCAACCTATTATATTCCATACATGATTTTCTACACAAGTTCAGATGCAATATACAACTCACTCTTGCACTATTATTAATATATATATATATATATATATATATATATATATATATATCTCCAAATGAATAAGGAATGAAGAAAATATTAATGTTCAAAACATGAATGTACACTTTGTAGTAGATTGTAATTTGAACATGTTCTAAAGTATTATATATAGATAATGTATAAACAAGATATTCATTACATTGCTTAATGAAACTCGAGTATTTTGATTGGACCACATTTTAAGGTTCAGAGTTAAATTAATTACTTGGAGCCACATAAATTGTCAGGAGCATTTGAGATTGAGGGGAACTCTGCAAATGCCATTTTTGATAATGAATTTGTTCTAAAGTTGTAAATTCTGTTTGCTACTAAGCATATTCATGATTGTTTACCAAATGAAAATATGTTTATAAATGCAAGTAGGCAGTTTTTATCAAAACATTTTGAAAATAGCTTTGAAATGACTTGTAAATTCTTTATATTTTATTTCATTATTTTGTAAAAATGCCATTATTTTTAATATATTTATTCTGCTCTTTTATGATGCTTATTTCAAATGCTTATTCACTGATAAATTTCTATATCATTTTGAATGCTTTCATATTTACTAAGCTAAGAAAATATTTGTTCTTTTCCTGAAGTTTCAAATTTAAATCATTGAGATGGCAGCTTATATTAACCAACACTTCTAGACTAAATAACCAAGTGTTATTGCAGAAAAGGCTCTTCCTTCAGGAAACACTCTTTTCTCTTTTAGAAAATTATAAACAATATTTTTCTCAATGACACATGACCCAGTAGATAAAATGTTGATTGTGAGTTCAATACTACAGCAGTAGTGAACAAAAAACTTTGAAAGTTGAGTTAAATAGAGATAACTGAAATATCTGGAAGTGATATGACTGATTGGATGAGAACAATCTACCCCAGTGATCAAAAGTGTTCAGTTCAAAATTCCTCAAGAATGTTGGAATGTACAACAGCTGAAACATTGTGAATATGGCAACAAAAATGAGGACAACAGTCCAAACAATGTAAATAATTATAATACTTCCTCTCAGAAATATAAATATTTTCAGTTTTTTTTCTTCAGAACCAGTACAAATCACAAAGGACAAGATCTTTTTATTTCACAATATTTTCTGAGGTCTCTTCTCAGACCAATTCTCTTTCTATTTTATTTTGAATAAATGTTCTACCTAAGAATATACTTAGATCATTTATGAATATCTATGCCGATGATGTGTGGGTGCACCTTCAGAACTTGTAATAGCCTGATTTTGACAGCTAATCTCTTATCAGATCTACCTCAAACACGTCAATTGGGGGGAAAAACTGGCTAATTACGTTCATCATCACTGATCAGGCCCTGAACTACTACCAGTTATGATGAATGGATGTCCCTTCAGGGAGGCTCCGTGCCTTGAGAAACTGTTGGGCCATAAACTCACCCCTGACTTCAAGTGGAGCTTGTACATACGATACATCGCTAAAGATGCAAGAAAAATGGTTGGCTTCCTGTGCTGCTCTAGTAAGCACCTGACTATCCTTTACCTTTACAAGCACCTGTGCTATCCTCTACCTTTACAAATCAGGCCTAAAATGAATTACTGCTGTCATATTTGGGAAGTTGCTGTCCAGTCCTCACTTTCCAGTATCAATAGTATTCAAAAGCGTCTCCATGTCCTTGTGGATGACAAATATTTTCCACCCTGCAAACCCTCTCTCAGACAGGATGTTGCAAAACTATCACTACTTCCATGGAAAGTGCTCAGTTCCTTGGTTCTTCCAGTTCTGACCTTCATGGTTAGGACCTGCCATGCCACTCACATTGTAGGAAACGACCCCCATTCCCTCCATATTCTATTAGTGAGAAGTAAGTTCTATTCTAGCAGCATCTTCCTGTGAACCACTGCTCTGTGGAACATACTTTCAAGAGGATTTTTCCCTAATCACTGCAATCTTAACCTGTTCAAGTTCCAGGGTTAACTGTTATCTTCCTCACTTTGTAAATCTCTACCTTGGATGACCCCTAAACTTTATACAGGATGAACGTCACTGTAAAATTATTTACACATTTCGCAATCAATAGCCTAAAATACAGCAAGTTTAAAGTTTTTGCACAACGGTTCTTGGTGTAAAATACAAGGATATTTTGGTAGTGTGTGGTTTCAGATTTTTTCTTGTAACATTGTAGTTCCAGCAAATTTACCTATATAGCACTTCATTTGTACATATACTGCTATATTTACCAGGATATACTTGTAGATTTCCTTAGTAAGACTATACTGTCAAATATACCTGATCCTCTTGTGTTCTTCTATGGAATCCTTCAAGTTTGAATACTTAATGTCTCCAAAAGAAATTACCAATATTTCTTACAAAAATACTTAACTGGGCTATGTCACATATTTCAACAAATTTGTGCTAGGCTAGGAAAAAGACATCACAGTATTTTCAGTTACAAGAGTTTTTCAGTATGTCTCATAACTGTTTTGATAGAGCAATTTTGTCAAGTTTCCTTTTGATATTTTACTGCAAAGACATTTGCAAATATTTGCCTTGACAGTTTATTTTGAAAATTATTTTTGTTTTTTGGCTAAAGCAATATTGTAATGTGCTCTTGTACACTATATTTTCACAATATCCCAAATATACTTTCTCATTTTTTTTCAGTCACATATTCTTTCTGTGAAATGAACAAAAGCACTAGCTTTAGTTTTCTTTGTTACTGTGTTTCATAGTGTCTGTCAATATCAGTATTGATTTTTCTCTCTCAAACTATATTTTATTTAACAAGAATATGTAGAATATTTGTTTTAATGTACATTCTTAATTATACTATAATTTCATAAGTTTATGTAAGTGTTTAAAACTCCAGTGAAATTATAAAGTTAGGAATTAGTTTACTAATTTCTTTTTTGATATATATATATATATATATATATTTTACTACTGTCATATTTATTGTCATATGATGATTAACTGAATTGAAGACACACTTTTTGACAAAGCTTAAACTTGCAAATATAAAACAATAAAGTATAACTGTATTTTAAATTTCAATTATAACTGATTGATAAAAAAATCACTGAGAAATGTCATATCTAATCATACAATGTGCAAGAAATTGGTAATTCCAGCCTTAAAATATAAAATTTAAGTAACACTACTTTTCATTCTTTATACTTATGAAATCTAATTTTCAATTGAAAGCTACTATTACTAATTAAAAAATAATATTGGTATGCAAATTATTTGGTTGAATTAATTTTCTCATTCAGCGTTTTAACTAATAACCAGTGTCTATAACTGATGAAATGTTTCTTAAAGTAAGTCCAAACAATCTATTAAACTAATTACATAAACATTTACCTTTCATCTGTTTCAAAAAATAAAACAAAAATATAAACAAGAATATAAAAATGCTTATTTTTTATTAAATCTATATATATATATATATATATATATATGGTAGTGATCTTAAGCATGTCCCCCCAGTTTTTTCCTTGAAGAGAAAATTGTATAAAGTCAGCTTTGGAGAAGATATTTATCTTCTGTGAAATTCGAAATTCGATTATTTTGAGTAGAATTTTTATTACACTTTCTAGATAATTTGCTTTGCTTTTTGATGTTTGTACGATGAAATATTATTAGTTGTTTGGTATCATTCCTGTCACTATGTTCTCAGTAGTATGTAGCTTTTTGGGAATTTGCTGAAAATTCATTACATTGCCTTTTTAAATCGATCACTTAGATGCACTGGTGCCTGCTTTTGTGATAGTTGTACTACTAGATACTGTGTGCATGAGTGACAATTAAAAGTGGGTAATTCTATAATGCTAACGCTAGGTTCTGTTTATTTGTCTACTGGTTTACCTCTGAGTGCTGATATTCCATGTCTGCAACGGCGTCTCCTGATTGCAGTTCCACTGCTTTGTTGATTGCTTGCACAGAACTGGAGCAGCTTCTAGAATTGATTGTTTCTTTACTGCCAATATTCTTAATAGCGTCTAGAAGTCATTACATACTTTTTAATTCACTTAATGTTTTCATTGGAATGTTCCTTGATAATCATTACATATCTTTCTCTTTGCTATGTCATTGACTAGCTTTCAGAATAGCATTTTTTGTATTTGATGTCTATCGTTCGTTCATAATATCAATACTTTTTTCAATCATAATAAAATCTGGTGCAAACAAATAGACTTGACAAGTTTTTCCCCATAAACGATTTTTCACTTTTTTCTTTTATTTATAAATATATTTTAGGAGATGACATGATATAGATTATTTGATTAGTTAAAATAATTTCCTATTAATAAAAAGCATAAATAGTATTTACTTTAAAATGTTTTTATGATTATTCTAAGTTGTAATGATCTTGTCAAGTTAAATAACAAAAAAAAAAAAAAAATCACTTGAATTGCATTGAATACTGCTGCCATATCTTTTTGGGTGCTCCTGCTATCCACCTAGGGGTCCTTGACAAAATCCAATGGAGAATCTAATGTGATTGATCCTTG
This sequence comes from Ascarosepion bandense, assembly GCA_037127315.1. NCBI lineage: Eukaryota > Metazoa > Mollusca > Cephalopoda > Sepiida > Sepiidae > Ascarosepion > Ascarosepion bandense. The sequence continues at coordinate 8,619,411 of JBBBDQ010000851.1, forward strand.
ACTTGGCAGCTCAGATACAGTCACTTTCTCACTGGTGCAACGTGGCTTCCCTGTGTCTCTTCTACAAATACTTTAACAGCTTCTGCGCCAATGAACTTAGCTCACTGGTGCCCCCTATATATGAATTTACTCTAGCCACAAGATTAGCAACTAGGTCTCATCCTTTTACTGTGAAATCAATAAAATATAAACACAAATTCTACTCCAGCAGCTTCTTTTCTTGCACTTTCCGCCTGTGGAATTCCCTTCCATTTACTTGCTTTCCTGACAGCTACAATCTCCAAGAATTTAAATGTAAAATCAATAGTCATCTCCTATCTCACTAACCTGCATCCTCTCATGCTCCTTTCTCTGTCCACTTTCATCAGTATTCTCATCCTTCTCTTACCCACTTCCTGACACCCCTTATAACCTGTCACACTTTCTTATAACTTTCCTCCTATGTAACCCCCTGCACAACAGTAGCAGTAAAATGCCTTGCTTGGGGCGATATGATTATAAAAAAAAATCACATCATATAGTTATTAAGTCCTAAAAGATTAATCCCATGAGAAGCACAGGGCCAAATTTTATTGCTATTGCATTAAACAATTTAATTTTGTACCACCAAGAAAATGTTTTCTTGCTGTATCTATTTATAATCTTTTGTATAAAGTTTCCTATTTTTTATTACTTTATCATTAGCTTTTATTATTTTCTATTATGTTTAACAAATTTATAATTATTTGTCATATTAAAACATCGAATTTTTGAGTCCATTGCACTTTTTGTTTCTACCAACTGATTGTAGAATCAAATCATACCTGGCTTTATGACAATATGTTTATTTAAATTAAGAAAATTACTTGATTGTGCAAAACATAATTTCTAAAAAATGTAATTACTTTATTTAAATTTTCACCTTATTTCCTGGATACTATTTTGCCAGCATTCTGTATGTTTAAGATAATAAAACTACCTTTTATGTATAATCAGTGCTATATGTGATACACACTTGGATGATCCTGTCTCATAAGAGACATGACTGAAGATTTTTCCTGCAGTAGATTGCCGTTACACTCAGATTTCTTTTTCTGAGCTGATATCCACTGCACCACAAAGCACATCCCTATAATTACCTCTTACTTTTTAAAAATTCTCATTTCCAGGAGTAGATAGAAACTGGTGCTTACCTTTATTATAAATTTACTCAGATGATAGATGTTGATATAAAATTAGCAATAACTAAGAAAAATGTCTAATTTAAAATGTACATTGCAGAATAAAAGCTAGAGATAGATGTTCAGACCATTCAAGGAATACATGTTGAAATATTTCTAAACTTGTATGGAAACTCTTGGAATCTGCCAGCAATGCTTCATTAGCTACGATACCATCACAGTCCATTGTTATTATTCACTACTTCATCTTTTTTTCAGTGAGGCTGTCATGCTTTAAAGTAAAGAAGCTATCAACCAAACAAAAGAATGGTGTAATTAAGAAACCTATTGTTAAGATGTTAAATGAATCTTTTAGTACTACCTAATTGATTTGAAAAGTTTGGAATCTCTAAAATGCTAAGAAAAGTTACAGTGAATTCAGCAGTAATTTGAAAAGAGATCCAAGATAATTTAAGAACTGCTAGAACATTGGTTACTTAAAAAAATATATTAGTAATTAACCATACAGGAGTGATTTGTTTTTGTTTTATTTTGTTGAGCTTGCTTGGACATTCATGAATCTATCATGCCAACCATCACTGTCCTGCATCAAGGTTGAAAGGTCATAAAGGTGGTATTCTGTGTCATAACATAGCTGGTCAATGTAGGTGATTGCTGGGAAGACTATCCTATCTTGTGCCATGGTTAGGTGCCCAGAGCAGTAGATTACTTGCAAATTATTGTTTTACTTGCCAACAGTGTCATGAAAGCCACATTCTAAATTTGTGTAAGATTGTAGATTTATCAAGGTTGGATCCATAGAGCTGTCATTTGGTTGGATGTTATCTCCAAGTATAGCTCTCAGCATTTGAGTGTAGGTTCCATCAAGCTTAAACAAAAAGGGTTTTAGTTAATGTACAAGCAGTGGCACTATACATTAAAATTGTCTCTCCAGTGGCACAAAAGAAACTTCCTTTGAGAATTTCTGGTTGGTCAGATTTCCAGATTACATCTATTTTATTCAAGCTGGCACAAGCTTTAGCTAATTTTCACATCCTTTTTAGTAGAATTTATTTCACTTACTAGGTATGTAAAATATTTGACAGATTTTATTGAGCCTTGCTCGTTGAAGCTTATGAATTCTGTTTTAGAGGCAGTGACATAAAGTCTCATTAGCGGCATTTTCTAGATGTATGAGAGTTGTGGTATTGATAATGGCGATTGTAGTGTTAGCTAGGTCATCTGTATAGTCAATATCTCAAATTTTTTTTATCACCTTGAGTTTTGGTGGTAAAGTAAAACTTAGATTTTGATGTTTGTTGAGGGAAGTTCTCAATATGTATCAAGGGTGATAACAAAGAGTGCAATAATGTCACCCTGAGAAACCCCTGCTTTGAGGTCAAAGAGGCTAATGTCTCTGTCTGAGGATCTAACCAAACATCTGATTTAAAATGCATTTGTTTGAAAATGAAAAATGCACAACAATATTCTTAGATGAATTTCACTCATGAGCTTTAAGAGAAGCCTAATAATTTATGAAAGAATGTTCCTTGGTTGGATAAAACAAAACATGTGTGAATAAAAAATGGATGAGTTGATTGTGAAACATCATCACAATAAAGCATGGTGGTGGAATTATCAGTTTGTATGGGTTTCTCTTTTAAGGGTACAAAAACAATTCATGTGATTGAATGAACTATGAAGGGATATATTAGAGTATTTTGGAAGCTAATTTCTTCATTTTGGTGCAATATTCAGAACTTGAAGAGGATTGGATCATAATGCTGAAGTAAACTCATGAATGCTTTGGTCATAACAATGTGTAGATACTTCAGTAACTTTGTTAATCTCCTGACTTGAATCCAGTTGAAAATTTATGTAAAACTTGGAAGATTGAATTGAGAGAGAGAGCCCAGAAGTATCAATAATTTGAAGGCTGTTTGCAAGGAACAGTGAGCTAAGATTTCTAAAGAGTATAAAAGATTGTGAAATTGTCTTTGACCAGTAATTACAAACTAGAGCTGAGTAAATAAAATATGAAATCAGTGTGTCTAGATTCAGTTATTGTTGTCTATTCAGTATTATATGCTTGAAAAGTTTTTTCTTCTTGTACATTAATTTTATACTGAAATATATCATGTGTGACTTTAAACAAATTTAAACCTCAGAAGTATAAAAAATATTTCCTAAGAAATGTTTTATTTGTACCTGAAAGTGATTCTTAAACAAATAGTAAAATTTATACTTCATTATTCCTAGAAAAAATTCAATATGTACTTAGTGCATATAGTTTTTCTCTTAATGTAAATATTGGTAAACCTTGTGTAATCAATATTTCAAAGAATCTTCAGTTTTCTTGTTTACTACTAACATTGCTACTATCACTGTGAACAATAGGCATTTGGAAGAAAGAAAAAAAAAACACCCAGACATTAGGAGATAATGTAAAAGAAGTTTATATTTTTGGCACTTTAAAATAACATTTGTACAAATAGTAAAAATACTACAACACTAGTTTGTAAACTTTCTGGAAACACTGATCTTACTGTTTTGAACATTTGCTGTTTCATAGAGGATTTTCTGTTCCAAAATTTTTATTCTTCCTTTAGTTTTATGCTTCTAAAAATTAATATAAAATGATAAAAATTGAATCTTGTAAATGTGCATTGTGGTGCATTGGATATCGGCTCGGAACGAGAAATCGGGAGCCAAGTTTGAATTCCAGCCGAATTCAATGCATTCATTTACGCGCAAATACCCTTGGGAAAGGTATTAATCTGTCTCTTCCTTCCAGTTATGGGTTAAATAACAGGACAGATTGGGTTCTATAGCCTTGGTCGGCAACCAGCCTACCGCAGAAAGCAATGGTGACCTACTGCGGGATAATCTTCTGCTCAGTCAGTCATGTCTCTTTCAAGACATGATCGCCCAAGTGTGTATCACATATGGCATTTAACTGACTGAAATGTTTAAAGTTAACAAATTTTATGGAATCCTTTCATAGAAGTATTTTACAAAATTTATTAAAACATCCCCCCCCTTTTTTTTTGCATTGGATTATACTTTTTACTTAAAGAAATTGTCTTTTCTCTTTTTCTGTTTCTTCTAAAACAAAATTGGAATGTTTTTTGTTTTTTTTTATTTCATGAGATTGCATTAGAATGTTGATTGTTAGAATAGCTAGATTACTTCCAAAATTTATTGCCCATAAACATAATGAATTGAGTGAGAATTTGTATTTTCATTTTTATAATGAAACTAGCTATACTAATGGAGATAATCCAGACTGAATGATTTACAACAGGATTTGTATACCTTAAATTTTAATTTTGCAAAAATAATTTCTTACAGTATCATTAATTTATACTAATGCTTTACTGTTTATAGAATGAGTCAATTTTTATTTTATTATAAAATTATGGTAAAAACAGCTTTCAAGTGTCTTCAGTGTTGATTTTACTCTCTGAAACTATATTTTATAAAACAAAAAAATATAAAGAATGTTTGTTTTCATTTATAAAATGGTTACATCATCTTCTATGTACCCTGTTCTTTCAGGACATAGGTGATCATGGTTCTCCAGGTCTCCCTATCCCTGGTGGCTCTTAGTATGTTTTCTCCTGTTACACCTTGTAACCCCCGTTCCGTCATCCACCTGATCAGGCCCTGCACGTGTGTTATCCGCTGCCTTTCTCTGTCTCTTTTCCCTTCTATCTGGCCTGTCAGTATCAAGTTCTCCAAGCCCTCCTTCCTCATTGCATGTCCCAGGAACTTCAGTTGTCGCTTCCTGATGCTCACTGTTAATTTTCTTTTCATTGCCATTCTTTCCAACACCTCATCATTGCTCACATGCTGAGTCCACGATATCCGCAGCATTCTTCTGTAGAACCACATTTCCGCTGCTTCAATTTTTTTTCTCATTTTCGATGATATTGTCCAGCATTCACTGCTGTATGGAAGAACTGACATTACATAGCAATCTAGCACTCTCTTTGTTTCTAGTGAAATTTTCTTGTGTCTTAGTGAAAAACACCCTAAAGTAGAAAGTTAGAAACTAGTTTGCTATTTGATTTTTTTCATGTTATCTTATTGCAACTCTTACTCTTGATTATTAACACAATGTGAACATTTTTATGAATGTGCCCATTGAGAACACTATCATAACTGTTTCAATGTTTTACACTTTTTATTTCCATTATAAAGAAAAAGTATTTTATTGTATAAAGATTGGGTCCATTCTACCAAAAAACTACTAAATTGCTAATTTTATTATATCAGTAGCACTCATTGGGTACTGTTTCAGGAAGATTAATTTCTTTAAAATATTATTGTATTTTGTGATTTTCCTTATAGATAAGATCAAGTGTTTTCATAAGCCATTCCTTAGAGCTAATTTATCTATATAATGAGATAAATCGGTGTTTCAAATTTCACTTACTCATTGGTATATTTTTCCCTGTCTTCATTAATAATGTTGTTTATACTTTTGCTTCTACTTTAAAATACTTTCATTGAATGATAGAAATAGTTTGTCTATACTTAAGGGATATCTTTGTATTTACCTTATCTAGACATCAAAACAGGTAATATTATTTTCTATAATGTTAATGTATCTTGTCCCAGAAAGAAAAAAAACACTACTGTTGAATAATCAATATACTTAATGTGATAGAAACTTCTATTAATTCATGTATCAAGTTTTGTTGATATTGTACTCAGTAAATATTCTTGTTTTTATTTTGTTAGAAGACTTTTGCTCTGAACTGAAATTAAATTTGTTCTTTAAAATGCAAGTGTAAATAATTTTTGCTTTTATCTCATTATTGCTAGAATGTTTTGCTCCAAATCTGCAGAGTTAAAACAACCTATGTGAATGCCTAATGTATATGATTATAATTTGATCTGTGTGACTTATTGCTCCAGTAAAAAAAGAAAAAAATGAAAATTAATATCAATTGAAATTTTTCATTTTTAAATTAATCACTGTTCAAATATTAGAAGATTTATACTTTAATATATGATGGAAGTCAACTCTTGACAGAGTGTAACCATTTCATAAATTCAATCCATGTTGAGAACATGTTGTTGATGACACTTTATATGGCTAATTAGACCTGCAAGGGATTTGTACGTCATACCACATTTATTACATGTCAGTTTTCCTGCAGGCTGCTTGGCTTTTTGGATGTTGATATTTTATAATACAGAGTGAGTCCACTGTCTGACTCACACACTTTGCTACTGAGGCTGCAAGAGAAATCACATTTGATGTATTGGTAGACAGTGGTATTTTTGACATCATTTGTGGCTAAATAAAAAAGGCAAACCTGGCCACATTTGCTGGATGTAAGATTTTTTTTCCCTTTCTTTTTCAGGGAGAAGGGTTAACATTTATATATTTACTGGCTTTATGTAATTTGGTTGTTTTCTAATTCTATAGTAACAATTGTAATCAGTTTGCTTTGAATTCCATAAAATAACTGCTCAAATATTTTTTTTTTTTTTTTTTAAAAAAAAGCTTGGGTCATTTTTAATTTATAATTTTAGTGTTATTTTATACTTTTATTTTAGCAACAAAAAGTACAATGAAAAATACTTTAAACATTTTTGAGTGCAATAAAAATGTTTTTTGTTAAATTTTAATATTCTAAGCATTAATGATTATCATTGAGTTACTCTTTTGACTGACAACAATAATTTGAGTAACAATAATCAAATAACAGTGCAGTTAATTATGCTTTAGTAGTAAAATTTTGTGTCATAGTCTATTTTTTTTTTTTTAACTACTTTATCAAGCCTAGCATTAACTTGTGTGTGTTGCTTATATGATATGCATTTAAAAGCTTATCAGATATTCTTTATTTCTATCTAAAAATAATAGAAATTCATGCTTGCTTCTGTTGCTGAGAGTTCTTTTTATATTGAAGAAATAATAGTATAAATAGAATTAATCAGTTATAATATAGGGGTTAGGAATCATTTCTAGTTTATATGCAATAATTTAATAAGTAAAAAAAAAAAGAAAAAAAAAGACAGACAAAAATATTAGCTCTTAAGTTATTTTATTATTCTCTGGCATTGCATTGAAAGGATTTCTTGGTTCTTTTAACTTTACAAAGAAATCAGAACTTTTACCAGGAGTTGCAATTGGTTATTGTCCAAAGTAAATATTTATTCTAATTTTAATCCTTGTTTTATCAGAAAGTTCATAAAAGACAAGTATCTTCATGATATGTTAAATTTTGGTTTGCATATATATATATATATATATATATATATATAAATTTGATTGCCTAAAATTAATTTATTATATTTATTTTGTGATATGGGTGATCATATCTGTCTGCATCTTGTCTTTTATTGCTCTAAGTAACTTTTCACTCTCTACCATTACTTTTTTCTTATTCTGCTATCCCTTCATTCAAACTTGTTTCATTTACCTTCAGTATGTCTCTTGAGTATCAAATTCTCCTGGCCTTTTTTCTCCTATGTTCCAAAAATTTCAGTTATCTATTTGATTGTATTTGTCTGTTTCTATTTTACTTAAAACTTCCTCCTTACATAATCTGTCCATGATATTCTGAGAATTAGTTGGTAAAACCAAATCTGTGAGGAAATTGTCTGGCATTCATTGCAATATATGAGGTTAGACATTACATAGCAGTTCAGCATTTTTTTGTTTCTAACATTTTCCTCTCTTAATACTTTGCTCAGTTTCTGAAAGGCTTCTTTTGCTATTCTTATGCCCCTTTTTGATTTTTGTGTCACTTTAAAAAGTTTGTTTTCCTTCTGAGTCCATGATCTTCACCTAGTTATCTGCATAAGATGCCTAGATTGTCTTCTAATTATAAATCCTGATAATAATTCTAGTTAGGATCATCTTGCTTGATAGATTAAATAAATCCATTGAGAAAATGCAGCCTTTTCTAATCCCTCTTTGGACTTTTGTATATTCACCGAACTTGTTCTCTATTGGTAAAAGTTAATTTTACATTTACCTAGTGTATATATATATATATATATATATATATATATATATATATATATATAAGATTATGAAAGCACATCTTTAGTGCATTTTGGAGATATGTCTATTATTTTCTAGACAGTACTGTTTTTTCTCAAATTAATGTTATTTTCTTCCTTATTCACATACTCAGAACTGGTGCTCTTTATAACAGGCTCTTCTAAATTGTGAACAATGTTTTTCAATGACTCAATATAAAAAGCACAGCCTATTTGAAGTACTGAGTTAAAATGTTTTGAATTAGCAGTTATTTTGTTTTCAGATATGTTTGTGTTAAACATGAGTATTAGATTATTAAACTGTGATATTCAGTGGTTTATAAAGAAAAAGTGAATAATGTGGTCTTGTTATCAGAGAAACTTGTTGAAACTTTTAGATTTTGATTCTAATGACTGTTTTGTGTATTTATATATTTTATGTATTAAGATATTAAATAACTATGAAACAAAAAATGGCTGGATACTTTTAATGAAAATGAAACTTTTTTTTAATACCTGAATTTGAATGTATTCGCAAGTTAATGTTTTAAAAATGTATTTGTGTAATCATATTTGTAGAGTTTTATTATACTCTTTCTTCTGCTATTAACTTTACCCATTGTTACTTTTTATCTGGATTATGAGTTCATAAACACTTTTATTACAAGAGTAGTGTGTAGTTAAAACTCGCATAGTGTCTTCTGACAAAACTTGAACCCGCATTCTACACTTAGAGAACTTGTCTTACATTAACTATTTATTTATTTTTTCAGTGCTTCCTTCTGTGATGGACAGGTTAGGAGATGCTAAAGACCAGGTAATTATAGTTATATTTCATGCTCTCTACACGTAATAATTTCTAACTTGATTACAGTTTGAATTTTCTAAAATAATTCTTTAGAATACTTTTTCTTGGGAGGGGTGGGCATGGAGAAAAAACAATTTATTTTTTGTTTCTGTTATAAATTTAATCCTCAAATATTGAATGTTAAAATGCATTGGTTTCTTTATCTTTTAATATTGTATTTCACAACAACCAAACAAAAAAAAAATTTATAATCTATAGATGAATTTGTTAATTATTTGCCTAAATTATCATAATGTTTGACTGCTTTCAAAAAAATGTTAGAATGATTGTCACTTTAAATTTAAGCTTAAATCTCTTTAAGAGTGGGAAATTAGAAGTGAGCTTTTAAAAGTCAAAATATTAATGACAAAATCATAAAAACAAACTTGAGTTGCAAAATTTGAATTCTTATGGTTGGTTGGCAATATTGGGGATCTGGTTATCAAATTTAAAAACTTAACTCTTGAAAGATTTCTTTTGAGCAATTGTAAAATTTTGCTAGGATTTGAGAAACTGCTCTCTTCATTCTCACATGCTTTTAATGCTGACTTAATAATTTATATTCAAGTAGATTACTTAAGAGTTAATGTGGGAATTTATTTCTAACTTTTAAGAACTTTGGGAAAAGAAAATTCTCCCACTTAGTATGGCTGTGATTAAGACAGATAAATTTAGTTTGTAGATTATTCAATTTTGAATGACTATCATTTTCATTAAAATTAGAATATATTTATTTGGTTTCAATTTTCTATTTTATATAATCATTTTTTACTATATATTTTTTTTTATAGTTCTCAAAAAAAAAAGACTTTATAAAAATAATTTTATCTGAAGTAGATAATAGCTATTGATTCAGTATATTTGCTAAGTTATTGTAGCTGAAGCTACCCAAATATATTGATTTTGAGCAACAGTAATGAAAGAAACAGTTTGTGAAGACATGAACAAAAGGTAGAATTTATTAATTTTTTTTTTTGCAAATCTTATGATTTACTATTAAAATAAATTGTTGGTTGAAATGCAGGCTAAAGTATAATCCTCTCAAGATTACAAACTACTTATGTTGAAAGCCTCCCCCCAAGCATATTTTAATATATCTTTTTAAAATTACAGACTTAATCATTACAACAATGTAAAATATTGATTGATAGTTAAGTAATCATAGATGGTTATTTTTTAAATTTTATTTTATTTTATTTTTTTAATATTTTCAGGTTCGTGATCAAGCACAGAAATTACTCCTGAAATTGATGATGCCGGCATCATCACCGCAAGTATGTTCTCCTTTTTATAAAACTTTTTAAAATTTTATTAATTTTTAACTTTTGCTTAGCAGATCCGTGTTGTTCATTTTTCTATGATAATTATTGAAAAAGTTCTGAGCTATCAATAATCTGTCAAGACTTACATGAATTCTTATAAAATCATGGAAGATATACAGTTTATTTTCCATTTGCATCCAAGCTAGTTGATAGATTTTCTTTTCAGTATTTCTAATTTTCTTTTCTGCATTAATACCATACACTCTTGAAACTTTGGAGGTGCAGAGTTGGCCCAACAGTTAACGACATAGAAAAATGAAATCTATGGACCAAGTACAAATTCTACCTGATGTAGTTTGCACTAATGCCTTTGGGAAAGGCAATGAATCCACCTCTCATGTTAAGGAATATTCCATGCTGCTGATACCATGTGATTCTATATTGCCTGTTGCATATTACTCAGAAGATAGCTACTAACAAGCAATTCTGTTTCTTCAAGACCTTACCCTGATGATCTACTAGATCAGGGCATAGATTGATTATAAATTTAATTTTTCTTTTCTTTATGACATGTTTTTTTTTAATATTTCAGTATGTATTTGAGCGCATGACAAGTGCCTTCACCCATAAATTGTGGCACGTGAGAGAAGGAATCCTAGTATGTCTGCAGAACACCATCAACACGTAAATATATACATATATATATATACTTTCTGTTAGACATTAATTAGTATACTTATTTTTGGCAATAGTGCTAATCAAACCTGAATATTGAGTTAAAATAAAATATGCATTTATAAATAAATGGCTTAGATAGAAAAGAACAATTTAAGTTAGTGATTTTGTATGATTATATTTTGAAACTGGTTGTCCTCAACATTCTCTCTTTGATTCATATAAAAGTGTACTTATTTTATTTGAAGTTAATGCACTTCACTGATTCTGGTCAAGTTGGCTTTTGTAATTTTTAAATACTCCTTGCATTTTAATCAATACATTTAATATTTAAATATCATTTGAAATGCTATTGATTTTTTTTCCTATGCACTACTAATTTTCTTGTATTGTATGAGGAGTTCAAAAAGTTAATTTAGATCTTGGTTTCTCATTCAACCTGAGGCACCTTCCAGGAAAATCATGTTATTTATTGAATATGTTAGTTTTATTATATATAGCATTGAAAAACACCATTTTATTCATAGATCTATCAGAATTGATGTTGAACAAGTTTAAATCTGAATCTAGGCTGGCCATGAAAGTCATTTTTGGTTTAAGGGAGACAATTCATACTTGTTTTTAGAACGTAATAAAAGAGCATGCTCACTTACGATCTCTTTCTCTCACATACACACACCATTCAATTATGAATGTTAAAAATAAATCAGTAAACAACCTGTCTTAATAGCAAAACTAGGAAATAGGATGGATTGATGATATTTCTATTAATTTCTTGCAGATCATCTTTTACAAACATTCGATATTTCATAGTTGCCTAATAGAAATTGTTTAATTTGTAAAACATGAATATTCTTTTTTTTCTTTGTATTGTGTTTTATAAATATCTTAATAGATTGCTTTTTCTCTATCACATCTATATTAATGCATTAATGTATTTGAATAACAAAAATGTGGAGCAAAAATAAACAAACTTATTGGTGCTTTTCATCCCAAAAAGGTATTTTTCCAGACTAATAACTGTTTTGATGGAATCAGCCATATATATATATATATATATATATATATATATATATATATGAGAATGTGTATCGGTGAAGGGAGATACAAATGCATTGAGTGTATCTGTACACTTATGGTTTACATTAAAACATTTAACATTCAAGATATATAAGATATCTAGATGTTTAATTTAGCCCATCTCATTCAGATTTTTATTGCTATTTTTTCATTTCTAGTGTTAGCAAATATCCCAAATGTATTTAGATTATTTCACATGTTTGCAAATGTTCCACATATATTTTTATGAGGAAAGTAAATTGTATGATCCTGGATGTAAATCTACTACAGAGGATTCTTAATTTTTTTTTAATTTTCTATATATTTCTTTGCTTTGAGGAATTACTTTCTCTCTTAGTCAAACTTTTGGTCAATCCTATTATGATGAATGACTCGTACATTGAGTTGTTTCATGTTCATGTAAGTACATTTATATAATTCCTATATGTTTCACATATGTGTTTCTTGAGTTATATTTTTGCTGTCTATTTTTTAAATTCCTGCTTTAGGTTTTATCTTATTTAGTCTTAATTAAATCTCAGTGTTTTTGATGTAACTGTAAATTTTATGAAGTTTATTTAAATTCTTTTCACTTGTAGTCATTATTGAGTTGGTAGCTAGTTTTATGTACCTAGTTTTATCAAAGTTGTTTTTCAGTTATGTGGATTTTGTTAGCTTTCATTTTTGTGCTTCATATGAAATAAGATATTAGATTTTAAAAGTATTTTCAATGCATACTTTTTTATATGTAAGTATTCAGGGCTGTAAATTAAAAGTGCTCAATTAGAAACTTATTCTAGATCTTATTTTCTTGTGTGAGTAGAAGTATGAGATCTTTTGTTAATGGATTTTTGGTAGACATTTTCGTTATCAGTGTAGTTATCAAGAAATGGTAATGTATGGTTTCTGTTTCATAAGTAAATTGTAGATTTGATTTTGTTTGGTTTGTTACAAGATCAGATAATATTGTTTTTCAAAGATATATTGATAAAACATCAATGTATCAGAAATATGTTGATTCTTAAGGTAAGATATTTTAAAAGGTCTGGTTTTTGAAAAATGGAAATGATATGCTAATACACAACTAAGAGAATTTCATTGGTAAAACAAATTTCTGTCTCTTAAAAATTATTTTAAGGGAAATAAAATTGGTGTGTAACAAGTTGGCAAATCTTTATAATAATTTTGTATATCTAAAGAGAGGATAGGTTTTGGTTTTACTAAATGTTTCTTTTAGAGTATTTGTCTATACTTCTGAGATGAGGTAGTATTTACATCTTTCAGTCTGTTGTCCTCTTTATTGTCATGTTTACAACCTCAAGGACACATAGCCTTGTAGATATAGGCGATTAGTTCCAGTGACTTGACCCAAAGAGTTGGTAGTTCAATACCTGGCTACAGCATTGTTAAACAAATAACTTTTTAGTTGAGTTAAAAGGAGAGAACTACATGGCATCACACAGGGAATGAAAATTATATACCACAGTGATCGAAATAAAGGGTTTAGTTCAAAATTCCTAGCACCTGAAGAAGGCTGGGACGTACACTGGCTGAAACGTAAACATGGCAATAAAGATGAGGGCAGCAATCTGAACAATGTAAATAAAATTTCTTTTAGCAATAAAAGTATTTATTAACTGGTACTTTGGTGCATAAAAATGGTATTAATAAAAGTTTTAAAAAATCCAGTTGACTGTAGCACTAACTGGTCAATTAATTTCAAATATTTTTTGTATGGTAAACGATTAGTTTTACCATTATGATAAAGATTTAATATCTAAACTAACTATGAGTTTCTTTCATATTTATGTCTAGTCTTTTGATAATGTTGCTGAAATTTTTAATGTGAAGGTCTGGCTAATTGTTTCAGAAAGTGGGATTCAAATTTTTCTATTTTTTATAAATGAATTGGAGTAGATAGTCTAAACTATCGCCCGGTTCACACTCCACCCACGTCTATTGAACAGGTGAAGAGGCTCATCCCTTGTTTCCTGTTCAGGTTGTGGTTTCCGGTTTTTCTCTTTTCCAATCTTTTCACTCTTACATAGCCCCCTGCGCATCAGTGGCGTTTTCGCCTTGCTTGGGGTGATATGATTAAAAAAAAAATAAAATAAAATAAAAATTTGTTAATAATGAGGACAAGAACTGGTTAAAAGTAATCAAATTTCAGTCTAAAATACCCAGAATTCAAAGTTGAAACAAGACATTTCTATGCAACTTAACAAAAATAATAAAAATTTGAATGAGATAGACTGATAAACATCTAGTTGAAATGGATGTCAAAATTTAAAGCTGAGAATCTTTATATATCTTTTAATGTTTTGATATAAATTGTAAGCAACACTTACTGTATTTCTCCCTCACTTTCCATCTCTTTTATTATAGATAAGGTGGACACTATTTACATTTTTCAGATTATTGTCCTTCATCTTCGTTGCCATTTTTACAACATTTCAGCTGTTGTACGCTCTGGCCTCCGGCTTCAGGTGCTAGAAATTTCGAACCAAACTCTTTATTACAATCACTGGGGTATATCATTCTCATTTCTTGTTCAAATCTGCTTCAGATAGTCATGAGTTATCTCCCTTTAACCCGACTCTCTAAGTCATTTGTTCACAACTGCAGCCTGGTATTGAACTCACAACTCTATGGGTTAACCAACGTCTCTCTCTCTCTCTATATATATATATATATATATATATATATATATATATATATGGGTCTTGTGTCCTTGAGCACAACAGATTAAATTTCTGGGACTTATAAACCTAAGTAAACTATATGTTTCAGTAACCTTTTTTTTTACTAGAGTTCTTATTGCAATTTTTGATGTTAATGATTTTCTCTAATATTTTTCTATGAGAGCGCATATTGTTAATTTTTTTTTTTTTTTTGTTGACACTAATGATTTTCTCTGACACACTGTATTACTGGTTCACATTATATTCAACTCAATGCTTGATTGGCTTAGGACATTTTTGTAGCTTAGCATATGTGCTGATTTCTTAAGTTTACGCAGTTTCCAGTGGTGTTTGCTACCAGTAATACAGCATGCCAGAAAAAAAAAACCATGTGTCCAAAAATAAAAAAAAATAAAAAAAAAACTAGAAAAAAAAAACCCCATTAAAATCGGAAATTGCAATATGAATTCTGGTAAAGCAAATACTAGAGAAAACCATTAACAACCAAAAAAATACTAGAAAAAAAAAGTGGGGGTAATGAAGCATTAGGTTTATAAGTCCCAGAAATTCAATTGCTATTGTCCTCAAGGACACATAGCCCATAGGCATTGGTTAGTTGACTCAAAGAGTTGTGAGTTCAATACCAGGCTAAAGCAGTGGTAAACAAATAACTTAGAGAGTTGGGTTAAAGGGTGATAACTCATGACTACCAAAAGCAGATTTGTATAAGAAATGAGAATGATATACCTGACCCTGATCATAATAAAGAATTTGGTTCGAAATTTCTAGCACCCGATCTGGTGTAACTATATCAGACTGTCCAAAATCAATGATTCCTGATAAAAATACACCTAATATTGAAGCTTTTTTGTTCATCTGTTTCTTTCTTTGCAAAATTTGTTTTGTTTTATAAAGACAATGCAAAAACAACCACCCTCACAGAAATCCATAAAAATGGATTGCCAAAAATAACAAATTCACCACAATGATACCACTCGTTTGCCGTGAGTGGTAACCTGTGACACCTGAGAATGGAGTTTTGGTGACTGAGTGGCTTCCAATCTGGCACAAGAAGAAAGGTTTTGTAACACGTCACTTCAGTCCCTACTTCGAATAGGCGGACAGATGGAATAGCCCAATCCATTCCAATTGGTTAGTCACACAACAGCAAGGGCTAGTTGGGATGTTAGATAATAGTTCCAACATGGCTGCAGATACTTACAACATAGATATATAGATATGGATAGATATAGTAGGAGAATGCAGGTGCTCGCATGCTGTCTGCGTAGCCCTGGTGAATCAGGGCAAATGGAATTAGTTCCCCCGATGAAGGAACTCCAAGGTGGGTGGGGAGTGCAGATGGTGAATAAAATATTCAAAGTATATGGCTAGTTTTTATAAATGAACCAAGAGACATAATGAGATTTCAGAAACTGAAAGTGAAAATGAAATATCAGAAAAAAACTTTCCTACCTTTCATCATGATTGAATCAGTAGATGGTAATATATCAAAAGTGTTACCATTTGTGTTACAGAGTTATATCAGGCATGACAGAACCAAAATCAGTAAAAAAAAAAAAATCATGAAAACTAGTACACTATTCAAGTAAAAACCAAAAAAGATGCAGAAAAATTAGTAAAAATTAGTCAAATAGACAACAGTAAATTAAAGACTTATCCTCACCAATTTAACTCATCCAAAGGGGTAATCAAATGTTCAGAATTTTCACTCTGCTCACCAGAAGAAATTGAAAAAAATAACTCCTTAAAAAAAACAAGGAGTAACTGAAATCAAAAGAATTCAACTAAAAAGAAATGACATTAATAAACACAAACATGTACATCCTAACATTCAATGAACCTCCCCTACCAAAAGAAATAAAGGTAGGATATACAATAGCCAAGGTAGAACTATACATTCCTAATCCTCATAGATGCCACAAATGTAAAAAATTTGGTCACCTTTCAAAATCTGTGCATGAGAGTACCAATCTGTCGAAGATGTGAGAAACCCGAGTCTAATCATGAAGAGTCAACTTGTCAAAGGCCTACTTCATGTTCTAACTGTAAAAAAAAAAAAAAACACACAGCAGACTCTAAAGAGTGTAATATATGGACAAAGGAAATAATTAGAGTAAAATATACACAAAATATATCATTTCAAGAATCCAGAAAACAAGTGGAATCTAGCCCACTACAAACATCTTACTCAGATATTGTTAAAATAACAAATAGCCAAAAAGGACATCAAAGAGAATAATACAATAAGAAGTCAAGATCTTACAACTCTCATAAATGAGTTAAAATGTCTAATAGAAATATCAAAAATTAGTATATTAAGTATAAAGCAAATTCCTGTAAACAAAATGAACCTGACCCTCGTCAACTTCAAACAATAAAGAAACTATATATACAAATCAGTTATCTTCAGAAATCCCAAACCAAAGTACCAAGAAATAAAACTCGCAAATTCTTCACAAAAGAACCAAAAAGTGGGGGGGAAAAAAAGAATAACCCAAGTCAATATATCTTTAAAAAATTAATAGAAAAAGGAAATAGATGAACCAATAGTCATTTCATCTCAAGTAAGGAAACGGTCATGATCCAGACAAAAATCAACTAAAGAATTTAATGGAAAAACCAAAGGAATATTTTTCAAATAAACAAGCAGAAACAAAAATTCTAAGATCAAAACACAAGAAACAAAATACAAACAAGAGAGAGAGCATAGAATAGATGGACACCTCCCCTCTACAAAATATAGTCAAGACAAGTAAATACTCATAAAATCTCAATATATAAACATTATTAAAAAAATGGAGCTTAAAATTAAACATAAATGATTTACTCATAACGAATCACCTCCCCACCATCATTTGTCTACAAGAAACTTTCCTAAAATCTGAGGATAAAATTAAAAGCTATACTCAATATAACTATATTCATGACTCTCAACAGAGAGCATCTGAGGGTGTATCGATTTTAATTGGAAACTACGTCCCTTTAAAATAAAATAACATTAGAAACTAACATACAAGCTATTCGCTCCAAATCTACCCTATATAGAACCATCAATATTTGCTCTATTCATATCCCATCTCATGATCCCATAAATGAAACTAAGATAAATAAAATAATTGATCAACTCCCTAAACCATTCTTATTATTAGGTGATTTTAACAATCGTAATGTTATATGGCGATCCAAAAACTCGGGGAAAATTTTGAAAAAGTTATTAATAACAATGACTTATGTTTATTAAATAAGTATAACACATCTACATCCCGCATCAAGTATTTACTCAGCTATTAACTTGTCTCTATATGACCCCTCTATTTTCATGGACTATAATTGGAAAGTTCTTGATGATCCATGGGGTAGTAGCCATTACCCCATTATAATGAAGAGTTCAGAAGAAATTT